>CM042425.1:26147366-26492366 GCA_023631565.1 Gymnocephalus cernua
ACTTTAGTTTAAAAGCATAATTACCGTAGGACAGAAGTGCCACTTTTAAGATTTACCGTATTCTTGTTCTTCGGTCAAATGGCCTTTTGAATGGGAGAATGAGGGGCATTTTTATGCTAGCCTCAAAATAGCTATTTTTAAACACTAAGAAGGCTCGACACAACATGAAACTTAGCTCGAAGTATCTCCAGGAGCTCTACACCTTAACGCAAGCATTGAGAACATTGTTTGTGTACCCAGAGTTTACTAAAAAGAAAGGTTTTGAACAACTCACCGTAGCTCTTGTTGTTTCCGGTCGCTGCCATCTCGGCAGTCAAAACGAGTCAATATCAAAACAAGTAGGAAAAGATTTAGTATATCCCTTGTGCACCGGTGTAGTTAATGTGTCGAGCTCCTGGAGATCCTTCGAGCAAAGTTTCATGTTGTGTCGAGCCTTCTTAGTGTTTAAAAATAGCTATTTTGAGGATAGCATAAAAGTGCCCTTGGCTCTCCCATTCAAAAGGCCATTTGACCCAAAAACGACAATACGGTAAATCTTAAAAGTGGCGCTTCCGTCCTAAATATGCTTTTAGAAGAAAATTTGACTCACGTACATTCACAAAAAGACCCCAGGTTGCATTTTGGCCAAAGTTACACTTTAACAGGCTACACACAGCACCCCGTATGCAAGCTTGATTTCACTTGTGACTGTCATGTAAACCGTGTTCACAACTCTACCTTCCTGGACAGCTGAACCCTCACTGCCCCTCACTGTGTGTCTATTTGTGTGTATTTGTGTAAGAAGGGGAGGAGGTGGCGAATGACCAGGAGTCTCTCCCCGCTAACTCCCCCACAAAGGGCCCCCCGCCCAGCCCCCCTCCTCTCTCAGGTGAGGCTCGGCAGACTGTCTGCCCTGCTTGCTTTGCACGCTGCGTCCCTGACCAGCAGTGCTGCTTGTGCTCCTTGCATGCTTCAAATGCTCACCGACCACTGGGTAGGGCTGGGCGATATGGAGAAAATCCGATATCACCATTCTCTTGACCAAATACATCAATATCGCTATTGCGACATTATTGTAGGGTTGACAATTGGTGCTTTCACAAAATATTTTTCACAATGAGATTTTAGATAAATAATCATCAATAATGTGGTAAACAGTTTCACGTGAAATTATATAGAAAAAAAAATATTTGTTTTCCAGCTATATACTGACTGTGTTTACATGAATGCACAAAAATTAGTGTGATGTTAAAAAAAATCTGCAATTCTTCAAATGATTTTCCCTCAAAATGTTTCACAACAGATTTTCTGAGAAAATAGAGCTTGCTCTTATGATCACGATATCTGGATATATGATTTCATCACGATATGATTCCATTGAAAGACGATAAATTATCATATTGAATGGGGATGGGGATTGTTCAAAACATTTTTGATACAGATACCAATACCGTGATACAATACAGCATAGTATCGCGATATTTTCCGTGGCAATACTGTATCGATACACGGACGGCAAGTATCGATCTATTATTATATATGTGTTGGTCAGTTTGTCTGCTTGACAACAAATCAATACAATTGAAGTGAGATGAACAAACCGACAAAGTTTCCTTTTGGGGACATCATTTGAAAAAAAAAAAATTTAAGTTGTAAAAAAAGGTAATAAATTGCAATATATTGCAGAATATTGCAATATGTTTAAAATCGCTATAATATCGTATCGTGACAAAAGTATCGTGATGACATCGTATCGTGAGGCCTCTGGTGATTCCCACCCCTAGTGATTTCGATACCGGTTTCTAAACAATACATTTTCCGATACCAATTTTATGAAATCCATTTTAACAAAAATAAATTACAACATTACACATTAAGGCACAAATCTTTTCATTTTGTTTTTCAGCTCCTACTACGTGAGTCCCGTCTCTGTGCGTAACGAGTTTTTCCTGTCAGCCAATCACCAGCACAATTGAATGGCGAGGCATTTTTTGTTACGCGAGGCACTTCAGTCGGTGCCTAAAGTATTGAATTCGGTACCCAGTCCTACTTACACCAGCTTAAAGGACAAATCCGGAGCAAAATGAACCTAGGGGTTAACAACACATGTGTACCGAGTCGACCGTTCTCTGGGATTTGTTTTCATGCTAATCAAATGTGACCAGTTTTAGCGCAAACCGCTAATTAGCTTATAACGACTGGTCGTGACTGTTTTCCCAAAATGGCGCCTGCCTGTATACAGTGGGGCAAAAAAGTATTTAGTCAGCCACCAATTGTGCAAGTTCTCCCACTTAAAAAGATTAGAGAGGCCTGTAATTTCCATCATAGGTACACTTCCACTATGAGAGACAAAATAAGAAAAAAAAATCCAGAAAATCACTTTGTCTCTCATAGTTGAAGTGTACGTATGATGAAAATTACAGGCCTCTCTCATCTTTTTAAGTGGGAGAACTTGCACTAAATACTTTTTTGCCCCACTGTACATGAACGGTACTGTCTTTCTAAACTATCTTTTTGATAAACTGTCTGCACACTTCTCAGTGCTACGGTTTACATGTAGGGACCCTCATTATGCTACCGTGGAAGTGTGGTGCTATTTTAAGCCTTGTTAGTGGTATAAAATAGCGATTTCTTTTTATTTTACCCGTGCCCCGACGACTAGCGTTATAAGCTAATTAGCGGTTTGCGCTAAAACTGGTCACATTCGATTAGCACGAAAACAAATCCTAGAGAACGGTCGACTCGGTACACATGTTATTAACCCCAAGGTTCATTTTGCGCCGGATTTGTCCTTTAAAGTAAATGGAATGCAGACATTACTTCTGTTGTCTTACAGTAGCTGTGTGTGCATTTACATTTGCCACATTTCAGCCCATCTGTCCCTGTACCTACTGTATCTGTTGATGTGTCTTTTTCTGTGGTACTCCACACTGATTCATAGGACACACTTCTGGTGCTTGGGTCTTGTCTCACTAGTAAGTACAGAGAATGGCAACCCACTTCTCATTAAGCAAGAATGTTCATCTACAGTGACATGTCCAGCATGTAGCTTTGCAACTCCACCGCCACTCAATGCTCTCTGTCTGGTTGCTAAATATTCTGTTTTGCTTTCTTTTCTTTACTCGGAGCAGAAGAGGCAAAGACGGACCCTCCAGCCATACAGAACGGCAGCGAGGAGGAGAAGCAGACGACAGAGGAGCTGGAGAAGGGGATGAAAGCTCTTTCAACCAACGACACCACCTCCACACCTGCTGCTCCTCTGCCCCCCAAACCCCAAGGCGGCACCCCGGAGGGCTCACCCTCCAAGTCCCCGTCCAAGAAGAAAAAGAAGTTCAAGCCGCCGTCATTCCTCAAAAAGAGCAAGAAGCAGAAGGAGAAAGCCGAGACCTGAGGCGCACACCTGGCCCCCGGTGAAATACTACTGTGAAACATTTTGTAGTGAATGCCGGAGATCTATTCAATCACAGTCAGTTAACATGTCACTCACAGACACGCTGTACGAAATTGACTTACAAATACTTTACTGCAACACTGGTACTCACTGATCTAAGTGGTGATTCATCTTGAGCAGGTTAAAACACACAGATTATTAATTTCACATTCTGTTTTACCCAGGTCAGATACAACCCAACATTTTGACACACACACACACACACACACACACACACACACACACACACACACACACACACACACACACACACACACACACACACACACACACACACACACCCACACACACACACACACATATACACTCTCACACAGAGTTCCTGTATTACTCACGTCTTATTTTCACCTGCTGTGCTATGAAACCATTCATTAACTTCACTGTATAGGCATTCAAACACTTTCCGTTCTAAAACTGGGATTGCTAGTGTGATCGTGTGCACTTGTCGCTCCGAATTTGTTTCATACCATTTTTTTTTTTAGTCCACAACTTTGCAAGTCACAGTGGAAATTTAGTCTCCTTGAGTTATGCACCTCTTATATATGTATAGGCACTTGACATATGTATATTGGCATTCTAGTATGTTGCATTTATTCATCATCATAGGCATCTTCTAGTCATGATTTGGTTCTAATTCTCGAGATAGATGTTGCAGGTATACTGTGTACACAGGTGCAGTACATGTAGAAATATACTGATAGCTACTGATTGTGCTCTTCTGAATGCTGGTTTTGTGTAACACTATCAGCCTATTGACGTTATTGCAGCAGGGAAGAACAAAGAAAAAAGAAAGCCGGGAAATATGCTGGCTCGCAACAAAACACAAGTCGCTATAAATGCCTCTGCTACCCCAAAACAGGATAAAGCATTACATAAATTGTTGCTTGCCAATGCAGTTTGAAACCCAGTAATAGAAGATACTGAAGGTACTAAACATTCCACTTTCCCCCCATTTTCTTTTAAATGTATGTATGTGTGCAAAATACCTCTTAACAGTTGTAATTATTTTCTGTTTTAACCAGTAGCTGTTATCAAAATGCTGATGTGTGATGTTTGCTCATGGTTTTAATTTATTTTATATTAGAATGTATAAGTGAGTGTTGCAAGGTTACCATGTATCAGTCATTAAAGATCAAGTTTGATTTAAAACCAACAGGACATCAAGTTTATGTCTATCTTTCTCTGCTTGGCTAACATTTTGAACTCCTTATAGCTAAAGGTACTAGTGTTACTATTACTTTAACAACCACAATTTAACTACCATGAAATATTAGGTTTAAAATGAAATCCCAACAATACTATACTATATACTATAGCTGTGGCTGGAGTATGGGATAAACTGTGGCTTTCTAGTTTTTTGGTGGCGCAGTACACTGTTGCCAACAGCTGCTGTAAAAAACAGACGACTCTCCTCCTCGGCGGTAGAGGGCGCTCATCTGCAGAAATATCACCGGAAAGTCGCATATAAGGCCTTGGAGTGGTCATAGGAAGTGGCAGCCATTAATCTAAAGAAATGCAAACAACCCACAGTTTGTTAATATTTTCCCCCTGAAATTGAGTTATCTTTAGTACTACATTGACCTAAGAGGGTAACAATTTGATTAATTGGGAGAATGGGCAGGAGTAGGAGTCGAACTCCTCCGAGACGAGGTAAGAAACTAACGATAGACATTAACTTTAGCTAACATTAACGCCAAGTTACGTAGCGAGCGAGCTAGCTAGCTAGCTAGCTAGCTAGCTAGCTAGCTATATCATCAGAGGCTTTAGGTTTTATCTTCAATAACGGTGTTTTATTTTCTTTTACATTTGGAGAAAGCAAATATACATATGAACAGATAATGAACTTATTGTATTTCCCTAATATAGACTTTACACCTTAAAATGTCACGCTTATTAATGTGACGTTGTTATATCATGACCCTTTATGTATAACGTTAGCATGATTGTCGCCTTCCTACGTTGACTAACTCTACACGTTCCTTAATGTAATTATTTACGATTAACGTTATTGTTTAGATAACACGTTTTAAAAAGCAACAATGAACTACTGTGTGTCGTAGTGACTGGGGTTTGGAGTAATGGTATGCTGAGTATGTGGAGGCTAACACGAAGTTCTAGAAGCTATCACAGATATTTGGCTGTTTTTTTGTAGTTGGTGTGATGTTACAGTTGAGTGTCAATAAATATTAAGATGGATATCGGATTATAAAAAAAAAAACAGCTATTTCAATAGACCTTATTTCTTCATCCCTGTATACCATTTGAGACGGTGACTTCTGATTGATGTCATTGATATCATCTAGGGTTGCATGATATTGACAAAATGTGATATTGCGATATCGATTATGAATATTGCGATATCGATTATGAATATTGCGACATCACTATTAATTCCGATATTTTTAAACATGTAAAATTACAAAAGTTACGGGAAAACGCATCAAAATAAGTTTAAAAAATAAGTTTTCTTACAATACAAGGTTTATTTCAGGTTTATTTCAACAGCTTCACATTGGACTGGTACAACATGAATAAATAATAACCATGTCTACAGAACAGGACATGTTTTACTGGTTGTAATGTATAAAATAGATAAAGAGAACAGAACTCGCTTCTCTGATTCGTTCCGTTTTGTTGTCTCTATCAATTTCTTCAAATATGAACACACGTCACGTGGTACGCTGCATAGGGTTTGTCACATAGTGGACCCGTGCGCTGACGTGCACTAACATGTGCAAGTGGCACGGTAACTGGCCAATGAAATGATCATTATAGCGTTTCAAGCGGGCTCTAAATCAAACACAACTAAGCCACACTGCCAACTGACAAGCGCTACACAAAATAAACAAAATATTGTGTACTATAATATAATGATATTGATACGTAATATTGCACGATATTGAGTTGATATATCATGCACCCCTAATATCATCTTATCTCGGTTTTGACATCAAATACCCGTGGTGATAGTAATAATAATTTGTAACAAAATCAAGGCAACGGGAAAGAAGGAGATTGTGCAGGTGAGATTAAGAAACCCCCTAGAGGTGTATGGAAGTTATTTCAACTAAAAGAAATTACAAGTCCTGAAATCTACAAATTAAACACAAGTAAGCATGTGATAAAAAACAAGCACATGGTTGGCTAAATTAAACAACAAAGACATACAAACATTTAAAAGACTAGGTTATGAGAGACAGGAAGGCCAAACAAAACCAGATATAAACAGTTAAGATCAGTACAGACAGTTAAGGTTTGGTCCATCAGACTGGCCCTAAGCCTCTTTTTTTAATATTTTTTGACAGCAGTTGACTGAACTGCAATGTGGATAAACCTGTTAATAGCTGTGCTCCCCTGTATCTGATAGATAATTGACAGAGACCAGTACAGAACATTGGAGGGTGGTAATATTTGGCCTGTCTTGTATTACAACCCTGTACGTCCGCGTTAGAATGGAAACATTATGACAATAAAAACACAAGTTTGGTTAAGATTGATATAGGATATTTTAAAGAGAGGGGCTGAATGGTCAGTCCTGCTGCTAAATGTGGCAATTCTACAAAATCTTTTGTGCAAAGTATATATCTTACGGAGGAAGGTGGGATAAGAAGCTCCCCAAATAATATTGCAATGATGCCAGTAGATTTAGAAATCTTATTGCAAACTAAATTATAGTTAAGGTTTAAGTCTACCAGTTATGCTGACATAGAGTGTCTACACATTTGACAGTTTTTTTTTTTGTACCAAATACTTCGATGGTGTTCAGCATCATCAGCAGCATTTTTGTCACAACTTTATGAACCATACACGTTTTTACAGAATGGTGGTTGAACTGCACCTCATAAAGCATGGTTTGTATTAGTATCTAAATCGTAAAGTTTTTTTTAAGGCACATGGTTGAGATCAGAGCCGTATCTTTCATGTAGCGCAACAACTCTATGCTAATGTGTTCTTCCATAGTCAGCCAAGTTCGACCTGAAGTGATTAAAAGTTAAAGATCTGTTATTATATCAAGAATAATATATGTATACATGAACAATGCATAGGCAGTTTCAGGCCATGTTTCATCTCTTTCAAAATGTTGTTTCATTTACCTTGAAATAATTCAGTTGCCTTGTGGCATAGGCCTACATTTGAATTCTGTCTTTGCAAAAGAAAACTGTTAATACAAGACTAACATTGGACTCACACGGTGCCAATGGCATTCAGACACGTATCAGTATAGCATATTTAAACCATGTTGCAGAGAAGTGCAACAAAGTGAAGGAGGGAATCTCTTAAATTCTCTATTTAGAGAAGAATGTGAGTGTGTGGGTGCCCTGTTAAAATCCCCCAGTTTACTGCTAATGTGATTCCGTTGCCTCCTTCCCTGCAGAGAGAAGGCGTTCCCGCTCAACTTCAAGGGAGCGCGAGCGAAGGCGAAGGGAAAAGGAACGCACTCGTTCTCGAGATCGGGACCGCGAGCGGCGGAGGAGTCGCTCGCGATCTCCTCACAGGAGACGTTCAAGGTGAGGAAACGGCGTTTGTCCCTCGCTTTGTGGAAGACTTAGGTGCACATATTATTGGCGGTGGGTTTAGGCGTCCTTCCTCAAGAAAATGTGACGTTTTTCAAATAAATAGATGCAATTTTCCCCATACATTTTGTGTTTCTCTTTGTGGGATTTGTCTCTTTGTGGGTTTTTTGCGTCTCTTTATAGTCACGTTGTGTCTCTTTTTCGGTCACTTTTGTTTCCTTGGGGGTTGTTTTGAGTCTAGGGGTGGAACGGAACACAGACGTCACGGTTAGGTTCAGACATCGCGGTTCGGTTCGGTACAATGGAGGGAAAAGCAAAACAAAAATGCAGAAGGCAATTTCTTTTTTTATTGTGCATGTCTCAGGCTGTACCACCTATTGTCATACAGTCTCTCCCCTGAGCTAGCCGCAACAGCCTGAAGTGTGTAAAGTAAGATGTAAACAGTAAACATTAAGTACCCCACATCATCTCCAGACTCCATCTGGAACTTGTAAATAAAATTCAGCTAAAATACAGCATCTCTTATATATGAAAATGCAAATTCCATAGAATAATAACAAAAAAAATAATATGTGGACGGGATGGCATGTTGTAACGAGGTTCGAGTACATACAGCAACAACTGATACACCTGGGTGATGGCGTCGGATATGTGTTAGCATGTTAGATGTATTTCCACTCAAATACCCAACAACTGTTGAACAACGCCGACACACAGTCCTCGTCTTATCCTCCACTCTCTCGCCTGTAGCCTACTACTGTAACTGACCCGAAGACCCAAGTTTTTGAGGCGGGGACGGCACCAGGCGGGAGGGCATGACACGAGAGAGCATGCCACGGGAGGCTCCAGGCTGCAGCCATACAGTCTCGAAGCTTTCCCAAACTTGCGATCTTAAGAGGCCGGCGGGTCCTCTAACTCTTGTGGCTCGCCACCACTCGCCATACTCGTCCTTTAGTGCTGCTGTCTCTTACTCGCTCACTGGACCGTCAACCCGACAGAACACTGCATACGCGGGGCGGAGCTCGGGAGCTTCGGAGCTAAGGCGGGGCAACAGATTAGGTGTCCCCAGAACCCGCATATCTAACAGTAGTTCCGCATTACATTAATTAATTTGCACGCAAGTTTTTATTTATTTTTATACCTTATTCGCCGTGTAAATTCATGTACCGAACCGAGAGGCCCGTACCGTTTCGGTTCAATATGAATACATGTACCGTTCCACCCCTATTTGGGTCTCTGTGGTCATTTGGTATCTTTTTCACATCATTTTGGACGTCATAAAACGTTGTGTTATGCCTGTCTGTTTATTTGCAAACGCTTATGTCAACGAGTTGACCAATCACAGTCCTTGCGGTCTGCGTCGCCTCGACGCAAAGTTACAAATTTCTGGAGGCGCACGTCGATCTACGGCGAAGGGGCTCGGCGAGGGGTTCGCGGGGACGCAGAGGGCTCTACCGGGGGTACGCCGTCGATTCGACGCAGAAGCATAAAGCAGCCTTAAGTGTCTGTCATTTGTGTTCCCTCCCGCAGGTCTCCCCCCCGACGTCATCCCTCCTCCTCCACCTCCCCCTCCGACGAGGGCAAAGACGCCAAGGACAAGTCGGCAAAGCCCATTCAGATCTCGGGTATTGGATTATAGAATATGCACACATTTGCTGCATTCACATTACCGATTGTGCAACATTAATGTAATGTCCCTGTACCGACTGTATCTGTTGTACTGTTATGTTATGTCTCGAGTTCAAAACCATCATTTTTTTTTTTGACAGAGGAAGACATGGAGGGCAAGACGGAAGAGGAAATTGAGATGATGAAACAAATGGGATTTGGTTCCTTTTCCACCAGCAAGGTAAGGGCACAGGGCTGTCCTACGCTGTGCAGCCACAGGGAGGCGCTGTTTATTTCAAATAAAGCTCACTGCATTCCACAGCTGGACTGAAGATAGGCACACGGTTTGTTTGCATTCATCTTTGTGGGCCTGCTCAATTGTACACATGGTGAATACCCAACGGTATCCGAGTAGCCAGGATTCACAGAGAAGGTCGCCCCCATTTTACAATGCCTTTTTGACGGTATGAGGAAGGTCACGCCACTATTGCAATATTCATCTATAGACAAAGAAGTTCTGAAATTGTACAAATCTATATTTAGAATAACTTTTCAACAACTAGCCCTCTCCATGGCTAACTTCCCACTTACATCGTATAGGGTACGTGCAACTGCTTTACAGTCAAATTGACTGAAGGGGTTGTATTCGCTATAATGACCGCCTCGATCTACATTATCCCGCTTGGTACACGTTCATTCATTTTGAAATCAATAAAATCCTCTTTAAATCAATATTTTGTGTCAAATTATTTGGTAAGTAGAAATAATTTGACACAAAATATTGATTTAAAGAGGATTTTATTGATTTCAAAATGATTGTATTGCTTCCGCTAAAGAAAATAGGGTTACACTTTACTTGAAGGTATCTACATAAGAGTGACATGACACTGTCACGAACGTGTCGCAAACATTATAAACAAGTCATAAACATTTATGACATAACGCTTCTTTTAGTAAATGCCATTTTGGTTTTTGTCATGACAAGTTATGGTTAGGGTTCATGTGTTCATGACAGTGTCATGTCACTCATATGTAGATGCCTGCAAAGTAAAGTGTTACCGAAAATAGTCTGTTCCGTCTCTACAGTTTAAACGCTGCGTCCATAGCAACATAAACTCTGTAGCCACAGTCCTCGCTTGGCGTCAGACGTGTGTGTGTGTGTGTGTGTGTGTGTGTGTGTGTGTGTGTGTGTGTGTGTGTGTGTGTGTGTGTGTGTGTGTGTGTGTGTGTGTGTGTGTGTGTGTGTGTGTGTGTGTGTGTGTGTGTGTGTGTGTGTGTGTGTGTCGACCTCCCCGAAAGCCAGCTGTTCGCAGCGAATACATTTCTGGCAAAAGCCAGGGTCCGGCACGCATTTTATCCCCTCTTACGGGCGGTGGTAGTAGCCGTATATTTTACCGTCGATGCGAGAGTCGGGCTGTGATGGGCCGCTGCCGTGCTATCCCTAGCTAGGCGGACAAATTCCCTGAACCAGGTGCTGTTTGAATGGCTGCAGGTTGACACATGAGCTGAGGTGTTGTTAAAGCGTAACTCTCGGCAAAATGCAACCTAGGGTCTTTTTGTGAATGTACCCGAGTCAAACTCGTTTCAAAGCATAATTAGGACGGAAGCACCACTTTTATGATTGGTTGTATTTCCGTTTTTCGGTCAAATGGCCTAGTTGGTGCTAGGGGCACTACTATTAGGGGTGTGCAAAAAAATCGATTTGTATTGAAATCACGATTCAAGCTCTACCGATTCAAAATCGATTCATATAATTCCAAAAATCGATTATTTTTTTATAATTTCTTTTATTGTATGTCTACTGCAATCACATGATAGGTAGGTAGGTAGGTAGGTAGGTAGGTAGGTAGATGGATGGATGGATGGATGGATAGATACTTTATTGATCCCCAAGGGGAAATTCAAGGTCCCAGTAGCTTACAGACATCACACACAACATACACATACATCATAACATCATGTTAAAATAACAAACAAATCCACATGAATAATATGGACAATAAAAGATACTAAATAAACTAAATAAAAAATACACATGAATGTACTAAGGGATGTATAAGATGCATACATACATACATACATACATACATACATACATACATATGGGAAAAGTAACTACATTTACATACTGTGAATCGTTTTTTTTTTTAATCGAATCGTTTTTTAATCGAATCGTGAGCCTAAAAATCTGAATTGAATCGTGGCATTTTCTGAATCGTACACCCCTAACTTCTATGATCGCATCAAAATCGCTGTTTTTAAAACACTGAGAAGGCTCGACACATGAAACTTTGCTCCAAGTATCACCAGGAGCTCTACACATGAACTCAGCATTGAGAACATTGTCTGTGTACGGAGTTTACTAAAAAGGCTTTTGAACAACTCACTTCAGCAGTTGTTGTTTACGCTATCCACCATCTAGCCAGTCAAAAAGAGTCGATCTCTGAACGCGAATGAACGGAAATATTCTCATATGAGGCTCCTTGTTCAACTACAAGGTCGATATTGTTGACGAATTAGGGTACGAATTATCCGTGCATTTCTATGGACCTGAGCTTTAGGAGCTTTCCATCTTTACTCTCCTCCGTTACGTTGCATTCGGAGATCGACTCTTTGTGAGCTAGCTCTCTCATGGTCGTCCTAATTCACATTAAACTGAACATTTCCGTTGATGGTGAAGTGAGACGAGGTGAATGGGACTTCTTCGGGAAATATTTATGTTGACGTTTCTGTCCTCATTCATCTCGTTTCCTTATTGCACAGCCGCCGCAGTTGACAACACCTGCAAACATGATGTTGCAGTGTAACCAATTAACGCCGTTGTCCCTACGGCTGAAGTCACTGCGTGGCGATCGTAGACTGTATATAAAATCTAGCACCAGATCGGCTGCCGTTGCCTGGAGGACCGGATCTTGCTCCACTTTTTTTTTTTTGCCACAGCCGATAAATTACCCGAACTTCTTTCAGCGGATTGATGGCTGTCCTTCAGAGTGATCAGAACGGCGTCCTTGGCAGCGCTCTGCTATGCATGGCAACAGTCCGTTATTCTTCGCAATGGTCTGCTACGAAGAACTAGCAGACTTCAACCAAGCCGTGTAATAATACAAATGTAACTCCTTCGTTGATAGAAATGTTGGAATAAACGTCTTGGTGCTCTTTGCAGCGAATCAGAACATCTCAGCATTATGGAATGTTTGTTTGTTTGTTTGATTGTCAAATACAATTTTGAAAACTGCCATCATGGTTTTGTTTGCCAGCACGTTGTATAGTATTTTCCTAATTCTTCATTTCAGTTGTATGATTACTGTAGTTTAGAATGGATTTGCAGTGGCTTCTTTTCCAAATGATCCTCACCAAGTGGTTTTGTGACTAAAAGGAGCAATGGAAGTCGAGCAGAGACCACTACGTTTTGTAAATGAGTAATCTGTACACTATCTAACTTGAACTGTTAATGTGATGATTTGTATGCGAGAGGCAGTAACATTGTTTTCAAACAGGGGAGGAAAACGGATGGATCGGTCAATGCCTTTGCTATCAATGTGACCATGAAGAGAAAATACAGGTACGTCAGCAAAACAAAAACAAAAAACACAAATGTTTGTAATTGCGTAGAGCTTGTTTTGTTGTTTGTTGGCCGTGCAGCAGTGCTGCATATAGCCACAGCCATCTTTTTGGAATTGTTTGATAAGCCCTTATTTATATATATAGTGATAATTTTGAAGTTATTGTTTGATGTCGTCAGCCAGGTTGCTGAGTCAAAGTGTCAACTTTTCAGTTCCCTCACAGGGAGCGCTCTCCGCATCAACCGCTGTTATTGCGTAGCCAATCGCCTCTGCAGGTGTTTCTATGCAGAGATCCCAGCTCTCCCATTGGTGCTCGATGATGTAATCTGCAAGTGTTGCGAGGGTAACAGTGATGTAATGTTTTCTTATATATATATATTTTTTTCTATTTCATTTAGGCAGTACATGAACAGAAAAGGTGGATTCAACAGACCACTGGACTTCATCGCGTGAAAGTATCAACAACTCATTGTGATACCTGAGAAGCTTTCCTCCGTTCTCCCCGTAACCTGTAGGATGATGTAGTGCTATTGCTTGTTATTTCAAACCTGTTTTGTGTTATGCAACAATTCTGTATATACTTTTTTTTTTTTTTTTTTTTGGGGGGGGGGGGGGGGGGGGTCTCCTATCAATACTCAGCTGTGTCTGAATATTGATAGGAGACACAATGCATTGAGCTTTGTGTTGTTGAAGTGTGTAGGGTTGTATTTGAAATAAAGGCATTTTTTAAATGTGTGGTTGTGGTCCCTATTATGAAAAAGAAATGAAATTGAAGGCAATTTTGCATCCGATGGGCAGGATCATTTTCTTGATATGTAATTCTCAATGTTTTAACATTAAGAGTTAACATTTCTGAATTGATGAATGTGATCATAGTATTACTCCAGTGCAACTGACATTCTAAATATAACTTATTCTACACTGCATCATTGTTGTTGCTTGCAGGTTTTTTCTGGTAGGTACCAAACACTTTTAGTACCTACATCTAATATGGTGTTTTCTACAAGCATATATGGTATAATGGGTGTTTTTTTATTCAATTATTAAATTTAATCCTGGATGGAGGACGTCTTCCAGCATATAAACCTATTCAATGTTGTCTAAATCCAGGGTGTTTTCCTGCTTTGTAATGGGCATCCGTCTCATTTTGAAGTAAGCTTTTTTTTTTGGTAACGGAAAGCAGTGTAGTGCGCCTGCGCTGATGTATGATTTGTGATAGGAGAAACGAGGGACCAATAATAAAGAGAACGTGAATCTGGCCAATACGTGTTCGCGAAATAAGACAAACAACAGCACGGCAACCAATCATTGTCATACACCGCGAAACAGCATGGCAGAGAGGTGTGTCTTCTGTCAGAAGCGGGCGTTGTCTCTAGCTCGTGGGCATTGCGGCCAATAGCTAACAAGTTGATCAGATAGCAACCAATCACGACACTGGAGCTGTGTGCTTTCGCCAATGAGAATTGGAACCAAAATGGGCTGAACTGGGCCATCAGTGGCGGTCAGTGTCAACCCTCTACAATTGACGGTGTAAACTCCCAATAAGAGCTTCATTTGTAATGTCCTTTACCCAATCATATCCCAGGACACAGAAGCTTGGTGGTGAAGTACAGTAGTAAGCTGTCGTTCAGATCAACAAGCCACTATTTTGGAAGCAGTTTGATAAACACTACTGTTCCTCAGTTGATGTCAGTCGTTTCCAGCGACACATATCACGCGAGATTAGCGATTAACCAACACAAAACTAGCCAGCCACATAACGTTAGCCCTGAACCGATAGGGTTGGATGACATCGTCGGTTAAACTTTAAAAGACAACTAGCTCGTTTTCTATCCATTTCACACCAGGCAAGTCTGTGATCACTGAACAGCCAACTATCTTGTGTTTTTTTTTTTTTTTTGGCTGAATATTTTTTTAATATACAACCAAGCTAACAAGAACTTTTTTTTATCGTTTATTTGGCAACTTGTCACTAGCGCTAACGTTAGCAAACACTTTGTTTTGCCATACAGATCGACTTATTTTTTCGCCAAGCAGCTCTTCGTCTTGTTTTGTAAACTAGTCGCTTTTTTTCTCTCGAAGAACTGACGTTAACTTACCTAAAAAAAAACGACGATATTTATCAAACATTTTGTTTAATAAAGAGCAACGCAACCATAGCAGTTGAAGAAGTGTTAGCGTCAGCATTTACCAGCCAGCTAACCAAACCTTAACGTTACCTGAACCATTTTACCAATCATTTTAGAAACGCCTCTAACCGGTTGGTGCTGTATTCAGGACATTTAACTTTTAAATTGCCCGTTTGATACACTGTAAGAGTAGCTAGCTAACTCTTTAACGTTAGCTCTCGCTTCTTTTTTTTTTTTTTAATAACAACTGACAGAACAAGCAAGCCACCTGAGTGTTAGAAGTAGACCCGTGTTTGGACCTGAGGCAAGTTGTGTACAGCCAAGGAACCCCTCATCGGATTGTTATATTATTATCAGTGTTAGTTGAAAATGGCGGCGGTCGGAATGGTGCAGATGTTGATCGAAGCAGCCGAGTACCTTGAGCGCAGGGAACGAGGTAAAGTGTATTGTTTTCTACAGTCTGTTTTTATATGTGAACAATTACAGTGACACCCACCCCCTTAAATAACGCTAATTTATGCACTTGTCATTTTCAAAGCTATTTTAAATAATCTTGCTGCCCTTTATTTTTGTTGCATGAAGTAACCTGGTGGCAATGCATTAACAACATTAACGTTAAGGAATTTTGCACAATACAGCAGAATGCAACGCCTACCCGAAATAGATGCTAAGCAATATTAATATCCCGACGTGTTTGGGATATGCTGCAAATGTGCAACAACGCGTGCATTTGCTTTTCTAATGAAAGAATGCATATGTGGCAGGTGCAGTCAGATGTGCAGGGATACATTGTTTTCATGGAGACCCCTCCTTTTCCTCTGTTGTGGTTTGCAATTGGGGTTTATTCCAGTTCAAGATGACATCATTGTCCAGGCTAAGGGGAGAAAATACTGTATAAAGAAACTGCACGAAATCCATTCATTGCATGCCTGCACTTAAGATCAAGACATTGCTCCTGAATTCCAAAAAGCTCAAGATCTAATGTGGCATATTTTGCATTCTCTATTCTCGGTTTGGCTCCTTTCCACTGTGGCTATATTTTTGCCTTGCCAGATATCTGGACACGTGACCATTATGTTGTTTGTTTGCTTGCAGAAGCTGAACACGGCTATGCCTCCATGCCACCCTTCATCAGCAGCCAAGAGAGGGAAAGCTTGAAAAGGAAAAGCAAAAGCAAGAAAAACACAAGTAGCAGGTAAAGGCCAGAAAGTATACTGTATCATTTTTCAGCTTTGCAACAAGGGGCTTATAATGTCCTCTCTTCAGGTGTGTCCCCACTGAGCACAGCTCAATTTTAATTTTACAAATCACACACGTATCATTTTCCGTTTTTGTGGTGACAAAGTTATATGTGAGCACATTTAACGTAATTTAGTTTTGCATATTTTTCGTGCTGCAATATTGCGCTTTGCTGCTTATTATTCTCTCTCTCTCTCTCTCTCTCTCTCTCTCTCTCTCTCTCTCACCTCTTTCCTGTTAATCTCCAGCCATACTATCTAATAAAGGCAAGAAAATCTAAAAAAAGAAAAGAAAACTAAAGGTCATCTGATATTATAGGTTGTGTGTGTGTGTGTGTGTGTGGGTGAGAGAGTCTATTGGATTAAGGCCATGTTTTGACTTCCCCTTGTCTTCTGTAAAGCGTGTGACTGACAGCAGCACACATCAGGCTGGCTTAAAGCGAATGGCCACTCTGTAAGGCAAACTGGGTCAGTCAAGGTGACTGCAGAAGACATTTCAGTGAGGGAGCATGTCCTGACAGCTCCAGTCAATGGTCACTACTGCACTACACATAGAATTCCATTGATCAATCAAATTGGGACAGATTTATGTTGTGTCCGCACCCCACAGATCAATGTGCGCTTCGTGGTCAGATTGCAGTTTGGATTTCATGCAACTGTGACATTTGGTTTGTGCAACTCGTTTCAACAAAAAAAAACCTCTGCGTACATTGATTGCTTCGGGAGAGGGGATTTAAAAAAACCTCCATGATCGAAGGCAGCACTGGTGGAACCATATTCTATATGAACGAAAAGATTTGAGTGCGTTTGTATTCACCTGTATTTATGCGCATATGCACATGGGACGCCCTGAATGGAAACACCAGAACAAAATGGCTAATTAGTGCGAAAAAAAGAGTTCTATACTAGGCTGAGGTCGAAAAGTGTGGATGTCAATATAGAGAAGATAAAGTCTGATTAAAATAGATTATTCAGATAAACAGTAACATTGGGGGGGGGGGGACCTGCTTCCTCGGTAGACGCAACACATTGCTGCCACGCGCTGTAGCGGTATGTTGTAGCTGTTTCAGGTATGTGTGCTATGAGGACACATTATCCATCATCTGGCTTCCACTGGATTGAATGCTGAGCGCATGAGGTGAGACATATGAATAGGTTTATAAATAGGCCTCTTACCTTCTGTAATCCACTGTATACCGAGCTATAATAGCTACAACCACTTTTGTAACTTCTATGAAACGGACTATCTGGCAAGAATGCCTAACTTGACACGCAAGATGGTTCGTTGCACAGAACCATCTAAGAAGTTGTCACTGGAAACTGTTTGGAAAAGGGCAGGCACTTTTTAAGAAATACCTTGTATCACAGTCGCTGCCATCACACACATCTAAGCCACGCCCATAGCTGCCAGTAGCTCCTTCCCAGATGCTTATTGGTCCGGTTAGCTGGTAGTTCAGACACAAACGCATTACTTGAAACCTGACAAGATGGATTTTTGTGTAATGTGTGACCCCGCAATTCTTGCATGATCTTGTCATATCGCACGGATCTCTCTGCCGTGCAAGGTAAAAGAATGCCCACTTCGTGCAGCGATTGGTCGGCTGTGCAGAGGTGAGAAAGTGTGCAGGATTAGAATTACTCTCCCAGGCTCTCGTTTTTTGATTTTAGGACCACCTGTTTCTAGAGCTGCAAAGGTTAATTGTGGTAAATAAAGTTGTCCACTGTTACATGATTCGCCAACTAATCGGTTTGAGTCGTCTTCTATGAAAACAAAATAAGAATCCTCTGATTCCAGCTTCTAAAATATATGGCAGTAAACTGAACGTTGTGGAGTTGTGAACTAAACAAGACATTTGAGGATGTCGCCTTGGTTTTTTGGAAAACGGTGATCGACTTTTTTCGCCATTTTTGGACATTTTATAGGCCAAACAGCTAGTCAATTAATGGAGAAAATAATCTGCAGATTTATCAACCATGAAAGTAATGTTGTCCCCATTTTGAATCATGTCTTGCCATTATCTATGGCGGCAGACCTTTAGACGTTGTTGGATGCCACGTAGTATAAATAGGTTTGTTTGTTTGAAGAACACCGTGACCTAAAGTGTTCTCTGGATGGCTTAGCGCTAGAGATGGGCGATTTTGTTTCCTAAAAAAATCTGCGATTTTTTTTCATAAACTCGATTTACAATTTGATTCGATTTCCCCCCCCCCCCCCTCCATTTAAAACAAAATAACTGTGAACTGTAAATATATTTTAAAAATATATATTTATTGTATTTAATTAAAGTGCATAAACAAACACAATTGCAAAGGCAAACCCTTTCTCTAACTGAAAAGTCACTGTGCAGTGTGCAACACAGATTGTTAAACATCCAAATTATTTATACTGTATTTGGATTGAGCTAATAAAAATCAAAAAAATCGATTTTTTTGGAAAATCTGAATCGATTTGACCTACCAACTCGATGTTTAAATCAAATCGATTTTTTTCCCCAGCCCTACTTAGCGCTATGTTCAGTATCCAATGTACGGAGTACATGATGTAAAGCATGTCATTTATGTCAATGTATACAGGCCTGTCACCCCTCATAACCCCAGTGTACATATTCAGCTATATTATCCGCTGATCTAAAGGTACAACACTGCTATACACATTTGACATTTGAGTATTCCATACGTTAATATAGGCTAAGTCCATTTTTTTCAATATTTAGTCTATACCTAGACTGGGTAAACCCAGCCTGATCTGCCTGCGATTTGATTTCGCCCTGCAGCTCAGGCTGGAAACCTGTACGTTTATCTCTCCTGCTTCCGTTACAAATTTGCGGGAACCAATTGCTAACTGGCTTATCCACCTGGTGCGCTATTGGCGGGTTTAACACGATGCCGATAGAGAAGCGACCAAGCAGCTTTTTGTTTACATTCAACAAGCCGGCCACCGAAGCGCAGCACTCCATGACGGCAGCAACCCGTTGATGCCGCTGTCGCTGCTACGTCACCCGGACCGTTGGTCTGATTGGTTGAAGGACTATCCAATTGCGTACAGAGTCATCTGAACTATGCCCGTTGATCACGCCTCTTGTGCAGAGAAAATACAGAGCAGACTCCCCAGACTAATGTTCAAAGATTGAGCTTGGACTGGCGATAGCCGGACTAGTCTATACCATGTTTAAGAACATGCAGTTGCAGAACAGCGTCCAACATGACATCACCAAATGTCTTGTTTTTTTTCCTTCGGACTAACAGTCCAAAACCCAAAAGATGTAAACGGTGGTATAAAAAAGCAGCAAATCCACACATGGGAGGAGCTTCAACAGAGAATGTTTGACTTTTTTTTCTTTTCGAGACGAATGAACGGTTATTAGAGTATAAAAATTGCTCCTGATTCATTTCCTGTCAATCAACTAATCGTTTAATCGGCTAATCGTTCCAGCTCTAGTCGACTGCCAAATTTTGATTTAAGAAATCAAAAATAATGACCTGCATTTACCTAACTGGTGTCGTTGATGAACAGGATGACATTTGCATTCGTCGCGTATCTACATGTGCACGTGTACACAGAACTGCTTTGAAAAGGAACTTGGTGTCACTTAAATATTTGGTTTAGCCTGTTGGCCAGGATTTATGCCCGATGGGCTCGACCAACGTTTTCGGTGGCGGTGACTAACCTGTAGTGTTCTTCCATTGTCACCATGCTACTAAAAGGAGCAGGATGTGGAGTGCTGCAAGAACACGCCTGCTTCCAGCTCCGAACATGTCTGAACATGCTTAGGTGGCACTACATTTTTAGACATGCCTTGTGAAGAAAATCTGGGACTAGCTTTGTGTGGCACACAACACCACGAGCTGCTGCAGGTTTATACTGCAGCCATAAAACCTTTTAGCTTACCAGCACTAGAAGGCTATGTTAAGCAACTCCCTCATCATCTATGAGCACTTAATCAGATATTACTATTTAAGGGCAGCAGAGGCACACTTAATTAATTAATAATGGTTTCTGCTCCGCCTAGATGATTTGATATGGTCTTGTGTGATGTTGGCTCTTCTTGGGGGGGGGGGGGGGGGGCTGCAAGTGAACAGTGGGCCATTCATTGATCAGGCATAAGACCCAGTTGCTGACTGTTGAAACTTGGTGAAATGTAGGGCAGTCATTTATGTATGTATGTGAAGCCACTCAACCCAGTGTGTACAAGCTCCTCCGGTCTCTGTTGTTTCCCCATGGCGTGGATGTGTGAGTAGTGGGGGAGGGGAGTTCCTGTGTTTCTGGCATGTGTGTGTGCATGTGTGTTAGTAGTAGTCCTCTCTCTCTCTCTCTCTCTCTCTCTCTCTCTCTCTCTCTCTCTCTCTCTCTCTCTCTCTCTCTCTCCCACTTGTAGTTTTTTTTTTTCTCCTCACCTCCTCCACCCTCCTTCCCTGCTCTGTTCTAGCTCTTAGCAGGCAGTGGAGAGCACCAGCTCCTCCATTACATAGATGGAGAGTCCTCCCCCACCCTACACACACACACACACACACACTACAGTGATCTTTGAGCCGTCCTTGTTAAACAGGCAAATTGAGTCTTCCCATGCTCACCACCCTGTGTTGTTGTTCATGCTAATGTGGCTAACTTGGGCGAGGCTACAGCCCAGCTTCAGAAATGAAAATACAGCTTAATGGTAGTTTCATGTAGAAGAATCTTGTTGTAGACTGAGCCGAAGCAAAGATGGCCTGGTCAATCATCTTGAGACGGTTCCGTTTCTGAAATAGTAATCGCGATTTAAAAAAAAAAAAAAGTTTTATTAATTGTGCAGCCCTAACTGTATGTGGAGTTACAGTATAAGACTGAAACTTGTTATTAGAACAGTCATTAATTTTCTTGACATTACCCTGACCAGTCGGTACCAAGTGAGGAAACACACCAAGGCTCGGTTATACTCACTGTGGCATCGGCCTCCGTAGATGGCGCGTGCTGCGAGCATGCCCGGAGACGTTTCTGCTCAACTAGTCTATATCCACGACGTTCCACTTCTGGGATTGCTCCGTTGCCGCCTTAAAACTCCACCAGATTTACTCTTTTCGGCCGGATGTCCGTTACCTTCCACTTTCTTTGTGTTGTAATTCTAAACTCCGATGGATTTCTGAGGACTATGGTTAACTGCTCCTCAGATCTCTGCAGGGTAAATCCAGACAGCTAGCTAGACTATCTGTCCAATCTGAGGCTATTTTGCAGCGGCACCGTGGCTCTGCCCTTGATGATTGTGATTGGTTTAAAGAAATGGCAATAAAATGGAGCACGTTTTTCTCCCATCTCGGAATGCTGTGTGGACTCGCCAGCAGAGATGGCAAAATTACTCCCTTTCCGTACTCAAGTAGAAGTACAGATACCTGTGTTAAAAAATACTAGAAGTACTGATTTAACATCTTTACTCAAGTAAAAGTAACAAAGTACAGGCTTGGAAATTTACTTAAAGTATAAAAGTAAAAGTAGCCTTGCGAATGACAACCATTTTTTATGCAAAGCTACCTGGACCACACCAATGTTGTTAGAGTGCAAGCAGAGAAACTTCAGTGGACATATGCCATTGCCTACATTTGCCAATGTCTGCCAATAGGCCTAAAACATCACATATATGATTACTGTGATAGACCAGGTTAATAAGATTGTGACTGAGTAGCAAGATATGAATTCAGTTGTGATTCTGTGAGAATTCACAGATCCAGTTTCTCTTTTTTAATCTTCCCCTTAACGTTACCGCCATCAAGCCACAATGATTTGAATCGAATGAATGAATGCCGCCGAATCTGTCGAGTCGTCTCGTAGTGGTGCGTCAAGTGCAACGTATATTCCCATCCAATTAGATTACAGTTTGTAAAATGTAAGGAGTAGAAAGTACCGATATTCGTGTTAAAAATGTAAGGAGTAAAAGTAAAAAGTCGGCACAAAAATAAATAGTAAAGTAAAAATATCTGACAAATCTACTTCGTTACTTCCCATCTCTCGCCAGACCCTCCTCTGCAGCGCTGTGGAGGAAGGTCTCACTCTGTGAATAAGCATGAAGTAGTAAAGAAGAAGAGAGTGGAAGTAAATGGAAAGCAGGCTGGTAGTAAACGCATGATAAACACTGACGTACCGCGAAACATTACATTTATTTACTCAAATCATTAACGGGACTGTCGCTTATCTCCAAATCAAAACTACTGTCTGCCTGTAACGCTGTTAAGAACACTCTTTCCATGAAGACGTTTTATTTTTTTTAATTTTTTTTATGGTTTGTCAAAGCTTTTTCCACACTCTCCAGCAAAATGTTTCTTCTTCTCCCAGCGTCTCTCTCTGACCACATATTTAAGGCTGTTTGACTCCCTGCGGTCTGTACGTGAACAACCATACAGATACAGATGAAGGCCAACTGCAAACGTATTATCCAAAATGTTAATTGCAAAAAATCCTCCCAGTTTAGAGACCCACTTATGATTCAAATTTGACCTACCGCGCTTTCTTTATTTGTGCGGTAGGTCAAAGTTGAATTTAATGAGGATTTGCTGCTAGCGACATTTCAGGTGTGCTACTTTTAGTTTTACCTCCAAACAAAGTCCCCACTGCACATCCTGAATTTATCTAGCCAACATACTAGCAGTGCGAATTTGAGCAGGGCTGATTAAATTGGTTGGGTCGATATATCGACCATTATTAGCTTATAATGGTAGCTTTGCATATGGCGGCTGATAAGTAACAACACATCAAAGTATAGAAATGCCAAACTAGGTTTGAGGGAAACCGTGTCTCCATTATATAGTTTTTCTACCAGAGAGCACTGACAAGTTGATTTTCACACAAAATCTAAGCGATCTGTATCAAGATTATTTGGCTATGTTATGCGTTTCTGATAGTAAACAATACTATCAGCTGATGCGTTATTATGGATCCCACGTAACTTCTAGGCAAGTCCCGCCCTACGAAGCAGCTCGATTGGTTGGGGTTAGGCATTGACCTCCAGTGGTTAAGGTTAGGATAGCCGATTGGTCAGGGGATAGGACCTGAACAAATCGGGTTACGTTACCTTGCGTAAGCATGGACGCCTGGCCAATAGTAGTGTGTGAATGCTATTGAAGGGTGGGTCTTGCCTTTAAGTTGCGTGGGTTCCATAATGACGCTCAGCTGATATATCTTTATCAGACTTTTTTAAACTCCCACAAAGAAAATCTAGTATCGTTTGAGCTGTAGTGGGAATCTTTGGCAATCTTACGACCCGATTCCCAATTTTGGTGTCACAATTAGATTCAGGATTGATTCTCGATTATTATTATTATCGTATTGCCAGCCGGTAAAGGAAGGAAGTGTGTGAGGTGAACTAATGAAAGTAGCAGCTGGATATCAACAGTCAGCAGTCAGCCGGGGGCAGCTATTAGTTCATCAGTGATTCAAAATATTGCACTTTATGTATTATGGTGAGTCAGTGGAATATCATAGAATCCAGTGTGTAGTCAATGTGATCCCATTGCCTATGTGGTAGACTAGTGATCCAATGGAATGTGCTGATATAGAATTAAAGCAATCCATAGGTTATTTCACATTGCTTACAATAAAAAAATAAAAAAAAACTCATCTTTACTCAGTATTACTTAGTATCAGCTGTACTCTGTCGCGTCATGGGTGCGTTAGGTGGAGGGGTAGAGCGTTCTGGGGGTAGGGCAGAGGGTCCCTGAGCCTGAAATCTAGCCTGAATAAGTGGGATCATTTCCCTGCTAGCCCTGTTATGTCATCAGCGGCTGTCTGTCCTGCAAAGGAATGCACCCTGGCTGAAAGGGGGAGTGAGATAGAGAGCACCCAAAGCTGAAATGAGTTGATATCACACACACACACACACACACACACACACACACACACACACACACACACACACACACACACACACACACACACACACACACACACACACACACACACACACACACACACACACACACACACACACACTTTCTGTTCAGAGGTTGCGACTCAGTATAGGGGAAGCCAGTATATATAAGCTTAGCCTTGACAGTAAGTTGTAAAACAGAATTAAATCAATCAGTGCATTTACATGCAGTTATATTCAGGTTAAGGCAATACCCCGGTTTCTCAAATGCCAT
This sequence comes from Gymnocephalus cernua, assembly GCA_023631565.1. Lineage (NCBI taxonomy): Eukaryota > Metazoa > Chordata > Actinopteri > Perciformes > Percidae > Gymnocephalus > Gymnocephalus cernua. The sequence continues at coordinate 26,171,955 of CM042425.1, forward strand.
GTAAACACCTTACTGCTAAAATCAGAGTTCTCATACCCTGGTTAACAGACCTAGATACCTCTTTTAGTTACCAGGTAATTGTGCATGTATACACCTTAACCAGGTTACGCGTCTGCACATGCTCCGTAGGTTAGAACTGCCCCTCCTCACTCCGCTGCAGTGGTTTTTGACCCGGAAATAGAAGAGAGCAGTTGGAATCAACGGCGCCAAAAACCACAGCAACAACAATGCAAGCTGTAAACCCTTAAAACCCACTGAGGACTTTGCCATGGCAAAAAAATTATGTTCCCAGATTTTGACAAATGTCAACCGGAAGAAGAAGCCTTATTCTGACCAATTGTACGTTGGCGGAGCGTCATTCTTCCCATTCTTCCCCGCTCATGTATACGGGGAGAACTGCCATAACCCGATTATTCACTTCACCGGGGTAAGACCATGCCCCGGTAAAGTTTTTTTTATAGTCGTGCATAGAATTGACGGCGCAGTGTCCGGCGTACACCTCTCGAAAAATGTAACTACGCGTTGCAGTGACGCATGTCACTGTACGTTTCTCTCACTATGACTCCAGAGTCGCTACTCGCTCCGGAGCTAATCGCCGTCACTCTCTCACTTCCTCCTCGCTCTAAAACACACACACACACACACACACACACACACACACACACACACACACACACACACACACACACACACACACACACACACACACACACACACACACACACACACACACACACACAACAAGTATAAACATCAGGCCACTTACATAGGCTACGGCAAAAGCTCTGCGTGGAGCCTCCGCACAACCGTAAAAAGGCCTTTACTGCTGTGTGCATGTAAACGCACTGACTGTGTGTGTGTGTGTGTGAGTGAGTGAGTTAGAGACCGCTGAGGATCTTGGCCGTGGCATGGGGACAGTGTCGAGCCTAGCAGAGCTGAAGATGCAGAGGCTATTTTGGGGCATAGGGTGTGGGGGGTGGATCGTGAGGTCAGGTGGAGGTAGATGAGAGTTCAGGAATGCTGAGGGTATCTTTGCCTTCTGTGCCCCCCCCCCCTCCCCCCCTCCCCCACAACCACCTTTTCACACAGGTCAGTCCAGCACATGCATTCCAAAAACTACACATAACCCTGTTTCTGCACCCTCTCTCTTGTGTGTGTGTGTGTGTGTGTGTGTGTGTGTGTGCATGCACCGCTTTAGCACTGCAATGCAGAAGTCATAGTAGCCACTAGCACACCTTCATCTCTCAGTTTACCTTCACCAGCACTGTGTCCCCCACTTTTATCAGTACTACATGCACAGTGGCTAATCAGGCAATATGAAGGGGCCTAGTCCCTGGCTTCTGTTTCTAGTTACGGTTGCTATGTTTACCCCTGGCCTCTTCATCACGTATCTGAGTCCTTAAAAAAGCACAAGTATCCTCCGTTGAACAAGCCTCAGGCATCAGAATACCCAGCTTGTTCTTTGTTTTTCCTAGAATCCCATTTTGTCAGCCGTTCTGACTGCTCATAAACACCCACACAACTCTCTCTCTCTCTCTCTCTCTCTCTCTCTCTCTCTCTCTCTCTCTCTCTCTCTCTCTCTCTCTCTCTCTCTCTCTCTCTCTCTCTCTCTCTCTCTCTCTCTCTCTCTCTCTCTCTCTCTCTCTATCTCTCTCTCTCTCTCTCTCTCTCTCTCCCCCCCTGCAGTAAGGCCTTGGACTGCATTCATGACACACAAAGAGGAAACCTTACCCTGTTTAAGCAGTGGCCTTGTAATTATGTGTGGTTTCTCATAATTGTTTTATCTCCACAGGTCTACGCACAATGAAATGGAAAAGAACAGGTATGTAAAAATGTTCTCATCTGTGTGTGTTTGGGCATATTTGTTCATTCTCATCATGGATGGTGCAGGGCTCAACATTAACACTGGCCCTGGGCAAGTAAACTCTGTGTCATGCAGTTGTCCAATCGTGCAAGTGAAGAAAAAGAAAAAAAGAAGTGATCTTGTGAGTGAGAACCGCTGCTCAGCAACCGACTCGTTCGGTGAGCTTACCCAGTAGCAGCGACGGCAGAGAGAGGCAGCGAGGAAAAAGCAATTATAGCCACAATATTTTCACATCTAACATAGAAATAAAAGGGAAACTTTGCAGATTTTCTACCAACTCTTTGTCAGTGTGGCGGACTTTCGCCAGTGGGCGAGCAGGGATCTCTGGGCCTGGCGGCATGCGGGCGCCGTTCTGCATGTACTGTCCGCGCTGTAGTGACACAAGCCGGTTGAAAATCTGCAACGTTTCCCTACCAAACCAGAGTTGGTGATTGTTGGAACAGTGGAAAGACTAACCATGACGGCAGGTATCGGATCCATGAGTCTAGTATCACCTTTCCTATATCATTTGATTGTGTAAATCGGGTATATAATGAAAAAGACAATAATTTAGGAAAACACAGAAACCCTGAGAGAACCTATTTTTCGCAGCTGATATTTGCCATGCTAGTGGAAAAGCTCTCAGGATGGCAACCTCAGTTGTTACAATGGTCCAGACTGAAACAACTCGGACGGATTTCCAATTGATGAAATTTGGTACACGCATTCATGGTCGCTAGAGGATGAATTGCACCATCATCATGTCAATTTTTCAATTTGTCCAATACTGTGTTTCATGACCTAATGACATTCCCATCAGCCTCAGCTGTACTTTTTTTTGCCAGTCAGCAAATGCTAGCATGCTAAATTAAGATTATGAACATGGTAAACATTACACCTGCATAAAGTCAGCATACTAGCTTTGACATTGTGAGCATGATGTTAGCATTTGGCTCAAAGCACCGCAGTGCCAAAGTACAGCCCCACAGACCCTTAATCCTGCTATGAAACATTAATAGAACACTTTTTGGCTAAGATAATGTCACCGTTTTAATTACAGGCTGTGAGGTTGTAGTGAGTCCAAACAAAAATCCAACTGCTGTTTTCAACAGTTTTCCATGCAGATATTTTTGGGACAAAAAAAAAATAAGTCTTTTATTTATGTGTTTATGTTTTGGTCCCTGTCACTCTTGGTGCTTCCATCCACCCTGTGCTAGTTGATCCAAACCAGCAGCTCAGTGGACAGCCTGAATAATATATGACACTGAGGCATGTGCCTGGTATTTAGTCCTGTGCGTGCGTGTGTGTGTGGAGACACCTCATGCCCAGCAGCGAGTCAAAATTATGACTACAGCCCGTCGTTTTGCACCTGAGAACATTCATAGCCTTTAGCTAGTATCTCCCACCAGTAGTTTGACGATAGAAAGCAATCACAGGCTAGTAGTAAATTACTCATTTAGACCCACTGCTAGCAAAGCCAGAGGCATGCAACCAGACCCATCCCCCCTCCCCCCCCCCCCCCCCCCCACCCCCTGCAGCAATATTGGCTCAGTAAAATCCCTATACACACACGCACACACACATTCAAAGTTCTATTTTGTACAACTCCCCTCTGTCGTTGCACACAGAACCAAGAGCGTGCACGTGGGGGGGAGTGTGTGCGCATGCTTACGTCCACGTAACAGGACTCCAGCCAAAGCATGTTGGGTCGCAAGGGACGACTCGTTTGCATTTGTTTTTTATGCATAAAAAAAAAAAACTGACTTTCACATTCACTTCATTTCAGACTAAACGGGAACTGCGCAAAATTAGGGCAGAGAAAAATATAGGTTCTGGCCTTAGGCAGATGCAGCACGTAGCTCCACATACAGTAACATACTCGCCTATTGACACACTGCACTAAAGCCACATTGAACCAGATTAACTTGTTACAGCCACGCCCGGAGTGTTTTTATACCTTGTGACCTGTGTCTGCTGCTCGTCTGTGTTGTCAAACGAATATTAGCTAGCCCAGCTGATTAAACAGCCAAGGGCATGTCCATGGCAATCTGCGTGCCCTTTGGACTGATACCTCCTTTTGAATGACCAGAGTTATCTGACCGGTCTTCAACCCTTCTTTTATCAATTCAAACCAAACTAGTCAACACAAGTTGATCTCCGGTCATGGCAATTCAGATACGTCCTGGGTCACAACCCAGGAGCAGTGCATACCAATTACCTCAGGAGTTGAAAATGGGCGGGGGTTTGCACGCCATATTCAGTGGGCAGCTAACATAGGCGCATACTACAGTCCACCAGCTGTGCTAGTGTTTTGTAGCCTACTTGAATTCGTCATTGTACAGTATATAAAAGGAAACATCCCAAAAATAACCACAGTTTTCAGTTTACACATTTCACAACTTCGACATTAAAAAGCATACTGAACTGGTTTGACTTAACAAACCGTATCAGTGGCTACGTTTACATGCACATAATATTCAGTTTTTTGCCCTTATTCCGAAAAAGACAATATTCCGACTAAGGTCATTTCATGGCTAATGAAAGTGAATATTCCACTGATATTCCCGTTTACATGCAGCCGCGTGGCGGACTTGTTCGACCGTGCGAGCAAAGCCTCCCTCTTTCCTTTCTTCAACCACCATCTTGAAAAGGTCGGAGGTGAAAACATGCCGCAGCCATGGCACCACTTGTTTATCGACTACGACGACCTGTGACTCCTGTGTCACAACGGGAGCATGCTTGTCCCGCCCTGATGCTTAATGACCATGGCCGTGTGTCGTTCACATTGAGTCAACCCTGGTTCCACCCTGTTCAAGCCCTCGGTGTGAAAGAGGTATGAGTCAGCTGAGAAACAGGCACTTGGTTTCAGCAACTGCACTACTTTGTTTGCGCATGTGTGGGCTTCACCTGTTCTTCAAAGGCCAAGGGGTGAGAATATATTTGTGTATATCCTCTGCCCACAGTCAAATCGGTCTCCATGTGTCCAATTTTGAATAAACTCTTTCCAGCAGTGACGCTCGCATCAGGACTACCTGCAGCAGACAATAAATGAACAGCTCGTCCAGCCGGCCCTCAGCTGCCAAACGTTTTCTCTGTCAGGAGTCTGACGTACACACGCCCACACGCTCAGGCACACACAGGCATACAGACACGTACACACTCCGCCGAGGCCGGAGCTGGAGGTGTTTGTTGTGTAACCGCGCGGTGGCAAACACCCACCAGACCTGCCAAGGTTGCCAGCTTAGAGCGGCTACAGGAGGAAAATAGAGTGGAGATGAGAAATGTGAACGTGAAGTGTGTTGTAGGACAGCTGACATTAATAATGAACTCAGACAATCAACATATGTCACAGCACATTTCGGTTTTCTTCTTGTCAGTGGAGGATTTGTACACTGTTCCTCAGATATTCTATGTAGCAACATGATGTGGTAATGTTAACAGGATAGTTTCATCACTTCATATAGAACCTGTGCAAACATTTTACTCACTACATCTTGTATGAATGAGTAACTCTAGCATTTGGTTCAAAAAGCAGAGGGACTAAATACTTCTTTGGTAGTATTGAAGTATTGAAACTATCAAATATCCAAAGATGATTTTCATGTAAGGCTGCTTGTGCATAGACAACATTTGAACATTTTAGAGGTTTGGCTTCTATTCTGTTAACATTTGCACTAAACTCAAAGTACAGCTGAGGCTGATGGGAATGCTATTAGTTTTGTCTGAATTTTGTTATACAATATGACAATATATCCTTAGAGGGACATGAATGTCTACCACATTATGTGGCAATTCATCCAACAGTTAAGACATCTCACTCAAAACTACAAATGTCAACATCATGGTGGCACTAAAGAAAAAGTCAGGGGATCACCAAAGTTATTAGGATTCATCATGTAGGGACCATCAACTCAAAATATCATGACAATACATCCAATAGTTGGTTAATAGGCCGCCCGACGGACACAGACCAACATTGCCATCCTTGGAACCAAGCCACTAGCATGACTAAATAACATGTTTCTATTTCTCAAAGTAAGGAAATGAAAAAGGTATTCATTTGATATCTTTTTGGGACTAGTTTGGAAAAATCCAGATGTGTTTTAGCCCTAATAAGTAATAAATATAAGGTGTTATGCAGGCTTGCATCAAATCACATTTGACAGAAGAAAACTTAAAGGAGTTGTCATCATGAGATAGCCTAATTGGCATCATGCGATTGAAGCTCCATACTTAGGTTACCTGATACAACTGAGCAAACTCCCTCCAGCGATGAAGACCATGAGATGCAGTTGAAAGCTCCAGAAAAAAGTTTAGCAAGTGGACCTTGAGTTATTATTTATTTATTGTCAAACTACTATTTCCAAGGCCAAGAATTAACTTTGACATGCAACAAATCACATGCTTTTTGTGTTTATCTTTAAAAAAAGATAATGCTTGACAGTTTCTCTCTCTTTGTTTCTTCTCTTCTTTCTTCAGACGGGCACATCTACGGCTCTGTTTAGAGCGTTTAAAATCTCTCGTTCCCTTAGGACCAGATGCTAACAGGCACACCACTCTAAGCCTGCTGATGAAAGCCAAAGATCATATCAAGGTGCGTGTACTGCATTTATGTGTGTGTTTGGTTCTCACCAGAACAGTGCGAAAAGACAAGGATGATCCCCCCCCCTGAGCATCTCAGTGCTGGCCTGGTATCCGGTACCTTCTTCCCAACCTCAAAAGGGAGAAAAGGCACTTACCTGGGTGGTTTGGATCTTTAATGATTTGTGCAGAATCTGGTGTAAATACAATTTAGGCAGGATAGGGCAACACCTATTGTATGTTCAGCCAACAAACCACTTTTTTTAGTGCTTTGCTGTCCTGTTCAGTGCTGTTTCTGTACCAGGCAGTGATTTTCCCCATCAGGGGATACCTGGAAAGTTCTCAGGCATTTGCCTGTTTCACCACTGACAATAATTATGGTAAGCAATGCTGTTGTTTTGTATGATTCTAGCTAAAGGGAGCATGCAGAGGTAAAAAAAAAAAAAACAGCGGTCCAAGGATGGAGCCTTGAGGAACTCCAATGGAGACAAAGTATTCTATGTCTTGTAAATAGGACTTGAATCAATCTAGTACCATGCCAGACAAACAGCCCAGTTTTTTAGTCTGTCAAGCAGTATTGCATGATCAAATGGGTGGAACTGCAGCACTGAGATCCAGAAGCACTACAACAGAAGCACTGAACACCCCCCCCCCCCCCCCCCCCCCCCCCCCCGAACCGCTCAGGGCTCCTGTTCAGCAGCACTCACTCTGACATCTCTCCATTAGTGCATGTAAAGGACCTGAGCATGTGTGTGTATTCCAGGCCTGTGTGTAATGTGTAATAACAACAGAGTGTAAATTGTAATTTCCCCATTTGGGGATCAATAAAGAGTATAAATGATTATAAATTATAAAAAATTATAAAAGTATCTACACAAGACAAGAGGGCAATTTGTTGAGCCCTGGTGTGTGTGATTGTGTTAGTATTGTGTGTTTGAGTGACTTAAATGTCTTGCATTAGGATTGCAGCAACTTTTTGTTGTGTGTTTTTTTCTCCACCCTGCAGAGGTTAGAGGAGAGCGATAGGAGAGCTCAGCACACCATGGATCAGCTACAGCGGGAGCGGAGACATCTGAGGCGGCGTCTGGAGCAGCTAGGGGTGGAGAGGACCCGCATGGACAGTACCGGCTCCACTGTGTCTTTGGACAAGTCTGACTCTGACCAAGGTACATCTATTTAATTAAATACACTTAAGGAGACGTAGTGGCGTCTGAAGTCAAACAAGTGAAATCATAAGTAGATTACGCCCTAGGCTGTTTAAAAATTGCATTGCGATTTACATTTTTATCTCAACCGGTTGTAATCTTTAGACATTTATATCGATTTTTAAAAGGTTCACGAGGCATCGTTACATCCTGACTCACGTTGTTTACTCAAAAAAAGATTAAAGTGGTAGTATGAGCTTTTATGGAACCTTCAGGAAAAACTTGAATAGCTAACGATAATATGACATAATATTGAATTAGCTCCGTAACCATGTTCTTTTGGTCCCCTGTGCTCCAACAGAGGACCTGGATGTGGACGTGGAGGGGACGGACTACCTGATGGGTGACCTGGAGTGGAGCACCAGCAGTGTTAGCGACTCGGGCGACGAGCGGGGCAGCCTGCGCAGCAGCTGCAGCGACGAGGGCTACTCCAGCGCCAGCCTGCTGCTGCTGCAGGACACTCAGGAGAGGGCCAAGCAGCTGGGCTGCAGCCTATAGACAGCACTGGACAACTCCGGCCTCAAACCCCCCCCCCCAGCCACTCCCGTCCCAATATTGCCTCACCACTCCCTAATCCCGCTCTGACCTCCCCCTCCATCCCTCCCTGCCGGGACTGACCAAGTCTGAGGCCTCTCCTCCAGCCAGGCCTCTGCAGGCTTCCAGTTCACACGACGACTTCCCCCATCCAGACTGCAACACCTCCGAGACACCCGCCCGCATCCAGCCTGTCATCAGCGGCCAGTCTTTTAGGGTGTCGCCCGCTCCGCACCAATCAAATGAGTGGGATTTTAAAGACACTCCACCCCCTCCATCTCTCCGTCCATGTATCAGAAACACAACTTTCAGCCAGAGAATGTTACCACACAATATCCCACTGCCTCTTTTTCTATGCCTCAAGAGCCATGGGAAGCGCTTGAGATTTCACCCTTACTACACACACACACACACACACACACACACACACACACACACACCCCTTCATCGCTCCTAGTTGTCCAGTGAGACCGAGTCCTTCCAAAGGTGTGGCACTGACATGATGTGGGGCTTTTTTTCTGCCCTACTCACCAACCAGTTAAGCATCTGTGCATGGTATTTAGCACTTACAATTGTTTTTTTTTTTTTTTTTTATAAACAAAACTGTTTCATCTTTTTTTTCAAATGCTGTCTCTGAAAAACTTAAAGGACACCCACTACAGCTCTCGCAGTAATGTTACAAGATGAAGTGAGCGTTTGAAACGCATGCCAGTATGTTGTCTGCTTGCGCCATTGGGTGCAGCAGGGTTTTTTTTTTTTTGGGGGGGGGGGGGGGGGGGTCCACTAAAGTAGACTGTGTGTGGTGTTAAACTGTCGGGGGCCGACGGCAATACGTCCCTTAGTACCCAGGCAGTGGCAGGCTACTAACCAACCTGTCATTTTTCTGTCCACAACTGCTATTCAGAGGAAAAAGTAACACAAAAACACCACACAAAGAAGTTGTGCAGCATGAGATTGTGCCCGGGGATATGGGAGTTTTTTTTTTTTTTTTTTTTTTGGGAGGGGGGTGGGGGGGATTTGATGTTTTTTTTTCTGCCTCTCTCTGATGACTGTGGCGTTTTTTCTTAAACGGCATCCTTTTTATCGTAATGTGTGTATGTCACGTCTGAGCCTGGCGACGACAAGGGGTCACTAACAGTTTTGGAAACTTTTTAACACCAGCCACCAGGCCGAATGCTGGTATATCTTGGCAGGTGCTGGTACATCTTCGTACACTACTTCCTCACTGCCCCGTTCACCAGGTATTAACAGGAAGGGAAGAGCCGTTGTACCGAGAGCAGTCGAGAGACTGGAGCACATTCCATTATGTAGAGAGGACAGGCAGATTTTTTTTGTTTGTTTGTTTTTGCGAGTCGACGTTCCCGCAAATTATTTATGAAGGGAGAGTAGAGTTTGAGACGAGCCGAGTCGCCCTGAAACAAAAACGACTGGCTTTGACTTTTCAGTAGGAACACACGGAGAAATGGCTGAATGGTTTCCTCTGTGTTCACATGGAAAGCTCTAAAAAATTGTCTCTGAAATTTTCTCTCCTTTGCCTTGCCTTTATAGCTATTTATTGTTTCTGCAAAAAAATCAATGTAAATAGTTTACAGAAAAATCTCTATGTCTATCAACAAATGTATTTATTAGATATACTGAATATATATATATAGAAGAAACTATAGAAATATATTTAATTAGTCATAGCCCATGTTCTTCTTGTGAGGTTTATTGAGAGTTTACAATGTGTAGTTTGTTTGCACAGCATAGTCGATCCATAGAGTATTTAGAAATGTCTCCGGTGCCTCGAGGCTTTTTGTGTCTGTTCAGAATTCGGCACAGTGCTCCTAAAAAAACGTCAATGTTTTCTTTGTGGTTGATCACTCTTTTTAGCTGTTTTTCAAAGCCATCTTGCCCATTTTAACGCAGGAATAGAAGCGAAAAAAAAAGAAAAAGGAAAAAAAAAATCTGAATAATTTTATTTAAAAACATTAGAATTAAAAAGTATAAAAGTGAGAGGAGTTGGTGGCCAGGTTGAAGGTGGGGATGATTCCTATGGCAACGCTGTGTTGCCTGTTCGCCCATCTCCGTGCCTACCACCTGCAAAAAAAACAAAAACAAAATGGCTGCTCTGCCTCGTGAGGTTTTGGCGCTTCGTTTCGGTTTCCTAAACCGTCACAGGCAGGGAGAGGATTGCAGCTTTTTTGAATGTAGACAACATCCTAAACCCCGCGGTGTAGCAGCGCAGTGCCAAAGGAACTTCCCTGCTCCTGCATCCACCATTTGCAAATCTCAGTTAAAGCATGAAAATGAATCCGAAAAAAAAAAAAAATGCTTAGTGTTTTTTGAGTGTGGAATGCTGCTCTTTTTTCTTGTCAAATTGAAACCTTTTGAAATGGAGAGGAACTGTGTAGCCACGTTATTAGGGGGACTGAAGGGGAATTGTAATGAAAATTAGGTGTGTGTGTGGGTAGTTGTGTACTATAAAATGCCATCTGTGTGTGTGTGTGTGTGTGTGTGTGTGTGTGTGCGTGTTTGTGTGTTTCGTCACGGTCTTCAGAGAGACATTTTTGGGGTGGAAGAGGCTGGGTGGTTTAAAAAAAATTGTAAGGCTAAGTTTCTGTTCATTTGTTCACTAGTAAAATGCAAAAAAAAAAATCCACTCGACAAAGACTTCATGTATTAACATAAGCATTAATGTCTGTCTATGGGAGTCTCCGGTTTCCTCCTCGTGCGTGTGTGTGCGTGCGTGTGCGTGCGTCCCTCCTCCACATGCTGCGTTGGCATCCATGGTGCAAGGGTGTGTGTGTCAATGATCCCATGTAACTATTGCTCCTCACATCGCCCCTTCCTCATCTCTAACAACAAAAAGACCCTGGTGCTCTCAGCATCTGCCTTAACAAGCAGCTGTGGAATCTCTCAAAGAACAAGACTACTAGTCAGACCAGATGTTTAAGCTACAGGTTTCACCATCAGGGGAAACTCATGTTCATGTGTATATTTGATTTTTTTTGTCCCCAATATACAAAGTGTCTGATAATGCCTTAAAAGAGACACAACCTAACATAAGTATATGATGTGGATATGATATGATATAGATATATAGATATAGATGTGTGTATATATATATATATTAATAAATAAATATATATATATATATATATATATATATAGATGTGTATATATATATATATTAATAAATATATATATATATATATATAGATGTGTGTGTGTGTGTGTGTGTGTATATATATATATGTATGTATATATATATATATATATATATATATATATATATATATATATATATATATATATATATATATATATATATATTAATTGACATGTATCACAAGGGTCATTCCTTTTCATTGTGACAGTCTCAGGCGTGGTGCTTTCATGCATTACACAACACAAACACACACACACACACACCACATCATAGCTCCATAAACATCCCCATCGCCTGGCCGCCTGTCTGTTTATTGAACAATAACTTTAAAGGAGGGAATTTTGTGCACTTACTTTTTAAGAATTGGATAATTTGGACACTGTCTTTAAAACCGAAAGCACTTCAAATGTAGGGGTGGACCATTGAAAATGAAATGTGGAGCAGCAATTTATATTGCCATTGATATTAAAGGAATAAAACATTTGAAACCCTTGTTTACCTACCTATCACCTTGTCATTGGTCTTTATTTGTGGTCCAAGTCAAAAGCCGGTACAGTAACTTTATTTGAAGAGCTAATGAAGGTTTTAACTGAGGAACGCAACCCACCAGTTTCTCATACAATGAATAATCTTCATGTAGAGGTTGAATAAACGGTAATGAGGATGTTTTTGCGCAGATGATGAAAGAATGAAAAGAAAGCCTCCGTTTGGGGTCTCGATCCTCGCCAGCCATCCAGGGTGTTTTAGAGTAATCTGCTGGTCAAATCCCAGGTTTGTATGATCACAGCCATCTGACTGCTGCTCAATAACTCAACACACACACACAGCCAGAGAGAGAAGGAGAAGAACGAGGGGGATGAGCATCTTAAAGAGCTTCCCACATCCCTTCTGGAGCTGTGTGGTTGCTGAGGGGGAGGGGAGCCATAGGAGAAGGCTTTTTTTTTTTTTTTTTTTTTTCCATCGTGGGGAGCCCTGGTTGTTAGCTCCAATACCATTTCAGTATATTGTAGGTCCCCCACACCACTCCATATTCAGTAGAGGTAGATTTGTTCCTCTCAAAAAAATATTAAATACAACCCACTCCCCAAAAGACACTTAACAATGAATCGGTTACAAATTGATGTAAACGTGTGAAGAGTACAACCGGTTGAGATTTGAGATCTTCTTTTGATGTCAATTGTTTGACGTCAGACGTCACTACGTCTTCTTAGTTTATTCATTCGTAGATATATATTTTTTTTAATTTGTATTTATTTCGTTATTTTGATTTGTCTTAAAAATGTAATTATGAATTTGTTATTTAAGAGAAAATACGTTTTCGATTGCACTGTATTTCTCATTTGTCTGGAGCTCATTCTGTTAAATACATCTTGAGAAAATCCCATGGTGAACTTAAAGGGATACGCCACCGTTTGTTGAAATAGGGCTTATCACGGTCTCCCCTAGCTGTAGATAGGTGGGCCAACGCATTTTTTGTGCATGCATTGTTTTGGTCCGGTGCAACACCGGCAGCGCCGCCGCTAGTTAGCTTAGCGTAGTGAATGGAATCCTGTGTTGCCGGTTAACATGTTTTGAGTAAAAGTGAGCCAACAAAAGACAAAAAAACAACTTAATTACATGCACTGAGACAAAAAATGCGTTGGCCCACTTATGTACAGCTAGGGGAGACCGTGATAAGCCCTATTTCAACAAACGGTGGCGTATCCCCTTAAAAACCGGAATCATATTGAATCGTGAGTTAGGGTTAGTGTTAGGATTAGTTTCTATCTATCTATCTATCTATCTATCTATCTATCTATCTATCTATCTATCTATCTATCTATCTATCTATCTATCTATCTATCTGTCTATCTCAGTGATGGTAGAAGATAGTCCTTTCATCCTACTGTACAGCACTTAAAAGGCGTCCACCAAAAGACACACCATATGTCTGCACATGTAACACGAGACAGATGCTGCAATGCAGCTTAGCCTGAGCCCGGCACAACACACTCCAGCTGAGTGTGTTAGTGACATAACCTACCTGCTGGTGTGTGTTTATTTGTGTCAGGGTCACAGGCCTACTGACCCTCGTCCTCCATGGTCAGATTAGTCAAAAATCCAGCAGCTTAACCTGCAGCACCTGCACACACCTCAGTTTGACTGCCCTGACCAATCATGCACATATACACCAGCAAACAAACACACACACACACACACACACACACACAAACATGCATTTGGACAACTAATGCAGGGAACACACCCACGTGACACACACACACACACACACACACACACACACACACACACACACACACACACACACACACACACACACACACACACACGCACGCACACACACACACACACACACAAACATGCATCAAAGCATCACAATCAGCAAATGACGTGTACCATGGAAACAAACAACACCAAGCCCCTGGGAACAATTGAGTTAGCACACATAGCGATTCAATCACTTGTAGGCTTCAAGTCACCAATGGAGAGCACATAATGACTGCCTCCACCCCCCCGACTGTGACACACATGAAGGTTGTATGGTGATGATGATTACAGTAAGCACAGCTAGAAGTTTGACTTGAACAATGGCTGTAACTATTATGTCAAACCTTGAATATTGACTGTTGATTTGTGTCTATCCTGCTGTCTACTATAATGCCCATATTTAATGCTGTCTTCTTTTTTAAACTTTATCCTTGCACTGCTGTATAGTTTTTATATTACTACCGTATGTCTACATCATTCTCTTATATTGTCCATATTTATTGCTGGTCTCTAGACTTTATCCTTGCACTATTGGACTTATTTGCACTACCACCATGACACGCACACACTCTCATAGAGCACCTTACCATGCATACTGAATCACAGGGTCAGTCCCTGCCCTGTCGCTGTAGGCGTCTCATGCTTATACATCCCTTAGTACATTCATGTGGATTTTTTATTTAGTATCTTTTCTTTTATTGTCCATGCTATTCATGTGGATTTGTTATTTTATCATCCTGTTTATGATGCATGTGTATGTTGTGTGTGAATTCTTTAAGCTACTGGGACCTTGACCTTATCTATCTATCTATCTATCTATCTATCTATCTATCTATCTATATATCTATCTAAGTTTGATGGTAGTAATACTAATGCCATCAAACGTCTAACTGCTATTTCATACCACATTTGTATTTACACAAATACATTGTTTCCTATTTGAAATACTTGATCCTGTTTCATTTCATTCTTTCATTTTGATACTTGTTTACCTCATGTTTGTAGTTCATAGTACCTTTTTTCACGTGAGCCATTTTGACACGTCATAGCAGGAAAAGCACAGGTGGAACCAATAACACGAATGAGGACTGCATTCCATTTTGGTAAGCCAGTACCAGGGGTTATGGTATTGTGCATGCTGGCTCACTGGTATGTCTTAATAGCCTTAATCCTTTGAGATGAGACACGCCTGTGCAGAATCCAACGCCGCCCAATGCACATGATGCCTGGCGCTCACCTGATCCAACAGCTGATTGGTTCAGAAATGACTGAACGCTATGACGTTTTAAACTTTTCATTTTTGTTGAATTGGAGATCATTAGATTGATATTTTCCTGATTTGAAGGTTGATTCTGTCAACAGAATACATGTTGTGTGGCTGTTGATGATGTTTACAGTAGTAGTCAGAGAGACCAAAAACATTCAGATTACAGATTACATGATAAGATTAAATAGATGTTATTGTCCCAAAGGAAATTTTTCTTGGACAAACAAACAATATCTGCTGTTGAAAGACTGTACTGTAAAATTCCTCCTGACCTATCCAAACACCTGAATCGCATTTTCAGTAATATTTTTCCTTGTAATTATGTGTGATTTGCAAAAATGGGAACTGCTGCATCTGTGTAGATGACAGAAGCAAAGTGTATGCGCGTTGTGCACACGCTACATTATGGCCAAGCATGCGCCCCTAAAATAGCATCAGAATAACGCGCCACTGACCTTAGACTAGCGCCACTGACTTTAGACTAGCACTACTGACTTTAGACTAGCACTACTGACTTTAGACTAGGTTTTTCCTGGTCAGTGGTGAAATTATTTTCTGAAACTGCAAAATAGCACTAGGGAACGTTTGCGCCTGAACACGCCTCCTCTTTTCGCTGAACCGCCCCCAGGAGCGCAAATTCATTCCCTAATTTACCGACGTGCGTCTATGGAGGGAAAATTCCGCTGTGCTTTGGGTGCAAAATAGGAATGATACATGCGTCGGTGTACAAAGTCAATTGCGCTGGGTGCAAGATAGGGCCCATAGACTGTTAATATTAATGGACAAAGCATCCGGTTCGGCAAAGTACTGCAAATGCGGAAGTGCCTTAAACCTGCATTCTACCCGAATTCCAGCAAGGGGCGACACATGCGGTTGCAAAAGGAGTTTGGTTTCTGTAGAAGTCTACAAGAAAGTGCCCCACTTCTCACTTGATTTATTACCTCAGTAAGCATTTTCATAAAAGCTGCATTTTAGGGGTTAGGCTGGCTTGCCATTCAGGGCTTTGATGGACAGGCGATGAGAACATTTTAATCAATCAGAATCTGATCTAACACGATGTGAGTGTTTCTGTGACTTCCTGCTCAGACTGAAGGCTGCTTATTTAAAAAGAAAAAAACTAGAATATTTGCCGAGACTAATGGCCAAGTCTGAGACAAGTCCGAGTTCAAATACCAACGAGAGAAAAACGCCTTGTGTCCAGACTGGAGTACCACAGCAATAGTAGATGCCACATATCCTGTTCCATATCTACATTCACATCCAAATTGAATGCATTTATCTGAGCCTCACTGAATTGCATCACCTCAATAGGAACCCAGCAGTAGCCAGATACAATGTGGCACCCTGTTAGTGCAGGAAGTGGCTGAGTGACAACAGCCTTCCATGATCATCCTCCATCACAGCTGACAGCTCAAGATCAAGAGATGGATATGCGAGTGTGTGTGTGTGTGTGCTTTGCATGTGCGTGTGTATATGCAAACAGATGGAGGAGATCGTCTGCATGCGGGAAATAAGAGGGAACCCAGGAGACCGAAGTGAAGAGTGCACATCAGACAAGATCAGTGCATCCAAGATAGAACAAAAGCGAGGGAGCTGAGTGGCCTGTACGTAACACCTAGTAAAGCTCTTCACAGAAACCATTGCTTAGTGAGTAACACCTGGCATATCAAAGCACCAAAGGGAAACGAGTTTCAAAGGAGCTGGGCTGCTGGAGAATGTTGTATCGGGGCCTCCATGGAGATCTGGGATTTTCTGAGTAATTAGATGCCAAATGTGAAAGTGCTCATATTATGCCCATCTTCAGGTTCATAATTGTATTTAGAGGTTGTACCAGAATAGGTTTATGTGGTTTAATTTTCAAAAAACATCATATTTTAGTTGTACTGCACATTGCTGCAGCTCCTCTTTTCACCCTGTGTGTTGAGCTCTTTGTTTTAGCTACCGAGTGAGGCATCGCACTTCTGTTCCATCTTTGTTGGGAGTCGCACATGCGCAGTAGCTAGGTAAGGACTACTAGCCAGTCAGAAGCAGAGCATGAGGGTGTGCCATGCTAGTAGCTAGACGAGCATTTTAACGTGTGTTATAAAGTGACGCACGTTCGTCACGGAAGTAAAGGCTGGACTACAAGAGAGCTGTTTGGAGCAGTTTGTGAACAGTGTTTTCTGTTGGAGATGGTAAGTCCCTTTGGGGTGGACTTTGGTCTTTTTCACTTTGTAAACCTTTAACGTGCACAAAAAAATAATGCCACTCAATGAGCCATAAACAGTACAATGTTTCCCTTGCAGTACTACATGCAATACATATATAATCAATCAAATTACATGAACAGAGTAAGACCACACTGTGTTGCTTAAAACCTAGCTCAGACTCATTCTGGTTGTTGTGCTGCAGTTGAATGGCTTTAAGTGTACTAGCCTCCATGTGGAACAGTGTTTACAAGTCTATTAGATGGAACCACAGTGAGGATAGAGTGGCTGTGCTGGCAGCAGCAGTGGCTGGGACAGCAGAAGAAGAAAGGTTATAGTAGCAGGCTGGTGAAGGAAGGCGTGTTTGAATTCCACCGGGGGAGGTGTGAGGACATGGTAGATAAATAATATTCTTTCCCTATACCCTCAGCTCATGGTATTATTACAGCATGCAGTGTGAGGGACTTATGATGTATTTCACATCATGCCAATTTATGCTTCTTTTTTTTTAAAGATTCTTTTTTGAGGCTTTTTCCCTTTATTGTAATGACAGTGGATAGATATGAAAAGGGGAGAGAGATGGGGGATGACACGCAGCAGATCAGATTTGAACCCGGGCCGCTGCAGGACTCAGCCAACATAGGGAGCATGCTCTTACTGGGTGAGCTAGAGGACACCCCCAATATATGCTTTTTAAAGAGTTTTAAAGGTGCTGTAGGTAGGATTGCGAAAATCCAGGACTTAGCCAAAATATTTTAACATTGACAACTTCTCAGTCCCTCCCCCCTTACCGCTAAAGCCCAAAACGGTCTTCTAATCCCCTCCCCCCACAAGGGAGAATGAATATGTGTGCATGACACACAGTTAGACACCCCCCTGGCCCTGATTGGTGCATCTGAACATTTTTTTACCCGTCTTCCCTGGATTTGTTTCAAGAATAGTTACGTCCAAACGAATCCATTTGTAAATGACTCCATGCGCTACTTCATATTCCAGGCCTATAGGCGGCGCTGTTATTGCTACAGAAATTAACCAAAAATGGAGAAGAAGAGCAGTCTTCAGTCTGTCCGTTCATAACATGACTATAGCTAGACTCAAAGAATTTCTAATAAGTAAACAGGCTTTGCTAGACTTTCACCACTGCTCATTTTATAAAGGCTGCTGCAAGAAAATGTCTTTGTTTACACTGTATAATGTGCTGTTGGATTGCTTTTTATTTTGCAATTCTGTCTGCTATCGGAGCAGTGTATAGCAGAGCTAACGTTAGCTCTGCTAGCTAACATCGGCAGTCAAACAAACATCAATGATTTGATGTCTTTTTGATAATCTAGCTACACATTTTTCTTGCAGTAGCCTTTCTACAATAAGCCGTGCTAAAAGTTACTATAATCTGTTCAAGGAGTTGATAAGCAGACAGATTAGCTAGCTAGTTGATCAATTGTCTAGCTACTTCCACTTTATAAACAGCTAACCATAGCAGCTAACATTATGTCCCTGCTAGAGCGGTCAGCTACTTTAGTACTAGCGGGGAAAGGTTGAAGGCAGCAGGCTATGAGGTCAAGGGGTGTGGCGATGACATCATCGATACGCACGTATGCGGTTTCGCTGTCCAAACGAAGCCAAAAGGGAGCCGGTTTCGAATTTTTTTACCCTGGGACCAGGTTTCAAAAAAGTGCGTTTTCAGGCAGTGCGTTTACAGGATTCGTTTGAACGATCGGCCCAAACGATGCAAAACATGTGCGTTTGCATCAAAAAGCGTCTCTGTGTGGATTGCCCCTGAAGCTCACTTTTTATTCATTACATATTCATTATGTCTGGCTTAATAAAAATAAAAAACTCAAGTGTAATAAGTTGTTGTTTTGCAAGCTTTTCATGATTTCTTGATGAGAAGCAGTGGTCCCTGGTGGTCTAGTGGTCAGGATTCGGCGCTCTCACCGCCGCGGCCCGGGTTCGATTCCCGGTCAGGGAACAAGTTTTGGGGGTAGCAGTAGCTCAGTCTGTAGGAACTTAGCCAAGGATTTGGGAACCAGAGGGTCGCCGGTTGAAGTCCACGTACGGACTAAGTACAGAGTGTGGACTGGTAGCTGGAGAGGTGCCAGTTCCCCTCCTGGGCTCTGCCAAGGTCCCCTTGAGCAAGGCACTGATCCCTGGAGGGACGACAGATTGCAGCCAACCACCTTCTCAGCAGAACCGATGATACGATGAACTGTAGTATTGTTCACTAAAGGTTTTCTCTTATATTTCAAGTAACAATCATATTGCTACTTTCCCTATTAGTTTTTTTACATCTGTAATAAAAAACTTTAATGATGGCTCTGTTCCATTTGAGTTCCCCAGTAAGCCATGCTAGCATGCATAACCAGTATGCACAAAAAAACAGGGCCCTGAATCGGACTGAAATAAATGGAATGCAGCCATTGTTAGTCTGTGCTTTCCCTTCAACGAAATGTCAAAATGTCTGCTGTTAAAAAAGGGTTATTACCTTGGATTGCTCTTTGTGTCTTTGCGTTTTTTTTCCTCATTACACTGATGGATATTATATGTTAGAGGTTGCTTTTCTTTCACCCATTCCACCATTTGCCATTGCCAAAAACCCTTAAAGCTTCCTTTCTGTTTTTGCTGGGAGAACGGCGCCCTCTTCCTGTTTTGTTGTTGTACCACAACACCACAGCATATTTCCTCTGACATCCAACTAGTGGCGCTGTCTGCATGCAAAAGGCAATGTAGGGACTGCTCAAGGCTGCCAGCTGTGCTCTTGTTTGATTACAGTCATTACACTGTCATCAGAGTATTGATGTGGCTGTAGCCGGGCTAGCTCAGTTGGTAGAGCAGGCGCACATATAATAGAAGTTTATTCCTCGACTCCAACCTGTGGTCCTTTGCTGCATATCATTCCCCCTCTCTCTCATCTGTCCTGTGTAAATAAAGTCCTAAAAATGCCCCAAAAAATGATCTTAAAGTAAAGTATTAGGGGTGTTCTGACTACCTGTCATTTCCTGCTGAGTCACTGGCACCTTTTTTTTTTGTTACCAGAGACTCAAAATGGCTGGGCGGCCAAGGTATCTCTCTTTCTCTCTCTCTCTCTCTCTCTCTCTCTCTCTCTCTCTCTCTCTCTCTCTCTCTCTCTCTCACACACACACACACACACACACACACACACACACACACACACACACACACACACACACACACACACACACACACACACACACACACACACACACACACACACACAGTCTCTCTCTTTCTCAGTCTTGATGATCTGACCTGCAATCTTGTGTGTGCTCCACTGAGCTTTTCCGCCTCACTGTGAAGCTGAGACCTGAGGTGTGTGGAGCTGCATTAGACATCATGTGGGTGTATATCTTCAGTGGTGCCCTGCAGTTTTACATCCTAGAAACTGACCAATACCTCCCAGTCTTCTATTATAGACCTGGAGGCCGCTGCCTGCTAGGCTCAAATGTATGATTACATGTCCACATTATATCTACATTAAGGGAGGTGTTTATTATTTAGCCTACCATCAATTCAATTACATGTTATTTATCAAATCATATGTATGTGTCTCAGGACACTTTACAGATAGAGTAGGTCTAGACCACACTCTATAATTTACAAAGACCCAACAATTCCCTCCCAAGAGCAAGCATTTGGTGCGACAGTGGCGAGGAAAAACTTCCTTTTCACAGGCAGAAGTTTCTAACAGACCCTGACTCTTGGTGGGCGGCCATCTGCCGGGATACAGATATACAGAACTATGATTCATACTAATTATAGTAGTTGGTATGATGAACAGGTTCTGTCTGAATCGTCTGCCTGTTAAAAGCTAGTTTTTCCTCGCCACTGTCGCACCAAATGCTTGCTCTTGGGGGGGGGGGGGGGGGATTGTTGGGTCTTTGTAAATTATGGAGCGTGGTCTATCACTCTCTACCTGTAAAGTGTCCTGAGATAACTTCTGTTATGATTTGAGACTATAAATAAAATTTAATTGAGTTAGTTTTAGCTAGGTGTACCTAATAAACTGGCTACTGAGTCGATATGCAAGTGAAGGCAATGACCTTAGTGCTCAGCATCAGCTGTTGGCATCCCCTAGTGGTTAACATGTGTAAGTATAAATAAAAAAGACTTTCCAGTGTCATCTATCTACCATGTTGACAGTGTTTACATTGCTTACTGACTTCCAAAACAAATAGATACAAGAACAATTTGATATACTATACATATTGGCATGGTTTTCTGATAATGAGTAACACTGACTGTGTGCAATAAAAGAAGAAGAGTTTTGGATCACCTTAAAAATGACAGCACACTCGATGAAGGTAAATTATGTGGTTAGACCAGAATTCAAGACTGATGTAGTGATCAGTAATATATATGTTGTTGCTGTGTAAATACTTTCTCCTAATAGGTCACTTCTTGTATCAAGAAAAAATATTTTCCACTTTCCCCCTAAAAAACACATTAGGCTATATTGTAAAGATGAAATATAAAATAGGTATGAGCTTGACCAATGTTTTTTTTTTTTTTGGTTGGTTGGTTATTTCTTGTTTGACTGTTTATTAGTTTTTGGTTCATCTTTTTAGATTATTTTGTTCTTGTTTTTGTCCAAACGGGTTGATTTGTTCAAGCCGACCAAGTTGAACATGGACACTGATGGATGAATTCTCATTATCTATGAATAATGCATAAAAAAATAAAGAGGGGGTAGGACCAGAAAAGTTCTCAACTTCTCCCTATCCCTATCCCCTAACATGAGCAATATTATTGGATTTGCTTATTTGTTGCTTATATGTCGCTAAGGATCCAGATTTTTATTGCTTATAAGCTTTACTTTGTGTTTGTATTTTTAACATGTTCAATACTAAATAAAAAAGAATAACAAAATGATGGCTTTTATTGAGTTCTTTCTTTTTATAGCCATTGTAAAAGTAGCATCATCAGAAAAGGTCCGAGGTGATTTGGGATGACTTGGCAGTGGCTGTGTTGCACATTTTTACTGTTTGGGTTGTTTTCCAGACTGGCAGTGCGAACAGGAGCACTATGAGACGCCCGGTGTAGTGTTTGGAGGTGGTGAGGCTGCAGTCCTGTAAGGGGGGAGGGGGGAGGAGGGAGGAGGAGGGGGGGGGGGGGGGGGTGTTCTCTCCTTTGCATTGGGCGTGGTCCTTCTCCTGCCTCCAGCCTGGATCAGGACCAAGGCCAGCGACAGCTCTGCGCAGCACAACACCACAGTGACTTTTAACCAACAGAGACTGGTTGTATGGCCATAGTTCACTCTGGTTTAGGACTCTGGCTGTATACATCAACTTCTATCCAACGTTGGTTGTCTGGGAAATCAGCTTTACACACATTTTAATGGAATATGTACATAGGGCCTATAGTTCAAGTGATCTAAGTTATATGGGGGAAGCAAAGCAAATACACAGGCTGTTGCAGGGTGTATTGACTTATAATAACACACTACAGTCTTTATATGTGGAAAAATAACCTAATATGGTTCTCATTCATAGGCTATAATTACATACATTACATTTGTTGTGATGCAATATGACCGTGACCGACAGGAGGTCACGGTTGCAGCGTACAAATGACCAATCCATCACTGATGTTTCCAAGTGCCGGGGCTGCAGATGAGACTGCGATGGTGTGGGAGTGCAAGAACCGGGCCACTATAATGAGTCTCATCCCGTATTCCGATATTGCGGAGGACGGGACGATAAGGGCGGCTGGATGCAGACTGCAGCACCAAAAAACACACCCTGGCGCACACAGCTCTATGCATCGATCCCATTTGCAATTCTGCTGGGACAGCAAAGAAAAACTGCAATGACAGTGGACAGTAGCTGTAGACTAAGGTAACACGAGACAGTCCAGTGGGACAATAGGCTACATGTACACGGAAAATGAGATTAGACGTGACTTAAATATGATGTGATTGCATTTGCATGTCATCAACAACTTACTGAAAAGTGAAGTGCAATAAGCTCTCGGGTCAAACAGGCTACAATAAAGCCCCCTATACAAAACGTGATCTTCATTTAGAGTTGTTGACGCCTGAGCAGAAAAGAGGAGCTGCATGAGTGAATTCGTGTCTCCCCAGAGGATGGAGGCTTTCTGCAAAAGCTTGCAGGTTTCCCCTCAACTTCTGATGTCCCTGCGTCAAATGACGCGCCGGCGCCTTCACTATAAAAGCACCTGTCCTGGCCAGACATCACTCGCATCTCACTCTCCTCTCTCTCGCTCACACACTCACCCTCACACACTCCTAAAACTCCACACACACACACTCTCTCTCTCTCGCTCTCTCTCTATCTCTCTCCCGCACAGAACAGTCGGACCGGGCACCGGAAACATGAGTTACTCCAGCGACATTTACAGCAGCAGCTCCTATAGGAAGATCTTCGGAGATGCCCCCCGGTCCGGCCGAGTGGGTCCGGGCAGCAGCAGCAGCCCGTCCCGCCTGCACTCTGCCTCTGCGGGATACCGCAGCAGCCACCGCAACTACGGCCCCCCCTCCGTGATGTCCTCCACCAGCTACCGCAGGACAGCGGCTCCCGGCCGCGTCTTCTCCTCCATGCCGGACTCCGCGATGGACCTGACCCAGTCCACCGCGGTCACCAACGAGCTCAAGATCATCCGCACCAACGAGAAGGAGCAGCTGCAGGGCCTCAACGACCGCTTCGTGTCCTTCATCGAGAAGGTGCACAACCTGGAGCAGCAGAACAAAGTGCTGGAGGCGGAGGTGAACATGCTGCGGCAGCGCCACAACGAGCCCTCGCGCCTCCACGAGCTCTACGAGCAGGAGATCCGCGAGCTGCGGGCGCGCGTGGAGGAGCTTACGCACGAGAGGAGCCAGATGCACGTGGACTGCGTTCAGATGAACGACACGCTGGAGCGCGTGCGGGAGAAGCTGGAGGAGGAGACCAAGCTGCGCGAGGAGGCCGAGAACACCTTGAAGGGCTACCGAAAAGACGTGGACGACGCCACCCTGTCGCGCCTGGAGCTGGAGAAGAAAGTGGAGTCGCTGCTGGACGAGATCGCCTTCCTCAGGAAAGTTCATGAGGAGGAGCTGCAGGAGCTGCAGGCGTCTCTTCAGGCCACTCAGGTATATAGCCCACACATCCCACTGGGGTCTGAGGTCCATGCACTGACAGGTGGTGCTTTGGTGCTTTTTAATGATTATCAATCACTAGTTTTCAATGTCACACTGCCACAAACACTGTAATACTCCTCAATCCTCGTGGCTTTCAGTTTTTCAATGTCACATCCATATATGGTTTAGGCTACGATAAGCCAACATATCACTATAATATTGCTACAGGAACTGAGGCTTGTGGACTGACTTTACAGTGACCGTATCAAACTTCAAACTTCGTGGGAGGTTGTTACCTGTATAGCGCAAAACTATCATAGAATCACCAGTTAAAATATTGATTTGCTAGAAATGAGTCTACATATACACCGGTAATAGGCTATAGTCAAATACGCAGGCCCACTACAACTGTTTATGTAAGCTATATATTTCCCACCGTAGCCTAGGAATTGAATAACCTGCCACTACAATTAGTATTAGAATGTTAAAGTATAAGAGCAGTCATGAACCGTTTTTTTCTGTAATCATATGCACAACTTTCTGTGGTCCTCCTCAAACTGAAAATTGCGCACTGATAATTTATGGCACTGCAGTTCCGTTTCAGCACCACGCGCTGTCCCTCCCTCCCTCCCTCCCTCCCTCCTCTTGTGGGTCTCGAGCGTCCTGCAGCGTCCCGCGCGCTCCGGCACGCCCCCGTGCAAACTTTTAAGATGTTTTGTGCTAAAGACTATAGCGTCTCTTTCGCATGTAGGTGCATGCCGGTTTGTACAAAGTATGTCGTAGAACTGTATTCTCTGTGGGAATATTATGAGTAGCATATCATGTTACAGGGGTACGTCTTCAAATATAAATACGCTTAGTGCAACAATGTATGATATGTATATGAACTTTTAGTACGCTGTTAGCTAGCGAATATGTTGCCCGCTAAATATTAGCTAGCGAATATGTTGGGGATAATGGCGACGTTTGATTAAAGGGGGTGAGGGGGCAGAGGGGGGAGGGAGAGAGGGAGGGGGGGAGGGAGAGAGGGAGAAAAATGCGGAGAAATAACGCATAATCCAGGGGTGTGGCCGCCCCAAAGGGGCAGCAGACAGGACAAGCCCTGTGATCGACACTAGCAGTTGTGTTTGTGTACATTTCAAGCTAAACTGCTGTTAACAGCAGCACAACGGTGAAAATACTTTCACGATTTGACGCAAAAAAAAGTTTTGGTATGTCTTGACCTGACCAGGCACGTGCGCCAGTAGAAGTTGGAGTTGCTTTCATTAACAATATATTCGTGTAAAAATATACATTAAAGCTCCTTTTATGTATGGGGCAGTATTAGAGCTCATTATGTTGCAGGTGGAGAAAACGAAAAAGGAAGAAAAGCATAGACATAGAACTGAATGAGGGCAGCAGCAAACGCTCACTGCAACTTTGAGCAAAAATCTATCCAGTGAAGGTGCAGTAGTATTAAGTCATGCAGCGGAGTGATGGTTGCTGGGTAGATTTCTCCAGGGTATTACTGCCATGTAAGCTATTGACAGCACAGCTTTCTCCAGCAGAGAAGCCCGAGTCAGCAGTCCTGCAGCAGCGCATCAACCCGCTGCTCACCTTATACATATATGTAGGCTGAATGTCATTACAAAAAATACAGTCTAACTGTAGTACAGAAACATAGTGTGAAATAGCATTTATCTGCAGGCAGTTTATACATTACATTATTTTCGCATTAAGAAATATTACAGAGATTCCGACATCATCATTGTTTTTATCAGGCTGGTCAGTTCGTTAGCTACAGGTAGTCCAGTGTTTTTTTGTCATCCATGGTGAAATTTAGCAAACCGGTGTGTTACAGTATCTAAAAAAAATGACACAAATAAAGTCAACTGCCCAATATGGTTTATCATGGTAAGAAACGTAAAATAATACCTAAACAGAATTTGAACAATTATAGTATTTTCTAAATGTATACTAACATACATATTGTGTGTATGCCTTAAATATATAAGGATTATTGATACAGTAACTAAAGTGGTACTGCATTTATTTGGTGGAAATGGAACTCCGACGTTTAAACCTACTAATAATGAGCCCTCGTATAATAAAACGCCTTTCTGTTTTTCCCCTCTCCTACATCCAGGTGTCAGTGGAGATGGACATGAGCAAACCGGACCTGACTGCTGCCCTGAAGGACATCCGGGCTCAGTATGAGAACCTGTCATCCAGGAACCAGGCCCAGGCAGAAGACTGGTACCGCTCCAAGTTTGCTAGCGTGACTGAAGCGGCTGCCCGCAACCAGGACGCCATCAAGCACTCAAAGGAGGAGCTGAGCGAGTACCGCAGGCAGGTGCAGTCCCGCACCCTGGAGATCGAGTCCCTCAGGAGCCACAACGAGGCCCTGGAGAGGCAGATTGCCGAGATGGAGGATCGCCATAACAATGAAGTTGGAGAGATGCAGGTACCTTGATGACACAGGCGGGGTAGTGAGATGTTTTCACTGTGTTTTATGACTTGATTAACCTTTATTTAAGCAGGGTAAAGGAGACCTTCTCTGGGGGGGGGGGGCTGGCCAAGATGGTAGCATAAAACGTTACAGACAAAACAGACAAAAATCAGGCAACAGGTAGATCAATACAAAAAACTGCTAATGCCAGTAATAGCAATTTCAATCAATTTAATCATCAATTTAAGTCTCAAGGTACATATAATTACACAACTGTCTTTTATAGCACATTTTCAATCTATCTCTATTCACACAAGAGCATGAATTGTTTCATAATAAGACTCTGTGTGTGTGTGTTTGTGTGTGTGTGTGTGTGTGTGTGTGTGTAGGATACCATTCAGGAACTGGAGGCTGCCCTGCGCAGCACCAAAGGAGAAATGTCCCGTCACCTGCATGAATACCAGGACCTGCTGAACGTCAAGATGGCGCTGGACATTGAGATCGCTGCCTACAGGTTGGCTACATCACAAACGTGTTAGCTTTTACCTTGCGCGATACATGCCCTCAACGCCTGCTTGTTTTAAATATGTATTATGTAGAAAAACAATAGCTATTCTTGTATTTTGCATTTTTCTTTTCTCGTCTTCATATTTTTCGAAGTCCAAGTGGATACGTGCACCATTTCACTTCTTTGGCTTGCAGAAACCTTACAGGTCAACCAGGCAGGGCAGTCAAGCAAAAACCTTTTTTTTTTAATTGTGAGATTTTCAGCTGATATTATCTTTAGTGTCTCGCTCACACACGCTTACACAGTGTCTTACGAAATACAGTCAATAATGCGAAAAGTTTCACTTGCACTCCAACATTTATTTTAAGAATGAAACTCTCGCAGCGTCTGGCCTCGTTTTTTAAGATGCATGTGTATAACTGCAATGTCCCCGGTTTGAATCTGACCATTGTTGCATGTCATAGCCCTCTCTCTTTCCCCACAATTAACCCCTACACAGTAAAGTGTGGTTCACAATGCTTGCATTAACAATAGTACCTTTCATGCAAATGGGTCAGTTCTTCTCCCACTGTACTGTAATAAGATAGATGAATGGAAGTGATACAACGTGAAACCTTACAATAATCGAACTCGGCAAACTGTGATAATGTTTTAGGAAAGAAATACCAAAACAGACAGCAGAGGTGTTGCCACTGATACTCCAGTGACATTAGATCCCTCAGGAGAGATACACTGAGATAATTATAGCAACGAAACCAGACGAGAGGCGACGTCATGTCTCTCTCTCTCTCTCTCTCTCTCTCTCTCTCTCTCTCTCTCTCTCTCTCTCTCTCTCTCTCTCTCTCTGTCTGTCTGTGCAGGAAGCTGCTGGAAGGCGAGGAGTGCCGCCTCAGCTCCGTCGGCGGAGCCATGGTCCAGTCCGGCTACCAGGGCTTCTCCTACATGTCGGCCCGCAGCTACACCCTCGGAGCCTACAGGAAGGCTGAAGCCAAGCCCGAGGTGGAGGAAGAGGAGGAGGCCGCCGAGGAGGAGGAGGACGCGGAGGGAGAGGAGAACGAAGAGGAGGGAGAGGAGGGAGAAGAGGGAGAGGAGGGAGAGGAGGGAGATGACCAGGAGGAGGCCGAGGGAGAGGGAGAGGAGGATGAAGAGGAGGAGGAGGAGAAGCAGAAAGAGAAGGAGAAGGAGAAGAAGAAGGAGAGCCCCACCGGCAAGACCAGCAAGAGCTAAACTACTTGTTCCGACATCATCACCATATTCATCATCATTATCAATAGCACATTCATCATCCCACCAATCACGTCTATGGATCCGGCCATTGGTCCCATCATCTCTGTCACACGCAGATGCCTCACACCTACTGTCTCTGTCCGCGCTGTAACGCAGAAGCGAGTAGTTCAAACGTTAGTAGCTGGAGAAGGAGCTTTAGAAGGAAATAGATGTAATACAATGGCAGAAGAGTTTAAGTCATTCACACACTCTGCAGAGGTCGTCATGGTTTTACATCACGCGAGCGCAGAGGGACGTGCGGTAAAGCTAGCACGATGCCACAAAGTCATTTAAGTTTAAAACGGGATGTTTTTTTTCCTCACATGAGCAACAGGGAATGTGCCATTGACGATCACTATTTACAGTAATGGCGATCAAAACCTTGAAAGTAACCATTGTATCAGCACACAGACCTTAAGATAAACGCACAGCGTGACAGCCAGTCCAACTTTTTACGGTGCTATTTGATTTTTACATATAAAAGTTGGGGAGTACTGTAGGTTAAAGATTGTATCATAGACCTCTACCAGCTCATTCCTGATTGTCGGCTTGTTACACAAGAACGTTTAGAGGAAAAACTGCTTCTATTTAAACTGTTAAGTCCACCCCCACACTCCCCACAACCGGTGAATGATTTTCACTCCCGTCTTTCTTCCACACCTTTCCATGACTCTCTAGTTCTGCATCTCATCCCACCACGACAAACGGAAATGTACCACTAACCATTTAAGCCCTTTTTCCATTCTCTTTAGTACACTGCAATGTCACAGCACGACAATAATGGCAACTTGGAGCTCAGAAAAAAACTGTATATATAAATGTGTTGGGGTATGCTGGTATTTCCAGTAGCTGGAAAGGAGGAGTGCTGAAGATCTTTGGGAATGAAAAATGTAGAGTTTAAATTGCCGCTATATATCTATATATATATATATCTATATATATATATATATATAGATATAGATATATATATATTTTTGAATCTTTGATTGATTCATTTGTCAGTACAATTATCAGCCCTCTCACCAGTCACTTTGACATTAAGTCTTCTTCCTTAATTTCTTTCCCAACATTTTGCATAATATGTCAGAAAAAACCAACCTGTTTACTTTCTCCTCATACAAACGTAGTGGTGCTTTTGTTTAATTTAGCTGAATGAAGGAAACAAGGAAGCAGGTAATGGCTGTCAGTGTCAGGCAGCTGATGATGACACCGACAGCCCTCAGCTCCGACTGATAGTGGCAGGTGGGGCAGATGCCACAGCGGTCTGGGCTATATGGTATAGATAAGGGCTATTTCATCATAAACCCATTCTATCACTTTGTTCTGAACTGTTTTATTTCACTGATCAGTTCATCCTCTGGGATTTTCTTTTTTGACAAATGAATCAACCAACGGGCATGAATGCATGGCCTGACTCTTTGAGCTTGAATATCTGCTGGATGGGATAGATTTTTGCTTGTTGTGTGTTCAATAATAAAAAAAAAAAACTTGCCTTAACCATGACTGAAAGTTAAAATAAAATATGTTTTCACATCCATCTCACTTGTTTCTGGCGAGGCTGAGGAGTACTGATACGTTCCAGACCTCTGCTATACAACTGTGACTTTACATGCTGCTATCTCATGCAGTGATATTCTTCTCCAAGCCAAATAAAGACATTTATTAACCAAACATTCACTTCATCTCTGTGTCTTTAATGTCGTATTAGGACGGAAATTTGTAAAGGAAATTATATATAATATTCGGTAACACTTTCCTTGAAGGTATCAAAATAAGAGTGACACGACACAGTCATGGCACATGAACTCTAACTCTAACCATAACTTGTCATGACAAAAACCGAATGACACTTACTAAAAGAAGCGTTATGTCATAAACGTTTATGACTTGTTTATAATGTTTATGACACGTTCATGACAGTGTCATGTCACTCTTATGTAGATACCTTCAAGTAAAGTGTAACCTAATATTCTTCCACTGCTATAATGTAGCCTAAAAAAGCATATGCGAGAGACATAGATTTTTGAAATTCTCACAAAAAAATGTATTTGACAAATGTAATGATATGCATTTAATAACAAATAGCATGACACTGTGAAAAACAATTAGATGTGAATGACATTTTACAACATGGAGTTACAATAATTTGAGTTGAGCAAGTGTGAATAAATGAATAAAATAAAGGGTAAAGTATGTAGTAGTGGAATCTATTTGTATGCAGTTTTGTACACATTAAGCAGTTGAAAAGGTTGCTAAAAGTGATGAAATATAATGTTGGCCTTTACATAAAAAAGTGACTGTCATGATGATTAAGCTCCCAGAAAATAAAAGCCTGTATTTATGCTTGATGTGGCATTCCCCGTCATATTTATATATATGGTCATACCTGCAATGGCATTAAGCAGCTGGAGTCTTTCCCAGCATGCCTTTGGGTGAAAGGCAGTCGACTGCAAGGTCATTACTACCACAGACAAACACAATTTTACATTCTGGAAATTCTAAGCTTCCAGTTCAGCTGTTTTCCATTTCAACAGAAACCTCAGCTTATTTCAGTGTGTGCATTTCAACTGACATGCCAGCTGCTGTCATCACTTCAACTGATAAGTTAACTGTTTTCACTGTTTCATCGTTGACACTTAAGTACACTCGCTTCTAGGACTTGACTTGAACGGACACGTAAATTGCTTTAAGTGCTTCAACTCTTGAAGGCAACACACATTGATTGCATTTTGATACACGTTGCTGTGAGTTGATGCATCAATAATGCACCTCAACGCGGGAAGACGCAACTTTGCGCCATGACTCCCCTCTACCGTATGTGCATCAACTCTTCTATTCTTCTGTCTTCACGTCCAGTGTGTACGGGCGTCAGCTACACACATCAAACAGGGGCTAGAACCTGCTTACACTGCAGGGCACAGCCTGCTCCCACAATGCTTGTGGTTCTGGAAAAGCAGTGGGAGTGTGAGGGGGACAGACCAGGGGTCCTTCTCACTTCGCTTGAATTGCATACCCGGCTCCTCCACTTACCTCCCTTCGTCACATCTTAGTCCCTCCAATTGAGGAAGCATGGGAGAGACGCAAGGAAATTATGGGAGGAGGAAGGAAACAAGGAAATGTGTGAGAGGGATGAGACTTCCTGTCCTTTCATGTGTCACATGAATTCGTCAGTAGTTTGGGCGGAGTTGGCAACCCTTTCAGCTGCACGGCTTCCGGGAAGGCTGCTCTCGTGTATCCTCGCCTATGGCTTCGATGCTCGCTCCTCAGGTTAGAAATATCCCGTCCCCTCCCCCTCCCTTCCGTGCACTAACCCCCAAACCCCAACCCCCCAAATCCTCTTTGTCGGTTATTGGCTGGAACACTGTTTGTTATGTTTTGTGGTGCAGGTTGGCGCGTTTTGTTTTTGTTGCCGTTTGTGGAGTCTGGGTTGTCTACAGAGACTGCGTTTTTTTTATAGTGTGTTCAGGGGACAGGCAGCTAGCGGATAGGGAGGAGATGTTTGCTGTATGTGACAAAAAATGTTGTAGCCTAAAAAACGCGTGACATCGCTTAGAGCAGCTCCACACAGCTCTCTCTGTATGTCTCAGTATGGCTATGTTCAGATGATTGTAGCGTTCAGAAGCTTAAGTGAAGATAATTATCTCCTCTGAAGAGTCCATCATGTTTTTTTAATCCTCTGTGTCCTCCTTGGCTACTAGCAACTGCGTGGAGGAGGGGGGGGGGGGGGGGGGGGCGTGATCACGTAAGGCTTGTTTCATGTGGACGCGCCGACAGTGTTGTTGTCATTACTTAGAACTCCTCATGGGGGAGACAGAAACTACACACTATAGCTTTAACTAGAAGTTATGAATATTCATAATTTATATAATGCAATTTAGAGGGAGTTTAGCTTGACACAGGTCTGTTTCTCTAATATTCATGATTTTTATATTTAAAAATTTCAATTCGTCAAAACTTAATAGAGTTAAATGAATAAAGACACGTGTCAGCTTGACTGCATTTTCCTTTTTTCTGTAACTTTTTTCTCATTTATCAAGGACGGTTGTATTATATGATTCTTCCCTGGTTACCTTCTTAAAATACAAATAGTCAAGCGAGCAAGACAACCGGAAAGTAGTCCACAGACATCTTTGTGTGTTGGTAGGTCTGAAACTGCTAAATGGAATTTAGCCATTTAAAAAAAAAAAAAAATTGCACCTTTGCTTTTCCTGCTGCATTATGACAAAATGGCTTCTGTGGAATTGATACATCAGTAGGCACGTAGGTCTGGATCAGTTATACTTTGTTCAAAGGCACCTTGACAGTATTTCATATTGGAAGAGGTGTCTACTTATTTACTTTAATAACTCAAACAGAAGTAATACAAACTGCCTACTTCCAGTCACAAGCCTGCCTGCCTGCCTCCCTAAGCTTCAGGCGACAGCTTTTCGTTAATGGGCGGGGCTGCATAATGTCTGCTGGGTGTTGCTATCTGCTCATCTCAGCTTCTGCCTGCCTGCATCCAGAGGTGAAAGATGGGGCCGGCTAAGATGGATGGCAGTTGCCAATGCTGGCTCCCCAGCACAGCTGTCACCAGCAAGAATTCATCACAGCCTGAGACTGTTTGTTTCCCTGCTCACACACCGTGTGTGTGTGTGTGTGTGTGTGTGTGTGTGTGTGTGTGTGTGTGTGTGTGTGTGCATGTGCGTGTGCGTGCGTGTGGGAGGGAGAATAAGCTCAGTGGCAAAAACATTATCAGCACTAATAGACAATCAATAAAACTGCCAGAAAAGCATGGGGAAAGTAGCAAGGACAAATGTTTTTAACTAGAGTATTAGATGAAAAGGACAGAAAATGCACTGTGATACTACACACTAAAGGAAATGCTTATCTCGAGGTCCTTGGGTAATCAATAATCAGGTAGATGTTATTTAAGACACATCACCATAATACTGCACAGAGATAGGGATATGGATTTGCACTGTGTGTAAGCGATACTTTATTGATCCTGCAAGGGGAAATATTGAGTCTACCTGCACATTTGCATCTTTTAGTATATTTCTATCTAAAGATCATAGTGCCAGATCTGCACCGCTCTCATATCTGTCTGTGTTACTATGACCATCTCGCAGGTCACAACAAAGTAGGAGATGCACGCCAAACTGACATTGTTAAGAAAGTGACATTTAATAAACTAAAATGTAAACATGAAGACAATGTGGTGCGGAAGTAGGGATCAGTGTATGGGGGTGCATGAATGCATCGAACAATGTGAGATGCATGTCGTCAATGTTAACAAAAGAAGCAACGCAACAGCTAACTGCTTCTTTACAGAGACGATACGAGCATTGGTCGACAAGGGAGGTGTTATTGGCGCTGTGTTTTTAGACCTTCGTAAAGCATTTGACACAGTCAATCGTCAGGTCGTTATTGTCAAACTGTCTTATTTTAATTTTTCCCCGTTAGCAACAAAATGGATTGAGTCGTATCTAACTGGTAGAGAACAATATGTTTCTGTGAGCGGTTATCGTTCATCAGCTCTTGGCTTATGCACAGGGGTACCACAAGGATCGATACTAGGCCCACTTTTGTTTAGTTTATATATTAATGATTTGCCGTTTGTTTGCCCTGAAGTCCAAACACTAATGTATGCGGACGACACCGTGGTATATGTGCATGCCAAGACAAAACATGTGGCTGCTGCCAAACTTACCACAACCATGGATCAGATCACCAATTGGCTAAATCGTTCCTGCCTTCAACTTAATGTAAATAAAACTGTAGGAATGTTTTTCACAAAAAGACAAGGTAACATTGTGTCAAATATAACCATCTCAGGGCAAAACATTATGATTGTGCCACAATTTAAGTATCTGGGCATTATTATTGATTCTAATCTTGCTTTTAAATCACATAATAAGAAAGTGTGCAATAGGGTAAAGTTTAGCCTAGCCAATTTTAAATATATTAGAAATGCACTAACTTTTAATACTGCCAAATTATTTATGGATGCCATGATTATGTCACATCTAACATATTGTCTGACAAGCTGGGGACAAACTAACAGCTCAACATTAAAGCCACTAGCTACTCTTTACAAGAAAACACTCAAAGTTTTGGACCAGAAGCCGAAGAGCTCGCATCACTGTATTATCCTAAATAACAGTAAACTGCTGAGCTGGGAAGATGTAATTAAATACAAAAACATCTGTCTGGTGTACACAATTCTGCATAACACTGCACCTCCTCCTTTGAACTCTTTCATAACCCAACGTAACAACAGCAGTCAGATCACTAGAAGCACCGCAAGAGGTGACCTTCTAATTCCATTCAGGAAAAATACATTTGGCTGATTATCATTTTCTGTTACGGCATTACAAAACTGGAATTCATTGCCCACTACAATCAAAGATATACATAGATATTCTACCTTTACAACACACCTTAAAACATGGCAGTCCAAAATATATTACTGCACCATTAATCTGTCAGATGTGATGTGTGTTCAATGTGATATAGTCATTGTTGCTGTCGCTCCATCTCTGCTGCCTGCCTCCGTTATGTCTTGTATGTGCTTTCAATGTAGCCTCTGAGACTTTTCTCCTTTTTCTTGTCTCCTTCGTATTGTATTTGCTGCATGGACTGTTTTAATGCCATTGCCATTATCTGTGCTTGTTTGTTTGTGAGCCACTTTTTTGTATGTTTTAACCCTTTTTGCTTAGGCCTGCTGTTATTATCGATGTAATGTGACTTATTTTAATATGCAAACCATCGTATTTTAGGATGCCTATTATCAGCTGGCCGGGGACTACTATTTATTAATACTACCACATTATTTCCTGACGTCTTGTTGTTACTATTGGGTTGCCAGGCAAGGGATAGGGCAAGGGTTACCTGACCAAGAAATAGTCCAGCACATAACAACCTGTCAAACCACATGTGGTTTATTTTCAATTAAAAAAGAAAAAGAAAAGTATGAATTAAACAAACAAAATGTTTTCGATTTTGGGGTGACTGTCCTTTTAAAATGCTCATAAATGCCACAGTTATGTTCCAAAACAATCTTTCATTTGAACTCACAATTTGTCCGTAACTGTGAATCAATGCACTTAATGCTTCTTGAAAGTATATTGTGTAAAAGTCCCTGGTGCTGCTCAAGCCCTCCCTGGACTCAGTGTGATCGATGCTCTGATATTTTGGCCGTGACACTGGGAGAGTTATGACTCGACATGCACCTCTGTGATGGAGAGTCAGACAGGGAGCTCGTCAGAGGGCAGATTTATTGAAAATACAAGAAGCTAATCAATCCCACAGCTCTGCGGGTCTGTGGCCCGCCACTGGCCGGACTGTAGAGTCGTCCTTGAATTTACCATGCCACTGCTGTGTTCGTGCTAAGCTCTGATGTCAGCACATTCTGTTGTTGTGGAGGTGCATACATAATCGACCTGCTCTCCTCCTCCACTGCCCTCCCGAGACCAGTCAAGATAAAGCAATAAATGCTGAACCTCAGCATTTAACACGCCCCTTCCCTGTTACTGTTGCTGGGAGTCCACGAGCATGTGATGACATCTTCTCCTTTAAGTGAGTTAAACACAGAGATACAGATTACAGAGATACAGATGACTCTACTATGCCCTTGTTATAGCGAGTGCTGACATCCTGAGTTGACACTTAGTTGGCTTGGTGGTTCTGGGGTTTTCTGGAACATTCTTCAGTAAAATGAATGTCTCGCAGCTTTCAGTTTGTACAAACTAGGAATTTACTGAGAAAGCTGCATTCTGTCGGGCCTTATATTAGTCCCCCAACACATTTTCAGTTCAAGGTTCACTCTTGTCATTCTCTGTCTTGTCCTTCCTCTCTATGTCTCTTTTCATCCTCCTGTCTCTCTGTGTCTCTGTGTCTCCCTCTCTCCCCCCTCTCTCTCCCTGTAACTCCATGGCTATATATAGACTTCTGCATTGCAGATGTCCCAGAGCCCTGCAGTTCTGGAGGAGTTTCAGCCAAAATTTCGGCTGGCTGCCTGACACACACGCACGCACACACACACACACACACACACACACACACACACACACACACACACACACACACACACACACACACACACACACACACACACACACACACACACACACACACACACACAAACACATAGGTGACCAAAAACAACAGAGTAACTGTGCACCACAGGATGGGGCAGTTACAGCAAGACAGGACTCTACACAGTAGCACTGTGTGTGCAGCATGCGGTGTAGCACGGCTCAGCAACGTCCAAGGCATCACACTGCAGCAAGGATGAAGTGCCCCCACAGAATAGAGTCAAAAGCACTGCAGTCATAATCCTT
This sequence comes from Gymnocephalus cernua, assembly GCA_023631565.1. Lineage (NCBI taxonomy): Eukaryota > Metazoa > Chordata > Actinopteri > Perciformes > Percidae > Gymnocephalus > Gymnocephalus cernua. The sequence continues at coordinate 26,208,606 of CM042425.1, forward strand.
GGGTGGGTGGGTGGGTGTGAGTGTATTCTTGTTTTTCATGCTAATGTTTCTGAAACCATTTCCTCGTGTTCTCATGTTCTTGTTTTCTGCTAAGTCATGGCTGTGCTTTTTATAAGATTTAGATATTAACGTTAGTGATTAAAAAAAAATACCTTAAATAAGCAATACTGACAACAACTCTGCATTGCTCTCTGGTAATTGTTCACAAAAACAACGACATTACAGGGACAACACTGGAAAAGTGGAGTGTGTGAAGTTAGACATTATTGGTACTGACAAATAACTTTCATAAATTTTATTTGCTCTGTAGTGACGGCTAAATTTGACTGTCAACTTTCTATTAAAGCTATAGAAAATATTGACTCTGTTCAGTAATCTGTAATTTGGAACGTTGGTCTCTTCTCCATGATGTTGTAAAGACCTGCTCAGTCATGATTCAATGTGCACTTGCTGTGTAATATTAGCAATGAATATTGAAAAGAAAAAAACGTCTTCAGGAAATTACAGGAAGTCAGGCAGCGGTGCAATGTTATAAAACCTATTTTTCATGAATGTAACCTTAAGATTAGTCTCAGATTTTTGTAGATTGCTGTGCTAAATAACCGTGTTCTTTTTCATTGGTGCTTGTTCCAGTGATCCAGCCCTGTTAATACAACTGAATACCCTACAGTGTGATAATCTATTGAACTGTTGTATTTGGGCTGCAATGCTTCCCCCCTTTCACTTCTGCTGAAACAGTGGTATGGCATTAAATATTTATAACTGCTGACTGATGTCAGGCCACAGACACACACACACACACACACACACACACACACACACACACACACACACACACACACACACACACACACACACACACACACACACACACACACACACACACACACATACACATACACACACACACACACACACACACAACCCTATAGTGAGCTTTTGCTGCCACATGGTGTTAAAGGGTGCAAATTACAGGCACTTTTACAAGCAGGAGACCGGCAAACATACATTAGAGCCTACATTGAACTGAAAATGTCATACGCTTGTCATATAAATGGTCCCCTAAGATATTAAGATGTCTGTGTTAAGGACACAGATAATATGTTTAAAGTCCTGAAGAGGAAGGAGAACTTCTGTTGTTTGAAGATTTTAATAAGTGTAACTTGTATTGTAGTTGGTGAGGTTTACGGATAAGGGAAGTTGTCACTGTTACTGTATACACCCTGCCATAATATTTATCACAGTGTTAGGGAGTGAGTGTAAAACATAAATATGTGTGTATTAAGAACAATAGTAAAAATATCAGAAGGCCTCATTTGACCAAGAATATATAGGCTAGCTCACAGGCTCACTGGGGGTCTGAACATCACCGCCACTGTTATATAAGCTATTGTAATGAAGAAATACACATAGTTACAGTTAATGCTGTATTGATTATCTACAATTGTAGCACTCCAAACACATTACATGGTTGTCTTAAATATAGCCCCATAGATATGAAACACCACACCTCCCATGACATCAGAGGACAACGTCAAGTTCATCAGAATACATTGAAACATTAGAAAAATATACCTTAAAATATAAAAGCACACATTTACCACTTGGCGAACTTGCATGCATATGATAAATGTTATTTATGTTTCAATGTATTACAAATAACATCACACCGACAAAACATTTAAAACAAGAAAACCCTACAAAAAACAAACAAACAATGAACAGTCTATAATTAGTTACCATGCATGAAAGCTACTTTCTTTTTCTGTTCACACTTTAATACAAAATAAATGACAAATTCCTGGTTTTCCTCAGCAGATTATATGTTGCTAAATTGCTGAATCCATTGCTGTTTTTTTCTTTCTCTTATTAAAATAAAGATTAGGTGAATAATTGTGTTTAAGGCTTTGTTTAAGTGTTTTTTTTCATGTTCAAATTTGATTTTACATAACGATTAGATACTGGCACACATTAGTGGCATCTGCTTTTTGAGAAAAGTCTGGGATACAGTTTTTTTTAACTTTTTATGTACTGGTTATTTGTGTAATAAAAGTATTGTTGTCTACTATCATAAACTGTAAAAAAAAAAAAAAAGACAGAAAAAAAGATATAAATCCATGATTGTTACGGTTACTTTATTTTGAAAACCGGATGTTGTTTTTATCTCTTATACCTGCGGACTTGACATTTGAAAACCGGATGTTGTTTTTATCTCTTATTCCTGCGGACTTGACAGCGATTGGGTTTATCGAGTGAAAAGCGTTGCTGTGCAAAATCTAGGTACACGCTAGATCTGTCAAATAACGAATTAGTGTTTCGGAGACACAGGACCTTCGCCGTAGTCGTTAGGCTACGATCCGCAAAGATGACAGAGCTAAGGCACCGTGGAGCCAAAGACACCGACCCAACGTTACAGCAGCAGCCGTCAGAGGACAAGGTAACGTTAGCCAGGCTAGCTAGCTAGTTGATAGTCCTAATGTATTATCCTGTGGCTCGTGTAGCTAGAGGAAGAGTAATGTCAAAATCGGTTAAAATCCGGCATTTTTACATCGGTTTTCCTCTGTGCCCCGTCGCTTACGTAGCAACATTACAATCATTACTTAAAAGCTATTAAAAGACACTGAAATGCGCTATAGCGGCTAATGTTATACAAGTCATCCGCCAAACTACTCAAAATTTAGACCTGATTGGTTAATGCTAACGGTCTTCCTGTGTGTGTGCGTTAGTCGTGAAAACAACAGGCAAGCTAAATGCACAAGTTAAAATGCTAACTAAATAAACTCTGCTTTCTTTATCACGTAGCTATATGCCGACGTATAGAATTACTCTCATTGTATAGAAAAAAATGTATATTTGAACCGCTGTTTTTATTTTATGCCAAGCAAAGTAAATTGTAAACAATTTGACTGATGTGTGGGGAGACGTTTTGCTGCTAGCCACATACATGGTCTGAGATGTACAGAAGCCTTAAAAAAAAGCCTCAAGCGAAAAAGTGGTGAACACTGTCTATACAACTAATGTTTTCCTAACAACGTTAGCTAAAGTCAACTGTTTACTGTAACGTTAACGTTAGCTCGCTTACTGCACGACTGCTAAACGGGCAGGGCTCGCAGACATCATCCCTGCCAGTATGACATAGCTTAGCTGGCCTGACTGCTACAACAATAATAACAACTGCTTCAGGCATTCTGCTGTCTAGCAATGTGTTATAATTACTCGTGTTGTATTCACACTGAAGGGAAAATAAACGCTTTATCGGTGTTGTCAACATGGATGTCGAAGTTCCCAGTGAATAATCGGAGCCAACAAAGGGGCGTGGTGTGGTGGATGTGGGGATCTATCAAGGACAAGAGGACATCATTACAGATAATTTAAGAACAGCTTAAAGCAGATGGGAAAGTAGCCGAGGCATTAGCTGCATCCATACTTCAAACCACATAGAGCATATCAGGGCAATTTAGCCCACTCAGCCCACAAAGTGCTATGCCTTTTTCTTTCTGTTATTTATTCTTGTATGTCTTTTGGCAGCAGTCAGCAGTACACTAACTGACTTTGTGGTACTAATGTGTTGTCAGGTTATTTATTCCTAATTGTAAAGAGGTGTTGACTGTCAAACAGATTTTTTCTTTTTTAAATCTATCTATCTCTCTGTTATCATTTAAACAAAAAAAACATAATTTATATTCTCAATATGATCTGGTTTATCATCCCTCCACCTAGTACAGTATAAAGGTTAGAGCAGAACTAGGATTCATGTTTTCGGTACCGATACCAATACCGTAACTTCGACCGGTTCCTAAACAATGCTTTTTTCAATACTAATCTTATAAAACAAAAAGAAATTACAACATTATGGCACAAATCTTTGTATTTATTTTTCAGCTCCTACTACGTGAGCCCTACTATGTCTCTCTGTGCTTAAAGGAGAACTCCGGCCAATTTTTACATTAATCTTGCTAAATATAACTATGCGAGACCTGTCTATAGCAAAAACAGTTAGCGCAACAGCAGCTACATAGACGGAGCTGCTGCAGCTAATGCCCACCGCTCCCACTTAGCTAAACGGCAGTTATGGGGGCATAAATGCATCTTGTTGTCATGTAAGGGCCCTGTTCGTGTTACACAGACATTTTAATTGCATTTTGTGTCTGTTAAGATACACAAAGGCACTATTTCATTTATGCCCCCATAACTACCGTTTAACTAAGTGGGAGCGGTGGGCATTAGCTGCAGCAGCTCCGTCTATGGAGCTGCTGTTTTTGCTATAGACAGGTCTCGCATAGTTATATTTAGCAAGATTAACGTAAAAATTGGCCTGGAGTTCTCCTTTAATGTAGTTTTTCCTGCCTGCCTCTATGACGTGTAAACTTAGACAGCCAATCAGCAGCATTATTTAGATCTTGGTAGAAGCATGCTGCATGCTTATTGGCTCACTGGCGCTGATGAGATTTACTCCTTAGGCATTGAAATTGGGTATTGGATGACAAGGCATTTTTCAATACTCGATACTTTCGGCAAATTCGGTCGGTGCCTACAAAGTATACCTAGTATACCTATATCGGTACCCAGCCCTAGGATTAATTTAGTGTGGGGTGAACTGGGCAGGACATGCAGCTGATTGTGGTGGATCCTTTTCCAGCAACAACCTGATCAAGTAAAAGGTGGGGCGGGGAAGTAAAAAAAGTTCCATCTACTCTGGCCCTGTTAGAACCGTTTTATCTCGATAAGCTTAAAGGTGCTCTAAGCTATGTTGGGTGACGTCACTTCTTGTTGAGGTTCGAAGTATTGTCAAACAAAACGGAGGCTAGCTTGCCCCTCCCTCCTCCTCATCCCCTCCCCCTCCCTTTTGCGCACTAACCCCCCCAACCCCCACCCCCAAATCCTTCTTGTCTATTGGCTGGAACACTGTTATGTTTCGTGGTGCAGGTTGATGCATTTTGTTTTTGTTGGCGTTTGTGGAGCCTGGGCTGTCTACAGAGACCGAGTTTTATTTTATTTTATTTTATTTTATTTTTTTTTATTTTTATTTTTTTTTACAGTGCGTTCAGGAGACAGGCAGCTAGCGGGTAGTGAGGAGATATTTGCTGTATGTGACAAAAAATGTCGTAGCCTAAAAAAACGTGTGACATCGCTTAGAGCACCTTTTAAGAAGAACAACTCTATAGAAAATGACATTGTTTATGAAATGAGTAGGACATTATTTTAGGTAAGGTACTTTTATGGTGGTTTTGGCACTAATAGGAGTAAAGTGAAATTCAGTTTACATATTTACGAATGAGTCACACTGTGATCAAACTATATAAACATAAGATGCCCCAAAATTCAGCTGCAACACCATTTTACCATTTCTGGATATGTGCGTGGTGCATTATCTGGTTGTGTATGTTTCTAATTATAGACCTTGTGTGTTCTTTCAGGCGATGTCAGAAAGTCTCGTTCTAAATGACCAGCTGAACACACGTGGGGTCTATAGCTATTCAAAACATTTTCCAAGAGGTTTGCTCTTAAATATTTGAGCCTAATAAACTAACAGCACAACACATCTGAAAACCTCAATCTCCAACTTCCTCTTTTCCTTTTTGCTTTATTTCTGAAGGACTCACACTCCTCTGGAAGATACGATGGCTGAAAACCGCTAAAATCCCACTAAAGATGGCCCTTTTTCTGTTGAATTGGAGATTTAAAAAACAAAAAAACCTGGAGACACTCCATGTTGACGCTGACTACCAGAAAGCCTGGTAAAGGGGAGGAGGGGAGTTTTTTTGTGAAATGAGCGCCTATTTTTAACTCAAGCATCCTGAGTGACGGAAATTGTCTCCATAGTAACCAGCAGGCGGAGAATGGGTCTGTAGGTGCGTGTCTTCTTGTGCCTGCTTCTGCACTCACTTGGTGGGTTGAACTATTGACAGTGCCTTTTGGAAGAGTGTTTCATATGATTTGAGCAAAGTAAAGGACATTTTACAAATATTGGAAAATGTACAGTTTTATTTTTTTTTTTTTTGCTGAGTTGATCCAGAGAGAAGGGGCAGTCAGTGTTTTGATTAGGGACATTGTAACAAACTGACTGTTGCAGCTGTTAAAATGTGATCCTCAGCAAGGTCAACATAAAGTCTCTCTAAAGAGCCAACGGAATCAGTACGGCAGGGTATTATTCCCAGGACAGAACATTTCTAGTTTTATTGAGGTTCTTCTCACATATAACATATTTCCTTTGTAACCTCTTTTTCATTATTAATACCATGGGCGATTTTAGACCCTTTTTTTAGGGGGGCTCAAGCCCCTCTAAATTTCATCTCAGCCCCCCCTACATTTATTTTTGAACTTGTCTGTTAGTGACAGAGGACAGACAATTACCTTTAACAGAAACATAGTTTTGACCAATCGGAGGTGGTTGTGCCGGACTCCCGCCTTTGGCTGAGTCTCTGTCTAATCTGTCTGAGGGAGAGCAGGAGTGCGGTTGTGAAGTTTAACGTTGGTAGTCCCCAGAGAAGAATTTGGTTATTTCATGGCGCAGATTAGAACCCAAATTGAAACGTAAGCAACTAAAATTGTTATAACATTGCAGACTGGCGTATGTAGGACACGACGATTCGTATGCCATTATTGTCAACCGTAGTTTTTTTTTGTTTTTACTAAAGCCTTCCCCGATGTTCTTTCCCTAAACCCAACCATTCATCTTTTCCTTATTTATTTTTACTCGTGTGACGTTCTCACAATGACACGCGATGTTGTTCTCACGATAACACGCCACGTGGCGTGTATGTTTACATCCGGTGTATACAGCGTAGACATACACGCGGATAGGTCAAAATGCATACGCCACTTGGCTTTAGGAAAGTGGCGTGTCACGTTGAACATTGTGTCAAATTGGTCGTTATTACTGTGACTTATAAAGTATCAGGTTTAGTTCCATCATAGTGTTAATTCAATCAGGAGAGACTTTGTTGCAGATATGCAAAGATTTATTGTACATGTGCGTAATAAGAAATGTACTGTAGTTAAACATATTTTTAAGGGGTAGAGAAGCCAGACATATTCCCCCCCCGATGGAGCCTAGACACTGGTGATGGTGGAGAGGGAACCTAAAGACCGGACGAAGGAGCTGTCTGCCAGAAGGGGACTCAGGGTGCCGTGGTTGATGATGACCACACATTTAATTTACATTTAATTACACATTTACATGTAATTGGCCGTGGTAGGATCTATACAGATTTTTCTTTTCATTGTGGATCTGACTCGTTCTCTTGCTAATGCAGATTATGTAGATCTTTTAGAGAATTGAATGGCTCTGCGCCATCATGCTGTATAACCGAGTGTTAGAGGTGAGAACTCTGAGCCTGATTTGGTCAGCAGCAGGGGGGGGGGGGTTTAAAACGTGAAAGGACATACTGACCTGAATGTTTTCATCAGACGAGCTGTAACTGCCACCATCAGATGACATCCATCCTTTCATTGTTGTTACCATGGAGATCAGTGTGTTTTTAAACAGGGCTCCATGAGTGAACGGATGGTTCTGGGAAATCAACAATATGGATGGAGATGATTTGGTGCAGTGTTTAGCCGCCCACACATACTTCTGCACTGGCAGTCCTGCTGCTGATTTCTTAACACTGAATGTCCTCCCTGATATGATGGAGTTTGTTCAGTCACTAATAAATTCACAGAACACAGAATATGAATTAAGTGATATGCCAGCAGGGCCTTCAAGGCGTTACACCACATCTTTGGTCCACCCACACAGGTGTTTTCAATTACTTTCGTTGTACTCCCAGTTACAGTTTTTGACATCACACACATAAACAACAATGGCGACCCCTGTTGATGCTGTACAGACGCCGGTGATTAACGGTGAGAAATAGAAATGAATAGGCAACGTAAAGTAATTCCGCACATTGTAATCAAAACAGTACACATACGATTGTGTACTACTACAGGTTATATTTATTAAAGCCCAAAATATGTCGCAGACTAGAAATTGCTAGTGTCAGCTAACGCTAGCTTGAAGGGTTTGTGGTGACTTTGCCTGGAACGCTACCAAGTCGTAACTCGTGACTTGAAGTCGTAACTTTACAGACTAAAAATTGTGTCTAGAACACAGCATTAGACCTTTTCCCGGGACTGTGTTGACATATAATTGACCATTTGCTAAACATTCCTCCTGAACAGTGATTATCCAATCACAGCAGACTGACCAGGCACGGCAGGTCTGCCAAGCTTTGAACTTAGCAGTGTGCATTAGGGCTGCTCGATTATGGGGAAAAATCCTAATCCCGATTATTTTGGTCAATATTGAAATCACAATAATTTAACACGATTACCGTACTTATTGACTTTTGGTAAGGTGTTTTTTGGTAAGATGTTGCATTTATTGAAGTTAAAAAGCAGCAAAAAACACCTTGAACTGTGACATTTCCCTTTAATACTTAATACATTCAGAACACCAGACACAATGCAAATTGCAAAAACGTAATGTGCAAAATAATCGTTTTTCTCAATTATTCGTTTTTTCGTGATCATTAGGAGCCGAAATTGTAACCGCGGTTAAAATGTCGATTAATTGCACAGCCCGTGTGCATGTAGTAAGAGAGAAACTCTGCAATTTAAGATATTAGAGGGTGTATGCAGATATACTGTACAACCGAATGCAACCGCATGGACACAACCGGTTCACTTTTTGAAGGGGACAAATGGATCACCGGCGCCTGCCACCATAGAGAGTTGCTTCCTCTCACGCAGGAGCAGAACGTACTTGCTAGTTGGCCGCTGACTGTAGTCTTTGCAGTGTGTGGGCATGTTCCATTTTATTTGATAGTGTTGTTTCAACATTAAATAGGTTCATAGAGTTCCATATTTATTAGGGGTATGCATCTCTCCCTTATACGTATCTAGATACGGTTCAGGGACGATAAATTTTAATATTATTATTATTATTATTAAGTGCTGTTCGATTTGATGTGGAAACAATTCAGTGTGATTTGATGAGATATGATTCAATCTGATAAATACAGGTCATATTAATTTAATATAAACACATTTATTTTCCATTATGAAGTAAAATCAGCCAATTCTAAAAGTAGCATTGCCTGCCATGTTTTTGTAAAAGGGACCAGGGAATAACAAAGCTAGGACATGCTAATAGTATAGCTAACTTTAACTTAATTAGCTAGTCACTTATAACCAAATAACATACACAGCTCCATATTAAACAATGCGTATGCTAATGTAGTATGTTCTAACTGAACGTCTTAGAACATAAACGTCAATATAAAGTTAACGGACCCAAATACATATCCATCTATATTTACACCAGTCCACTCATGTTTATGAATGGACACGTGGATGGATGACTCGCAGACCGCAGCTAATACAATTCACCATATCCACGATGTATTCCTCTCAGCCACTTTCACCACTAACTCCAAAAATGAAACCTAGCAGCCGGCACGTACGGGTGTTTTTAAATTTTTTTTTTTTTTTTTTTTTTTCTGCAAACCCAAACATGGGTGCTGATTGGCTGATCCCTGCCACCCCGAAAATGAATGACCAAGTTCCAAACATAACCACACACCGTAGCAGCTTTGTTGAATTAACAGCAAAGCTTCAGTCAACCGTTTCGTAACGTCGGAACCGGGGCATCGGCCGATTATTGGCCCATTTAGATTTCTCAGCTACGGCGGCTGACATTTTATTTCCTGTTTTTTAAGCGAAGGGGGGACATGGTGCAAGATGTGGTGTGTGTGTGTGTGTGTGTGTGTGTGTGTGTGTGTGTGTGTGTGTGTGTGTGTGTGTGTGTGTGTGTGTGTGTGTGTGTGTGTGTGTGTGTGTGTGTGTGTGTGTGTGTGTGTGTGTGTGTGTGTTGTCTATAAAGGGCAAAAAATACCAAGAGCCATCTGACCTAAATACCATATCATGTGATTTAGTTTGAGGCCATCCCCATGGCAGTCGCCATGTAATGAATAATTACACTCTGACATAAATAAAGCGCTTCACTTACATTCCTTTATGTGCACTGGCCCTGTGTTGCATATGACTGACAGACCCTCCTCCGCAGCGCTGTGGAGAAAGGTCTGGCAATGTGAGAGTAGGTGGAGGGCAATTTAGGCCCGGTGGGCAACCAGGCTTGTAGTCTGGCTTTGCCAGACCTTCCTCCACAGCGCTGCGGAGGAGGGTCTGGCTAGTCCACACAATCCGCCGGGGTTTAGAATTCAAACGCAAAGAAAGCGGAAGGTAACGGACATCGGCGAAAAGACATGCATCCGGTGGAATTTTCTGCGGCACGGGAGCAATCCCGGAAGTGGAACGTCGTGGATACATAGACTACCAGGCTTGCAATACACTGGGGCAAACCCTGATAGTATACATTTATCACATGAATATCTAAACAAGGGCTATTCTTTAACCGCTACATTCTACCAGATTTTTAGAAGGAACAAGCCAAAATATAAATAGTTTTAAATGCAAAGACCGAAGAGCCACTTACGTTTCTTTTGATTTTGTGGTTGCACCCGTTTTCTTTTTTTAATCGCTACAATACCATATCTTTGCTAAATGCCGGTGTCTTATTTCTCCTCTGTTTTTTTTTTCTTCTGTTCGTCAGGGTTCAGACAGTGAGCTGAAGGTGGAAAAAGATGGGGCGTCAGATGGCGAGTCCAAGGCGGACTCAGGCGTCCCAGAGGTGCCGGCCCCTGCTGATGACACCCCCGTGGTTCTAAACAAGGCCCTGTCTGGACTCTCTTCAAGGTACCATCACTGTTGAAGAGCAAAACCACATCGCTGATTTTCGTCTGTAGTAATAAAAGGTCTTTGCAGCAGAGATCTTAACTCTGAGGACCGCCTGTTGAAGATCTCGGAGACCCCCTTGAGTTTTTTGTTTGTTTGAAAAAAACAACAACAACTGTCTTGACATGAGTCCAACATATGTTGACATATAACATTATAACATAACATATGTTGTCCAACATATGAGACCCCAATATGTTATTGTTGGCCCAGTTTAATATGCAACTTAATTTTATACAATATATGCAGGTGTGCAATTTAAATGGGGCGGGGTTTAGGCGTCCTTCCTCAAGAAAATGTAATGTTTTTCAATTTAAGAAATGCAGTTTCCATTTACATTTTGTCTCTTTGTGGCTTTCTGTGTCCCTTTTTAGTCGTGTTGGGTCTCTTTTTAGTAATTTTTCTTTTTGTGGGGGTTCTTTTCTGCTCCGTCTCTCTTTCAGTTAAAAAAACGTTGAAGACCCCTGCTTTACAGTATTTGAAAATATGACTGTATAGCAGGGTCTCGAGCATGCTCAGCTTTCCCTGAATAGATGAAGGCCAGTGTAAAATGTCAAAATAGTTATGTATTCTGAGTTGTTCCGTGAGTCATTGTTCTGTATAGAGCTACAGGCCCCTGTTTTTCCTGGACTTTATAGCACTGCTACACATGTGGAGGTGTCATGAATCATACACAGGAATCCCTCCTCACACACAGTTTCCTTTTGAACAGCAGATGGAAATCACTGAACTCTTGAACCTGTATTCCTGGCAGAAAGTTAATCATTTCAAACTCTGGATGTCCCTGTATGAGACACAGTGACACAGGACTTTCCACAAGGGTATGGACTAGCCAGCCAGAGGGAAGAAGTAGCCAGCTCCAGGGGTCCGGGGACATGAGAGTATTAGGCCTTGTTCAGACTGCCAGCCTTTACTTTCCACAATAAGAGCCCAACTTAAATTTATTCGGGGCATTTCGCTAAAGAGGCAACCCAAGAAAATAGCGTAACCCTTGTGTTGTCTTCCGGTTGACCATGTTGTCCTTCTGGGTAAAAATTTACTTAAAGGACTTTTTTCAATGTTTCTGTCACTTTTTTCCGATGTTTTCGATGCTATTTGTCACTAACACCAACTTATTACCACTAGTTTTACACTTATTTTTGAAATACATGGTCAATACATTTCATTTATCGGAAATTATTCCTAATTTTGAAATGATAGAGGAACCTATGTTGATGGATAATCACAGACGTGTATCTCAAAGTTTAGTCAGGTTTTAAAGTCATTTAATTTTTTTTCAAATTATATAAAATTGAATATCCAAAATTCAATGAAAGTAGTGATCAAGTACTTGCAATTGTACTTAGTGTGTGTGTGTGTGTGTGTGTGTGTGTGTGTGTGTGTGTGTCCCCTTCAGATGGAAGAACTGGTGGGTCCGAGGCATCCTCACCCTAGCCATGATCTCCTTCTTCTTCCTCATCATCTACCTGGGCCCCATGGTGCTTATGATGATTGTGAGTACAGACCACGCTATTGGCGCTGTGCAAAAGCTCGGACACTGTGGCGCTTCAATGGAGTGCAATGCAGTGTAACGATTAGCAAAATTCCTAGTTTAAAACGTAATGGATATAATAAGCCGTGGTCTCATATGTTTACATAATTATATTTATGGTACAGGCACAGCTCATCTTCTCAATGACTTGTACAGTAATAGGGTTCATGTAGTCATTTCTCTGTGCAGCACGTTCAGTTGAAAACGTAATCTCATATGGATTAATGGGATCCAGGCTCCTGTCATCTGGGAATTCCCTGGAAGTAGGCCTGTCAGCCATTTTGTGTCACTGGGACACGAGGCAGAGGGAATGCACGCACGCACACACGCACACGCACACACACACACACACACACACACACACACACACACACACAGTGAATCTGTACAATATTTCTCTGTGCAGGTCCTCTGTGTTCAGATCAAGTGCTTCCAGGAAATCATCACCATTGGCTACAGTGTGTACCACTCCTACCACCTGCCCTGGTTCAGGACGTTGAGCTGGTGAGGACACACACACACACACACACACACACACACACACACACACACACACACACACACACACACACACACACACACACACACACACACACACACACAATATCACACATTTTATAATAATGACAATAATGTAGGTGTTGTGAAGGCTGCAAATATACTCGCATGCTCTTTTCTTATTGTTTTGTCTCATGTCTTATTTTGTTGCAGACTTCCCGAGGTTTGTTTTCTGCCCTGATTACATTTTGAGTATGTTGTAGTCGATTATTAAGCCAATCAGCAAAAATGGAAAAGCTATTGTGAATCATCTGAGCTGTTTTGATTTTAGCAATAGTGTTGTACAGTTTTAGTGTGATAGATAGCAGATCGAGTCCTGACATTCACTATGCCATAAGCCTGAACAATCTAAACTTTAAACTGTATTCCATGAACAGTTAGCAATTTGGACTAAAACATTTGGCCTTCCTACTTTTGCCATGCAGGAAGTGAGTCAGTGAAGTTTCTTCACATTCACACTTCACTGTTTTTTTTTTTTCTGCAGGCATACTGAATGCAGGGTCTGATGACCTGCTGTTATAAAGATGTGAGACGTGTACATTTGCTCCACCCCACAGGTACTTCCTGCTGTGTGTGAACTACTTCTTCTATGGTGAGACTGTGACAGATTCCTTCTTCGCACTGGTGCAAAGGGAGGAGCCGCTCCGCATCCTCAGCAAATACCACCGAATTATCTCCTTCGCCCTCTATCTCACAGGTACAAACACTGAGACCCCAACTGGGAATAAAGTAGCGCTGGGACGATATGCAGTCCCTCCAGAAAAACGCGGAGTTTTTTTGTGATTGTTGCGGGCAAAAATCCTTGATTATGCGGCACGTTTTCTTAAAAAATGCGATGGAATATGCGGGATATTTATGCCATTTTATGCGATGAAAATGCGGGAACTTGCAAAAATTGCGGGAACTTGCGGGAACTTGCAAAAACTGTGGTTTGATGAAAAAGAGAAAAGAAGTGATTCCCCCAACACTGTGTTCTCAGTAGGTGAAATTACGTCACTTCATAATGTTCCCATGGCAACAGGGGAAAATGGTTGCTCTTGTGTGAAGTAAACGCAACACTTTTCAACTTCCTGCTGAGATATATGTGACTTTTTTGCAACGAAAATGCGGGGATTATGAAATCATGCAAGCCCCGCATATTTTGCGCGGAAATCGGCAATTTATGCGGCGAAAGTGCGCCGTATTTGAAAAAATGCGGCCCCCGCATTAATATGCGGACTTTGGCTGATTATGCATTGAATTCTGCGATCGCATAATCGCGTTTTTCTGGAGGGACTGGATATGCTTTTGTCCCGATTTTGATTCTTTCGTGGTACGTGGGTGCCGATTCCATTTTGTATTGCGATTCTAGAAGTATTGCAATCTTCTTTTCCTTCTTTTACAAAAAATAAAAGAAGGATTAGCATGACCTTTTGTGATATTAAATTCAACAAGTTTGTAACATAAAATATTGCGTAACACTTTACTTGAAGGTATCTACATAAGGGTGACATGACACTGTCATGAACACATGAACCCTAACCCTAAGTTGTCATGACAAAAACCAAATGACACTTACTGAAAGAAGCGTCATGTCATAAACGTTTATGTTTATGACGCGTTCATGAATGTCATGTCACTCTTATGTAGATACCTTCAAGTAAAGTGTAACCAAATATTGTAAAACACCTTTTTCATCCGTGAAATGCCATTCCATGTTACTTAGCTTGGCATTTCTTTCGCATGAACATTCAAAAGCAGCGCAAAAAAGTCTGTCTCTTTCTACGAGTCATTGTGCCCAAGCGTGTCAGGTATCCGTCCCCCAAAATGGCGGCGACACAGATCGCATCTCACAAACCGAAGGGGGTATCTACGTATTTATATCTAAGGTCTATTCATTGTTTTCTGCACAGTAAAAATTAGGCTACACTAATATTATTAGTATCATACTTTTGTACTGGAATTGGATTCTGGTGGTGGCTTTCCAACTCGTGATCCAAACATTTCCAGTAACTCCAGAGCGTTGTTTCTGCCATAACAAAATGTCGCTATAGCATTTATGTTAACGCAACTGACGAGTTCTAGTCATTATAGAAAGTTGATTTAACAAAAAAAAAAAGACTTTAATCCGATTAATCACTTTTGTAATATGGTTCTAGGATTTTTTTTTTTTTTTTTACATTTATTTATTATCTTGATGCATGCATTTAAAGCTTCAATCAAAAACCTCAATAGAAGCTTTTAATGTAACCCCCCCCCCCTCCCAAAAAAACACATTTGGTACAGCCCTACTTAACACCATTACCAAACTCCAGCCACACATAGCTTTTCTAAAGATTACTTTCCTAGAAAGGTCCATTGTGGCCTAATCCAAAGATGCAACAGGGTGACCTAGGAGTTAGTGAATGTCCGCGGGGGCCAAAGGAATTATGCATTTACATTTTGTCAAATGAAACCATTAAACGTAAAGGTGCAGCAAGTGAAGCTGGACAAAGACACCCCCCCCCCCCCCCCCCATTGTGTACATTAGTAGGTTAGATACTTCCGAAGTTGGTTATTTCAGGCCCCATGCAAACGGGAGAAGTCCCACTTCCCGTGCTGCAGGTCGTCGTTAGTAATTCAGTTCTGATGTTGCAGCTACTGGCTGATGCCAAACAGGATGTGGTGCGAGGGGAGGAGGAGGAGTGTTTCTGCCTCGTACCTACTAGATTCAAGGTGAAACTGAATGGCTGGGTCTTTCTTGCGTCTTCTCTTGTCTTCAAGCGGAAAGGCTTTGAAGATATATTATCATACCCTTTAGTGCCAGAAAATGCTCAAATCTGCAGTGTTTTTATCATGACATATATTGTTTTAGATGCTGTAGACTTTGCATCTAACCTGGAAAAGAGTAAATGTCAATGTAAAACTTTTAAAGCGGCCAGCTTCCCCGGCGTCTACAGTATGTCTGGTCTGACTTCCCAGTAAAATCACACATTCTCTGCTGTGCAGTGGTGGAATGTAACCAAGTACATTTACTCCAGCACTGTACTGAAGCACAAATTTGACATACTTGTACTTTACTTGAGTCTTTTCTTTTGATGCCACTTTCTGCTTCTACTCCGCTACATTTCAGAGAGAAATATAGTACTTTTTACTCCACTACATTTAATCTGACAGCTTTAGTTACAAGTCCAGCTAAAAATGATTAGACCATGAAACTGTTTGTTTGACACTTTCAACGCTCTTTTCGTTTTACAATATCTAAAATGTGAGGATGTTTCTGCACTGAGTACTTAATTAACATGTCAAGTACATTTTCCTGATGATACTTAACATACTTTTACTTCGGTGACATTTTCAATGCAGGACTTCAACTTGCAACAGAGTATTTTTGTACTGTGTGGTATTGGTACTTTTACTGAAGTAAAGGATGTGAATACTTCTTCCACCACTGCTGCTGTGCGTCGTCCTCTCCTCACCTTTAGCCTTGTGCGCAGTATTAAAAAGCTCCAGCAATCCATCTGAAATCATCTTTGCGTCCGTACAACGTTAAAGCCTTTTTGTATTTCTATATGTGGAGTGAAAGTGTGGAACGGATTGAGGACATCACTAAAGCAGTGCCCAAGCAAAAAAAAAGCAATACAAAAGTATGGTAAAGTACAGAGAGGAGGAAGGGTGACCAGGTGTTCTCACAGATAATTTCTTTATTAACAGTATTTATTTTCTATGTGTGTGTAAGTATATACTTATGTAGGGAATTGTAAAGAATGTGCTAAGGATATATGATATAAATATGAAGCCATTCATGATGATTATTATTATATAGTAGTGGAAAAGGTGTAGGATTTAATAATCTTCTGCTTCTTTTTTATTCCTTTTCGGGCATGTTAAATTAATATTCTGTGTTTAATATTGTTTGGTTTTTGTCCTTGTAGCTTTTATTGTATTTTTTTTTTAACATGTTTAAAGCAACACTATGTATGTAACTTTTAGCCCTACAGGTTGTCTCATTGGAACTACAGCTGCAGCTAAAGGTTACGTAGTGTTGCGTTAAAATAAAGTCTTCATTCATTCCTTCATCCTCACCTACTCACGGCACATTAACTCTGGGCTTTGTCTGAAATAGGTCAAGCTAAATATAGTGGAGTTTGACCAGAGATGACCAGGATTCTGACCTCATTAATCTCCCTCTTCTTCACAGCCCTGATTATGTCTCCGTTAAGTATTTCACACAGCATTTGTCATGTTGTTGCAGGTTTCTGCATGTTTGTGCTGAGTTTGGTGAAGAAGCACTACCGTCTTCAGTTCTACATGGTAAGTGGCACCCTTAACATATAGCTGGTTCTAACCTTGCTAAACAGACTTAATTTTTGCATGTTTTCACATAAATGTAGGCTATAGTTCACGTTTCCACTATATTGAGGAACAGAGATGTCTTGGGGCCCTATCTTGCACCCGGCGCGGCGCAAAGCCCGACACAAGTGTCTTTGCTAGTTTAAGACCGACGCAGTTGTCAATTTCCAGTCCAGCACTCGTGTCGTTTAAATGGCAAATGCACCTGCGCCCATCTTTGCGCCCATGGGCGTGCTGGTCTTACAGGGAGGTGTTTTCAGGTGCATTCTTGCCGTATTACTATCTTGAGGCAGCGGGACGTGATCGCGCCATTGACCAACAAAAACCTGGTCTAAAGTCAATAACGCAGCATGTTATTGTTATTTTCAATTCAATTTTATTTATAGTATCAAATCATAACAGAAGTTATCTCAAGACACTTTACAGATAGAGTAGGTCTAGACCACACTCTATAATTTACAAAAAAAAAAACAAATCCCCCAAGAGCAAGCACTCAGTGCAACAGTGGCGAGGAAAAACTCCCTTTTAGGAAGAAACCTCGGCCAGACCCAGGCTCTTGGTAGGTGGTGTCTGACGTGCCGGTTGGGGGTGTATCACAGTATAGATAATAAACAGTGGCTAGAAATAGTGGTTGTAGTAGCGCAGGGAGCAGCACGGCATAGCAGGGAATTTCAGCAGAACCACGGCAACAGCTGGAACCATGATTTTTTTTTAATCCCAGGATTTCATCCTGGGTGAAAAGAAGAAACACTCCGGGGCAAGCTCCCAGAGCTAGGTTAGTAACAAGCATTTCTGGGACAGAGAAGCAGGTGGGCCGAGCTAGGCAGATGCTGCAACTCCTCACTCCCTAACTATAAGCTTTTAACAGCAAATTAGTAAAATGTGCCTAGGCTTATGCGCACACACACTAGGCTTGTTACACACACACACACAGGGAAGCGCAGCAGCACACAAACATGCAAAAGAATACAAATACAAATATTACGGTGCTAATCCCATCATAATAGCAATGCGCCAAGGTACAAACGCGCCTGGCTTTTAAAGGGAATGGGAGATGACACTCTGATTGGTTTATTGCATGTTACGCCCAAAACACACCTATGAATGAATGAAAACACTAAGTACATGCCTTTTGAACCATGCACCCGGCGCACAGACCTTTTTTTTCTGCCGTCAAACTAGCAAAAGTGGATTTGGACACGCCATAAATGCACTTGAGCCATGCGCTTCACGCCGTGCGCTTAGATCGTTAAAATAGGGCCCTGGATGTGCTATGGAACGATCAATGAGCCGTTGCAGCCAGGTGGCTTTCTGCTTTTTTTTTTCCAGGCTTCTGATTGGCTAACAGGGCTTTAGGTTCACGTTCTTCACGTCTTTGTCACGAACCAGAGCCAGAGAGAGGAAAAAAAATACTGAAAGATAACCTTTGCTCTTGTGTCAGTAGAATCTATTAAACTATTAATCCTGGGAGTGTTTGCACAGCACAGGCAGTTTTACAGCTACACATACAGTACGCCCACACTATTTAGATGTCTGTAATGGCATTTGGACTGATCAGTCTCCCCGAATTGTTCAAAACATGCCAGAGAACACACCGAGGAGACGAGACGTAATACGTCTCCATAACAGCAGGCGTCGCTAATCTGTATTGTCGCCCAAAAATGAAAACCGGCAGCTGATTGGACGAACTCGTCACGTGGGTCTGGCTTTTTCTTCCAGATTTTGGATTTTTCAAACGGCCATTAATGGCGATTCGTTCAGAATACGATCTCAAATTGTACTAAAATAGTTCACTGAAACGTGTTTCTAAAAAACCTTTTAAGCGAGAAATAGGCCATGCAGTTGCTGAATCTGTCTTCATTTCAGATCGACCAAGGTCAGTTTAAAAGATTTTTGTCAGATTTTGAGAGACTCTAGTCACGCTCATTTCTGCTCCGTTTCCGGGTTAACACTCCACCAACCAGATTGGTCATTTGAGCCCTTATTGCCTGCAGTGCCCGCCCTCCCGACTATGCCCTACAAATCGGCAAAAATGAAGGCCGATGGCCCCTCCAACGGACGATGGCACTAGTTAATTAATGTCAAAGAGGAGACACTTCCTCCACCCACATCTTCCAATCACATTCACGATTCAATCACGATTTCATAGAACTAATATCTGGTCACGTTTAGCTAAAACCCATCACCGATCACAATAATCTCTGCGTGGTGTATCATCAGCAAATCATTTGTTCTTAATATACCTTATGTCCGGGTTAGTGTGTCAAGAAATATTTAGAATTAAGACTCACAATCATGAATAGTAATGGTTTAATTTCAGGCAAATTTCAGCTTATCCTAGTCTAAACATACTTGGCTAATGTTGTATTGTGTCCCCAGTTTGGTTGGACCCATGTGACTCTGCTGATTGTGGTCACTCAGTCGCACCTTATTATTCACAACCTGTTTGAGGGGATGATCTGGTAAGTCAACTTTATTTCCTTTACATATACTGTATAATATATATTCTAGCAGTAAAATGGCTTATTCTCTCTGGTGTCTACTCCAGAAGAGCACATTTCTTTGAAATCCAATTATGTTAATGCTGTATGTTGATTTGTAGGAGAATTAGCTAGTGAAAATGAATTACTGTTTCAGATTACCTTACCACACATGTAGGGCTGGGTATCGTTCACCAAATATTCAATGCTGGTACCGATACCAATACCATGACTTTGATACCGGTTGCTAAACCACACTTTTTTTTCGATACCAATTTTATAAAACAAAAAGAAATTACAACATTACCGCACAAATCTTGTTATTGATTTTTCAAATCTTACTACGTGAGCCCCGTCTCTGTGTGCGACGTAGAGTTTTTCCTGCATTCCTGTACGACATGTAACGTGAGACAGCCAATCAGCAGCAATATTAGATCTTGGTAGAAGCATGCTGCGTGCTCATTGGCTCACTGACGCCGATGAGATTTACTCCTCGTGTATTGAAATTGGGTGTTGAATGACGAGGCATTTTTCGATACTCGATACTTTAGAGGCCAATTCGGTCGGTGTCTACAAAAGTGTTGAATTCGGTACCCAGCGCTACTACACGTCTTGCTTTATAAAACATATTTCCACCTAGTCTTGTATATATGAGGCTCGTGTAAACTCTTCTCGTCTGAACAGGTTCATTGTGCCAATTTCCTGCGTGATCTGCAACGACATTATGGCCTACATGTTTGGTTTCTTCTTCGGCCGCACCCCTCTCATCAAGGTTGGTTTATATCACTGTTGTTCTTAGCTTTTAGAAACCATTAAAGCAGGGTTTCCATGGGGTCTTAAAGAGTCTAAAATTTCTACATCGAAATTTGAGGCCTTTTAAAAAGTCTTAAATTCGTTGAAGTATTGTGTTCTAGGTTTTAAATCATTTTAAACAGGTCTTAATTTTCCTACGCCAATGCAACGTTACCTCCAACGCTCACTGAAATGTTCCCGCAGCGCTTTGGAATTCTGTGGTGTTGTAGTTCTTTCTGTCGCTAGTCCAAATATAATTCACTGTATTACAACTACAGTTGAGACCAACATGCAACTTATATTGCAGCCAGTCTAGACAATAGTCCTAGAATGCCAATGAGGAAATCGGGGAATTGTTTCAGACAGTGTTTCCTGACTCTGACATCTGACTTTGTTTTTGATGTTGTGATATAAGGTCTTAAATTTCATTCAAAATGGTCTTAAAAAGGTCTTAAAAAGTCTTAAATTTGACTTGGGGAAACCTGTAGAAACCCTGTAATGCAAGCACCTGATGTGCACACTGTTTTTCACTAATCAGTCTCTAGTAAATTACTACCCGATATTTGAAGAGGATTCTCCTTTCCAGTTTGGGTTGTACTGCCAGGGCAGGTCAAACATAATCCATGTTTATAAGAGCTCTGGGTATTGACTTATGTGATGGGCACATCCAAAATGGTGTGCTACATGGTGATGTATTAACCTGGTATCCACACCTTGACTCTGTCCTCTGCAGCTGTCCCCTAAGAAGACGTGGGAGGGATTCATCGGTGGACTGTTCTCCACCATTGTGTTTGGCATCATGGTAAGACGGGATTTTTAGCTCATGCCTTTATAGCGAATTTGACATTTTGTCTGTTTTGATCCCCACTATATAGCCTTGACCTTCTTTCTTTCTTTCTTTCTTTTTAACAAGTTTGAGGTATATTTTCCTTTCATTGAGACAGACACATTTGGTTGAAAAGTTGAATCTACTACACTAGGCTGTTTACAAAGAGATTGTTCAAAGCTACACTTAATAAACATTAGGCTTTGATTCTTGACTTTCTAATATAAAAGTTTGCTACACCTGTAGCCAATACATTTCGGTGCAGACATACACACTGGCCACAGTTGCACACGCACATTAAAACGAGATATATATATAAGTCTGTGTTACCGTTAAGAGCTAATCTTTTCTCCTGAGTTATTAAGTGTTAATTTCCCTCATAATCTGAGAAACATGTAGAAGGGCACTCGGAGAGTGTAGACCTCCGCCAAGGCATGGCCTATGTCACATTGTTAATGCAGTGTGAATTCTCCCAGTCACATGAATGCAGCACCTGTCACGCAATGTTAACCCTCTGAGGAATAAAAGACGCACCAGCGAGTCCAAAACGACGTTTGACAACACTCCTACTCAAAAAGCGATATTACAAGGTTTCATTTTAGACATTTATTTACTGTTTTATTAATATATTAAGCTACTTTTGTGAACCCAGGACTTTTGTAAACTCATTTCAATCACCGAAACAATTGGGTCTAGGTATGTTTTCACGAGAGATTTGAGAAATATTTCAGCTTTATATTTATATTTTCAGCCAAATTGTCTCTCTATACTGTACGTTGCTCTGGAACCATTTTGGGCCTCACTATACACAAAGCTGAGTTTCTTCTGAACATGTTGATATTAAACACATGGGGATCAGGTTATATGTAAACACCCTTAAAAGGAGAATTCAAGAAGATGTCTAAGAATTACCCTTGGAACTCAGAGGGTTAACCGCCCCTGTGATTCAGATCTGCTCCAAAATGAAATGGGTTGCTACACCCTTCCACCAGCTTTGATGAAAACCTGACCAGTAGTTTTTTTTTCTGTAATCCTGCTGACAGACAAACAAACAAACAAACAGTCAAACCGAGCCGAAAAACAAAACCTCTCTGGCGGAGGTAATAATTTAGTTATTGGTGATTATTGTGGCTGTTTCATTGAATCAGTATTGACTTTATTGTCATTGTAAGTACATACAACCAAATTAAAAGTGCTACTCTATGGTGCAAAGATAAAACACACACATTAAACTAAGTACATAGAGCAGAGAATGCGAAGATGGTAAAAGGGTTGAAACTAGAGTAAATAGTGAAATGGTAAAATAAATCGAGGCGTGCAGCAAACTAATAACGCATTCATACAATCTCTGAATCATGATAAACATAGACTAAAACGCTGCCAAATACAAATACTCCGTTTTTTGGCAGCGGGGTTGCAGCTTCTCTTCCTCTCTAGTCTGTCGTCATTTGACTGAAATAAGGCCAGTGATGTGACTGAAGAGTAACTGAAGCCTCTTCTCCTCCCAGCTCTCCTACGTGATGGCCGGCTGCCGCTACTTTGTGTGCCCGGTGGAATTCAACACCAACTCCAATAGTTTCCAGGTGGAATGTGAGCCGTCGGAGCTTTTCCAGCTCCAGGACTACGCGCTGCCCAGCGTCTTGGAGTCTGTCACTGGCTGGGTAAGACTCGCCTGCACTTAACTATGAGAGAGACAGAGCAGGGACCCCGTACTAAATATTTAATAAAATTAAATTGCATATTAAACTGTGCCTACAATGACGTGTGGGCAGCCTAAAGCCATTATACATACCTTTTAAGTGCATAGAATGCTAAGCTATTAACGGACAATTCTGGCGCTAAATGAACCGAGGGGTTAATAACATATGTGTACCGAGTTGAACGTTCTCTGGGATCTGTTTTAATGCTAATCGAATGCGCCTCTAGCTTTAAACAAGTTACCGCAAACTGGTGGTTAGCTGCTAATGCTAGCTTTCGGGACAGATGGTAAACCGCTATTTTATACCACTAACAAGGCTCAAAGTGGTATAAAATAGCGATTTACCATGGCTACCCTATCGACTACCTTACCTACTATATAGGCCAGTAAGCCTATCATCAATGTGTTTTTTTTTTTCACACATAGGCTGATTTTGCTAATAATTTGTTGGATTCCTGTTAAGACATTTTCATTTTTGAAAAAACGTTCAAAAGTTGCAAAGAAACAAGTTAGACAGTGTGCAGTTTCTTTGCAACTTTACTTTCCCTCCTCCGACGCACCTGTCTCACGTTATAGATGTGCAAAAGTATTTTTCTGTAATGAAAAACAATAATTTGCAGTAACTCTAGGGGTCCCGGACCCCCTGTTGAAGAGCCCTGCTTCAGTGTGTCTCTGTGCATTATGGCTCCACAAGTCACACACAAACTAATGTGAATATTAAAGAATGAAATATGAACTATATTGCCAAAGCTAGTATGTTGTGACAATATGCCAAAAATATAAGAGGGATCCAAGTTATTGATAGCATAATGTATTTGTAGGTGGACAATGCCTAACTGATATAATACAGCATCTCTGTAAAGATGTAGCTAGATATACTGTAATATGTAATATTTAATATTTTATTTATGTCAGGACCTAGCTGGTAGTTTCAGATCACATATGGACAACACATTTCCAAAATCCAGTTAAGAAATGCACAACTAAACGCTGGTTGATCATGGGTAATTAATTGCTGGAGTCTGTTTTTGCTCTAACACTCTCTTCTCGTCTCCACAGACCACAGTGCGTCTCTATCCGTTCCAGATCCACAGCATCGCTCTCTCCTCCTTCGCCTCCATCATGGGACCTTTCGGTGGCTTCTTTGCCAGCGGCTTCAAAAGAGCCTTCAAGATCAAGGTAGGCATGACGGACACCTGTCAGTCTGCTCACGGGGCTCGTTTTCTTCTTCATGTTTAAATAATCTATCTGCTCATTAGGTTTGGGCAAAAAAATTGAAAATCAGATGTATCATGATATTTTTTTGCGATTTTTTGAAAATCGCTAGTAATGATATATATATATATATTTTTTTTATAATTTTTTATACCAATGATTCACCTAAGTACTTTCTGTTCATACGGTATGGCTGACGGCAGCTACATCATATCCGTTTTCATATTTACTTCTTTACAAATGAAATAAATGTCAGACTATGACTTTAGAAAACAATTCACTTTTAGATATGTCTCATGAAATATTGTCTCTAGAATGTGTATTATTCCACTTTTCTTTTGTTAAAGAAGGAAGAGAAAATTGCAATACTCAACACTATCGACTATAACACTTCTAGAATCGCAATAAATGAAAACCACAATGCAAGTCCAATCGGCACCCATGTATCGCCAAAGAATCAAATCGGGACAAAAGCATATATGTCCCAGCTCTGCTGCTCATGTCTGTCAAGTCAACTGTCCAAAGTCTTAGATTTCAGTAAGCTGTGTGTTGTGCGCATATAAAACAAACTGTGAATGTCTGTCGACTTTGCTCTAATTTATTCATGATGTTCAGAGGAGCAGTCCGAGCACATGTACTGTCCTTTGTCCTTTCAGGATTTTGCCAACACCATCCCGGGCCATGGTGGCATCATGGACAGATTTGACTGCCAGTACCTCATGGCCACATTTGTTAATGTCTACATTGCTAGCTTCATCAGGTAAACGCCTCCTTATAAAATGATGACACTTGAATATGTTAATACGGTGACTATGTCAATTAGCAGTTTACAGTGGTAACTAGGGCTGGACAATATATCAATATTATATCGATATAGTGATATGACTCTAGATATTGTCTTAGATTTTGGATATCGTGATATGACATAAGTGTTGTCTTTTACTGCTTGTACTTTTCTGAACTTACCAGACTGTTCTAGCTGTTCTATTATTTGCCTTTTCCCCACGTAGACATTATGTCCACATTACTGGTGATTATTTATCTAAAATCTAAGTGTGACGATATTTTGTCAAAGCACCAATTGTCAACCCTAGAATATCGCCGCAATATTGATATCGAGGTATTTGATTTTCTCCCTGTTGCCCAGCCCTGGTGGTTGAATTGAATCATCAAAGTTAGCGGTAACGTTTTAAACAATGGCTTCTTGATTTCCGGCAGGTAGACAAAAGCAGCTTCTCATTTCTGGCCGACTACCATTGTGTTTTGGGCGGTTCATATCACAACTAAGCTAAGCTCTGTCTCTTGTTGAGTTGTAATGTCTTCAGCTTGACGTGTAGGAAAACAAGATCCCTGGAGAAGGGTCGTAAATGTGCATTTGATGACTACATGCATGATATCGTCGCGGTCGGGTGAAAACCTTATACAGTATGTCCAAAACCGTTGTTAATAAGGCTAATTTGAAAACTTTTGATTGAGCTACAGTACCAGTCAAACGTTTGGGCACATTCTCGTTCAAGTGAATGGGAAAGTGTGTCCAAACTTTTGACTGGTACTGTATTTACCTGAGACGAAATCGCCTCGTCACTGTTTAAATATTTGTTAAACCAACAGGCCACAGACAGATGTAAAGGGTGACCAATAGCGTTGATTTATAAAAACAAGTTTAAATTGAAAAGGAGGTTTCTGACAGTGAGGATTATGCTAAACCAATGCCATGCAACGATGTAGCTAAAGGCTTACAGGTCCAGGCGTCTCCTTTCGCCATTTAAGTCGATGGGAACAAGTCTTTTTGGGCCTCATGGCATCACGTGACAGACACGGAAGCTTGGCCGTTACGTCAAATTGGCTTCAAAGCCCGGCGCACTTCCCTGGGGGCCTGGTCCCAGGTATTTCAGGGTAGCTAGCTAGCCTTAGGGATTCAATCAAAGGTCACTTCTGTTGAGTTGACTTTAGAACTTTTAGACTCTGACGATGTACGGTGATCTTCTCCCTCCTCTCAGGGGCCCCAACCCCAGCAAGGTGATCCAGCAGCTCCTGGCCCTCCGCGTCGATCAGCAGCTCCACATCTTCAACTCGCTGAAGGCTCACCTGACAGAGAAGGGCCTGCTGCCGGCGCTGGGGGAGGCCGCCGCCTAGAGACCCCCCGCCCCGCCCCGCACCCACACCAGCTCGCCCTGAGAGGAGGAGAGGAGGGCAGCACCCCGAGGGCCAAGTGTAGCCCAGGAGCTCGGGGAGACTCGCAGTGCTGTGTGTGTGTGTGTGTGTGTGTGTGTGTGTGTGTGTGTGTGTGTGTGTGTGTGTGTGTGTGTGTGTGTGTGTGTGTGTGTGTGTGTGTGTGTGTGTGAGCCAAAACACATCCAAGAAAACATAACGAAACAAAACTACAGCCTTGGGTCATTCCGTTACATTTGGGTATGAGAGTCGCATATGTGTTTTGTATTCATTCAGTCTGTGAATCATGTTTCTGAGCACCAGTGTTTTTCAGGTTGAGTTAGTGAATGACTGTAACTTTTTTTTTTATTATTTTTTTTTTTTGTTAAACATTTCCATTACAGCCCACTGTACGTATCCACACTGTTGAACAACACGTTGGTCAGCTGTTCATTTCTACCTGTACACAGGATATCCTCTGTATACCTATTAATGTGTGTTCATATTTTATTGTACTTTTTTGTTGTTTTAATGTACTGCTCTCAACCTTGTTACTCACTGTATTGTTACCCCAGCTGCACCCCCCCACTCCCCAAATTTAACTTTTAATTTTCTTTGTTGTGATTGTTTCTATTTATACATAGATTGATTTTATATTTGGTATGTTCTATTATATCTCCATGTTGTGTCTGATTTATTCAGACTGAACTCAACTTTACCATCTGTCCCCGTGCATTCATGTGTGTTTTCTCCATGTTTTTGCCACCATTTCAAAAAAAAAAAAAAGCCTCTCTCGCTCTGCCAAACCATTGACATCATGGTGTCTGTTATCAAGCGGTAAAGCCCTAAGATGATTGGCTAAGTTACAAAGCGTGTGAATCTTCGCTGGTCTCACGGTTCGATTACGATTATTCTGCCAACGATTCAAATCGATTCGATATCCCGTTGCATCACCATGCGTCACCTCCTCAATATCATTATATATTGCTACACATGGTTTTCATCAACAAATTCAAGCAGTCAGATATATATACAGTATATGAACTTCCTTTTTTTTATTGTATCTGCTCTTAAAAAAAGCAGCGACCATAAATTAACAAACAACATCAGTAGGCAATAATCGATTATGGTTCTGTCACTGCGTCGATGCAGAATCGTCCCAAGTCCACATCGCGATGCATCGATGCGATGAGTAATTTCAACACCATTATAAGTTACCCTGAAGTGTTCGACAGGGTCAGTACATCTTACAAATACACAGTCCAGTCTTGAAGTTGGTAACTGCCAAACTGCAGTTAGCGATGCTCCACACAACAACAAAAGAACGTGTTTTATTATGAAGGCCAGTGCGACGGATACCAGCACTCCTCTCAGCATATTGGGTCCAACTGTCCCCCCTCACCTGGTTGCTATTTGATGGCAGAATGGCCCACAGAGATGGAACAATTGTTTTATTTATTTTTTTGGTTTAATGGACTCATTCTGTTTTAATAAGTTTTTTTTTTTTTTTTATCTCTAACAAAGGAGCTGTTCTAGGTTTTTACACATGTTCAGTAAGGTGGTGGGATTGTTGCTTTACGGCTTCTGTTTGTGAAATTGTTGCGATGGGACCGTACACAAAAGGCAACAATGGTTTCTGTGTGTTGTAACCTCGCCATGTCCACTTCTTCAGAGCAGAAAGCCAGAATATATATATACATATATATGTGCGTGCGTGCGTGCATCTATCGCTAGTTGTGTGACAGCCAGCAGATGTGCCAGTTGGGATCTCTTGTGTCTGATGCTCAGGTTGTTTGCCAATAGTCAGCTGCTGTGTACACCGCAGTCTGTGCCCAAGGGGTTTTACCGCAGGATTCTGTAATATGTCTACCGCTGGCAACTGTTTACTTCATTTAGTGGTAACGTATAAAAGTTTCTCCAGTGTTGAGTTCACTTCTGTTTTTTTTTCTGTCTGTAGTTGTGTTCCCATCTGATAAAGGGATACTCCACCGATTTTTGTACACGTGAAGATGAGTTTACTTGTTTAACATCTTCTGTGGCGGAGGGAGCTTTGAGTCGGAGAGAATCGAAAAATAACCGCGATGATGTCACAGTGATGTCATTAGGGTTACCTTGGGTTGCGCTTGGAGACTTCACATTTGACCTGAAAGCCTGTGTTATGAAAAACATTTAACTTTTAACAGTCAGGGAGGATCTAAGAAAAGATGTGATCGTGTTGCATGATGGGAAATGTGGGATCAAGTTTTATAGCCATACTAGGGACTAGTAGTCATGATACCTCGGCCTCTGATTCCTCAATTTTGACGATTTTGTCTTTTTAATCTGCCCCTAGCAGCGTTGGGGGGGCTTCACTAAGACAATAACTTGCCGAAGTACTCCTTTAAAACTGCCAACACAATCTGCTCTGTTAATTTTGTATAGTTATGTTCGTTTTTATATTGACTTTTTTTATTTGATTTTAATAGAAGTCTGACCAAGACATTGACTCCATTTAAACCAAGACTGACTAATATATTAATAACTTAATACGGAACTGTTGGACAATAAATGTACTCGCATTTAAAGACTGTGGGAAGATTTGTAAGACTAATGGTGGATATTGTTTAGGAAGGTCAATTTGGCTTGTACTTTTAAATTTCCTACTAATGACAAAATTCTTAGACCATTAAAGTGATGATGGATCACGGTCATGAGTCACACGTTTGGAGAAACGGTGGTGCTATAGAGGCTTAGCAAACCTAACGGTGTGTTCAGTGTACGTGGGTCCAACTCTGGTTAGGACAAAGATTAGGCTCTAATTAGCCTGTCATGCTCATTAACCAATCACCTCAGAACATTCACAACTCAGGCATTCTTTTGTTTCTCAGACACGAGAATTGATTGATCCTCGTCAGTGCAAGCCAAATGAACTGGAGGTTTAATGAAAGCGCTCTAGGTGTTAATGTGACCCAGGCAGAGCTCATTGTTAAAGGACAAAACAGCAATATGAACAATCATACAGTAGTCGGTGTAGCAGGGATGTGAAGATCAGTATCCAGGTGTCTGCTTATAAATCATCTGTGTGCACAGTAAATGACTGCTTCATACGGAAGAGGTTTAGGGCCACGTATGAAAAATGTACTTGAATTCTGAGTTCAAAGTCCCAATCCTGACATTTTGTCTTCTGACTTTAAAGGTCCCATGGCAAGAAAATTTCACTTAGAATTTTTTTAACATTAATATAAGTCCCCCCAGCCTGCCTATTATGGTCCCCCAGTGGCTAGAAATGGCGATAGGTGTAAACCGAGCCCTGTGTATCCTGCTCTGTCTTTGAGAAAATGAAAGCTAAGATGGGCCGATCTGAAATCTTGCTCCTTATGAGGTCATAACAAGCAAGGTTACCTCCCCTTTCTCTGCTTTGCCCGCCCAGAGAATTTGTCCAACCCATGAGAGAGAGACATCATGGCTTTCAAACGAGCAAAGTGGCAGTTGGTCAAGGCCACACCCCCCCCTCCACCTTGCCCCCCCCACCCCCCTCCTCCTCAATAGCTACAGGCACAGAAATGGCACGTCCTGAGTAAAGCTCATCGTGGGACTGGCTCTAGTGGCTGTAATTCTGCACCAAGGCTGAATTTCAGGAAAGAGACATCAGATACAGTATTAGGGGACCACTAAGGTCTATATAAAAGCATCCAAAGAGCACCATGTCATAGGACCTTTAAACTCGGAACTCAAATACATCTTTTCACACTAAGCGTTACTTAATCAGGGTCATTTTGGAAACAGTTTGCCACCTTAAATATCCCCTTATCAGATTCTGTTCTCAAAAATCTCTATATATTTTTAAGCAAAGGACTCAACTTTTTTGTAACCCAAAATTAGTGTATGCTTCCTTTTATAGCAGCCAATTTATAAGAGTTTTCAGATGGAATGAACATTTTTTTTTTCCTACCCCTATTTGAATGTCACTCCATATTTGTGTTGATGTCGTTTAAATGTCTCTGGTTTGAGAAGTCTTACGCTTAACTTCTTAAAGTATTTATTTTATTTACTGTAAGAAAACCTTTTCAAAGTCACTATATTGTTGTACATTTAAGAAGATGTTTAGAGTTGAGTGTGTGTCGGTATTTTTTGGTTACAGGAATATTTAAAGTATTATTATTGCCATTTTGGGGAGAGGACGGCGATGGCAGGCACGTGTTTTCTTTCTGTCGTTTCTTGCTGTGACTTCAGTGCAGTTGGGTGTTTTTCTAGGCTTTTCCCTGCTAGCTGTCTTGTGTCATCTTCTGTGTCGCAGTGCAAGTGGAAACAACGCAGATAGCCTATACCCGTTGTAGCACTGTGTTGCGTCGTCTCCCTCTGAGGACTGGTGTCCAGAACTCGTAGATCTCTTATATTTCTCTGGCTTCACTGCCTGCTGTATGTGGTGGCTTTGATGTTTTTTGGAGCTTTTAGCCCTGCAGCTCTGTACTGCCGTTCCTCTGTCTGGGTGTTACAGTCGGCCACTAGAGAGAGCCGGAGCTCCTGTGGTCGGTTGATCAAGTTGTAACACTGATGCTGCGTCTGAGCAGAAAGGTTTGAGCTTTTTGTTTCTACTGTTTGATACATTCCAGTAGGGCTGGGTATGGCCACTGACTTCCCAAATCGATTTCATTCCGATTCAAAAAGGTCCCGATTTGATTGATTCGATTAAGGATTTTGCTTGGATGTGAAAGAGATTTTCTGAGAACTAATGCTGTACAGTGTACATGGAATCCTCTAACCTGGTGCATTATTGATGACCCCAAAGCAGTTATATAGACAGAAACAAATGTGCTTTCCGTAGTGCAGAGGGCGTGATGCAGAGACGGTTTACTCAAAGCCGTACGGCTGTGGAAATTGCCACACTTTGGAGTGTAACTTTAGAGCATTATTTACTGTAGTATGACTAAGGCCTCCTGCACACTGCCTGCGTAGCATGAGCGTGGATTTTTCTATGTCTGCACACCAGAAACGTGTCTGACGCGGCGCTGCTTCTGCTGCTAGCCTTGTCTGTACACGTGTTTCCCATTGATAAAATGAAATAATAGCTTGTTCTTCAACCGATTTTGATTACAGCAAAGATAACGTCGGCAGTATTGGCGGCAAAATAGGCTACAGAATATTTTGTTCTGTATTGACAGGTGCAATATTTGAAAATCAATAATTTCTTTTTTTTAAAATTACATTTATATCTGCATTTATGTCAAAACCTAGAAACTTTCAAACATCAAAATGTCATTTATTAAATGTATTTGTGTCAAAATGACATTAACATCTTTTTGTATTCTATTTTGCCTGGAAACGCTTCTGACACGCTTGCGTGTCGCGTGAAAAATAGCCGTTGGTCCTATTTCTAGCAGGCACGCGTTTTCGCCGCGGCTCGAGACCACGCCTGAGACGTGCGTGTCACGCAGGCAGTCTGCAAGCTCTAACCTGTTAACATGGGAGCCGAAATAAAAACGGACACGCCACGCAGCTGACACGCTCACGCCGGCAGTGTGCAGGAGGCCTAAGGATTAGGATTCCTTAGATTGTCTAGTTTCATTTGATGCCAATATCTATCACTCTAGCTTTAAAACAGCCTCTAGAAAGGTCGATCTCGAGGTTTTATGAATCAATATCGGATCATTCAAATAAAGATCGTTTAGAGTCGGGAAATCAATATTTTTTTTATTTTATTTTAGACCCAGCCCTACATTCCAGTACCCCTAAAGTTAAGATCTGTGCACAGGGAGGCAGAATATAAAGGATAAACATTAAACCACTATTAAAAGAATATATTTAGTCTGGCTCCATGGCACCCAGGAAACACCTCTGTGCCATTTTGAGTCAACACAGTGACACTGTTCTGTGTTGTGAATCCTGCCCAGCCTGCCCTTTGAAACGAATGTACGGGAGTTGTGACTGCCCCACATGCTTAGGCTCCCCTTTGTTGACATTTTATTTTGTGGTCATAGATTCTCTTTTAAAAGCTGTATGATTTCACTATATTATTCTTAAACTGTGCAATGGTTTGTGTTGAGTTGTACATCTATCTAGAGAAAAAGCTGTACTCTTTGATGCTGAAATGTGCTTTGGCTTCGTTTAAAGAAAAATAAAGGTGTGTATATATATATATTATGTATATATAATGTGGTGTGCTGTGTGTGACTGGTTTCTTCCCTCTTGGTCTTCTTCCCCATTTTTGAAATAGATATCTAGTCTATTTCACCTACCAAGCAATTTTATAAGCGCTTTATTTCTTTTAAGGAATGGGGGAAACAATCCTTGTCCAAATCACTGTATTCAAGGGTACTGTATTCAGTAGATGATATTCTCAAGCTTTTAAGAAACGCCTTTGTAGGACTGACTCTGCTGTAAATCTCACGGCAGCCTGATCTGTGAAACCAAATGCTCGCTGAAGGAGTCAAACCAGAAGGTTAAAACCCATTTCCTTTAGAAGACACCCGTGTTTTTTGTGTGTGACAGCAGTGAACATTAGTCATTTGAAAAGTCCCCATTACTGTAGTGTTACATGCAGCCCTGGAGCCCTGCACCTTTTCAGCGAATCAGACTGGAAGTCGTTTATATCAGAGCAAGTATGAACATGGAAGTAAAGGCAACGTGAGGGGACGCGTTTAGAAGGGCTGAAAAAAAAAAGAAGAAGAAAGATTAACACACAGGAAGTAGGAAGTGTGATCTGCGATATCTCCAGTTTGTTTGTGTGAGTGTGTGTTTGAGTGTGTATATCAAATTGTGTGTGTGTGCGTATGTGTGCGTGTGTGTATGTGTGTTTGTGTGTGTGCGTGCGTGCTCCGGTGGGGTTTATGTGTGAAATGAAACACTGACCTGTGTTGTGAGTTAAGGACAATGTCTCTCAAACTACCTCGCAACTGGGACTTCAGCACCTTCAAGGCTGAGACAGCTCGCATAGGTAAGTTGGGCGGGCTGCGTTCACTGTCAGCAGTGGGGATGCGATGCTTTCACACTTCACTTTTTAGGCACTTTACAGTTTGGACGTTTATCTGTTCTTTTGACTGTTCATCATTTTACCATCAAACCAGAGATGGTAGTAAAGTAGAGTAAAACAAATCCACATAACAGAATCAAATTCAAATTGGTGTTTCTCTTTATCTTCAAGAATATCATTTTGTTGCATATTAACTCATGGCACATACATCCTAATTGAGGTACCATCCTAAAAATTAGGGTTTTATTATAGAGAAGTATTTTGGGCAAGTTGTTGCATGGTGATGCTAACCAATTTATTATTGGTTTTCCTTTAAGCAATTCACTGTCATCTAATCTTAGACTGGAAAAAAAGAAAAGATCTGCTCTTGGATCACCATTTATTAAAGGAAATTTCGTCATTTAATTTCTTATTTCTTATTCTTCAAAAAACGGCGATGCTGTAGCAAGAGCAGCCCTTCCTCTTTCAAGTCCAATGTGATATTTTCTAAAGCACCTGCATCAAAGAATTGTTGGTGTGTGAATTGTTTCTTTGTAAAGTCTACTGTCATCTAACATAAAAAGATTTTTTTTATATTAAAAACATAGCTTGACAGCGAAAGCTTTTCTTAAGTCACCTGAAAGTAACAACATTGCAATAACTTGTTGACCATCTGTGCATGCAGAAATGTGCACTTGTGACGGTACAGCAGTCTAGACTCACTAATGCCGTGCTAACCTCTTGTTTGCATAGGGTGGAATCAGTGCACTGACATGCCTTGTTTCCTCCGAGGCTCGGATGGCACAACAGTTGCAACATTCAAATTAAAGAGGTTTGCACACACAAACAGTGACTACAGAATTACAGTCCTGCTGTTCTTCACACCGTGCATCATGGTTTGCCTCCTGCTCTAATCATTTTCACAATCAGTGGTACTGGTTGTTCAGCACTGTGGAAGGAAGTTGCTGCCTGTAAGCACATTTGTTTTATCTGCTTCATGTTGACTGAATATCAGATGCTATTATGAGCTTTCTTTAGTATGAACACAGAACTTCCTGAAAGTTGGAGAGTCCCTCGTAATTCTTTCACCCGGAGATGTGTTGTGGACCATGACTTTACACTAGGTTTTACACTCGGAGAACTGGAGTGACGCAGGTTTTCAGCAGGAAACTGATGCAAGAGCTGAGTTTCTGCAGAGTTCTGACTGTATGTAACTCTGCCCACATACAGTGTGTGGGGGTGTGTGTGCCATGCATGTGTGTGCACAGTCATACTGCTTCTGGCCTTTCAGAAGGATTTCAAGCGACAACCACAATTCTGCCAGTGTGCGGGAGTAAATGTTGATTTAAATGAACTTCCAATTTAATTAACTTCCTGATGCAGCTAGCGGCTTTGACAAGAGCATAAATAATGGCTTCAGTTCAGTTGTAAACTTAAACAGGGCTGTTTGATGGCAAGGTAGAGCAGTAAAAAATATTCTAAATATAGCGTTAGGATTACACTTAAACTGATATTGATTTTTCTTTTGAGGTGGGCATTTTTTCAGGTGGCTAACATACATTTAGCTGCTATCAGCACAGCCCTAGTTTCCCACAGCCCAATGGTCCCACATTTCTAAGAATTTTCTTTTCACTGAAAATTAGGCCCTATGTCCCCACATTTCTAAGATTTTCCCTTAAAATTAGGCCCTATCTTAGGGTTAGGGTTATGGTTACATTCCATCTTGGGTAATAAGTTGGTTGTAATTGGCAACCAAAGTACCTCATACAACCCCACTTCAATAAATCTGAACTGATCTCTTTAACATAAAGTCATAAAGGGAACATAAAGGGAACAGGGGGAAACAGGTAGACAGGTGTGCCTGTGCACCCACTTTTACATTTCTCTGTTGAATGTTTAACCATGAAACCTGATGACATGACAGTTGTCTTTAGTTGTTGTTCTACATTTAAAAAAAAAGCCTCCACACAGTCAGTGGGAAACTGTATATAATCTTCCCTGTACCCATCTTGATGTGAAAGTCTTGCACTTGAAGTCAATTCCTTTTGATGACGGAGGCCAGTTTAAAGGAACTGTGTGTTTGTCAGCTATGGGTGTGGTGTGACATTGGCCTCTGTGTGTGGGCTCAGGGTTCCTCAACAGCACTTTAACTTTCCACTAATCGAGGGAGGGTGACGCTTAGATCAAACCTCTAGGTGGAGACCTTCAAAGTGTTGCTGGCCCTCTGGCGACGATGTGGTCGCTTCCTGTTTACCCCGGTGCTGCCCTGCTTCTTCTCTTCTCCTCTGTCATCTTGCTTAAGAAGACACGCTGAATTTAAGAACAACTGAGCAAGTGGGCTCAATCTCAATCCAGCTATCTCTGCAGTCCACAGTCCTGCGTGTGGCTCAGACCGTCTCCATAGGACTCTGTCTTCTCTGAGCCACGTAGACCTCTGCCTCTGCCCTTTCATCGCTCCATTAAACCATCACATCATGGCCGCCCACAGTCACACAACTCAAGGGTGACAAGTATCAGTCAAGGGTGACATTCTAATAAAAAAAAACCTTAAAAGAGGATTTTGGTGTCAGTTTCAGTTCAAGTTAAGTCGGTAACACTTTTGAAGGGGTGTGGCATTTTGATGACTGAAAATACAGTACAGAGATGGTTTTTCTTTCAGGGTTTGGCTCCTTGCATCCCCGGTGCTAAGTCAGCTGTACAACTAACCAATCTAACTAGTTAACGACAGCTAACTACAGTTAGCGGTTACTCTAGCATCAAGTACGTTAGCTTTATCTGTGCAAAACTCATTAAATCATCTCAGTATACTACATTCACAGTTGTCACACTGGTATTATAACTTTTATGACAACTCCAAATGGTTCCACTTTACTTGAAGCCAAGGAAAAATATTCATGACACAATTGTAATGGTTTCATGACAGCTAATGTTAAAACAACACTTAATAACAGTTTAATGTGATGGTAACACATACAGCTAAATAGTTTCTTAAAGTTTGATAATTAGGCCTGCCATGACATATTTATGACAAGGTATGTTGTTTAGGTTAATGTCAAGTTGTCATAACAAAGACATTGACAGGTTAATATGGTCTTGCTTAATGTCAAGTTGTCATAACACAAACATCTCAAACAATGCTAACTTTGCATTAAAAGTGCCATTATTTACCGAATAACACTTAACGACAACAGTCATAAACATTCATAAAGACTCCTTCATGTTCATTACAGGTGTCATGTCATAGTTATGACGGGGTTATGTCCGTCTTATGCACACACCTCAAATAAAGTGTTACTGTTAAGTCTATACAGCACTTAATCTCTGATCTTTCTAGCCCAGAGATCTTTAACAGGGGATCCGGGGGGGGGGGGGGGGGGGTATGCAGTGTGTATGCAGGGGGCCCTCCAAAGTATTGTTAATTAAAAAAAAAAAAGTAAAAGTCTTAACATGACTCCAACATATTATTAGCAAATATGAATCCCCAATGCTTACTGGCCTAAAAGTAAAGTAGTCACTTATATAGCCACTCACAGATACAGTTCATCCTAAATATTCACTGTGCCACATGTATGTATGTCTAACATTAAAACATGATTTATAAAATCAATTATTAGGCTATTTGAATAGCTTAGTATTCTATACAAAAGAGGTATGTATAAAGGCCTTAGGCTGCCATACATGTTATTGTAGGCCCAGTTTAATATGCAACAATATATGTAGTAGGGGGTCCCCGCTTCATATTTCTTTCAGTTGGGGTCCTTGGCTTAAAAAACGTTTAAGACCCCTGTTCTGGCCTATTGTTTGTTGGCTTGGCTCCTTCAGACCGCTTTGTTATTTATGTAGAACAATCACAGCTGCATTGATGCACCTTCAACAGGAAACTGGTCAGCTCAGACCAGCAGTTTTCTTCAGCCTGAAACTGTTTAAGTGGGGAACAAAAATAGGCTACAGTTAGCAGGTCTCTTAAATGTGACAGGCTGATGCATATTGATATCAAAAAGGAGGAAGTGCCCTGCTCCAGTTGAGTAGAGCTCTGATGTTTTGGTAATGTTTCGCAGCTCCGGCTATGACAGCACGTTGGGGATCGTTCTTCATGACACTTTTACCAACAGCTTTCTTGTGGTGTTTGGCAGCGCGATCCAGGAGTGTGATACCCGGAGAGGGAGGCCCCGGCCCGGGCTCGCCACGCTCCTCCAGGTCCATGGAGAGGCCGCTGAAGGCCGGCTGGCTCAAGAAACAGCAGAGGTCTTTAGTCAAGAACTGGCAGCAGCGTTACTTTGTGCTGAGAGGGACCACTCTGACCTACTACAAAGATGACAAGGAGACCACTGTCCAGGTGAGACACTGTGAATTTACTTTATTTTAGCCCAAGACTAAAACTTTTATATTGATTTTGATGTAATCCTATGTCTTCTTTTTGTCCTTTGTTGACATGAAATGCAGTTGCACATTATGTCCAAAGCAATTCAAAATTGAATCACCATTAAATGACTATAATGACATTTTCGAATTTGGTGCATGCAATAACTCATATGTGAGGATAAGACTGTTATCAAAATATTTTTTTTCTCTATTAAATGTTCTATTTCTTTTACCATCAATTGATGTTATTTAAAAAAGCAAACCAGCCTGATCTAATTTTACCATTTAGTAATCTAAAGTCAGCATTTTTTTGTATTAAATATCTTGTATTCATAGTTTAATTCATAGGTTAATCAGAAATGTGCCCTTTATCATTTCCAACCAACACCACAAACGCTCTAGCTGTGTGGCTAACTTTGCACACTTCCTGTAAACAAAACAAATGGTGCTGAACCCTCACAAAAGTATGGAGGAAATATTCATTCATAATTCAAATTGAAAGCTCAAAGAGAAAATGAAGCAAGATCAAATTAAAAATATTATTTTCTTTAAATTTTCCATTTGGCTTTTCCATTTGGATTTAATATTTGGCTTTTTAATTTCAATTTAACATTGGCTTTTACATTTGGATTTAATATTTGGCTTTTTGATTTCAATTTAACATTGGCTTTTACATTTGGATTTAATATTTGGCTTTTCGATTTCAATTTAACATTGGCTTTTAATTTGGATTTAATATTTGGCTTTTCGATTTCGATTTAACATTGGCTTTTCATTTGGACTTGACACATGTCAATGTAAATGAGGAGGCATGGCCCAAAGATTGGTGGGAGTGTCTGAAACGAAAGGGGTGCAGAGCATGCAAGTAGCATGCAAGAAGTCTGCAGCTTCACCACCAGGCTGGCTTTGCCTCTAATTTCACATGATAGAAACTGATGGTGTAGGCTAAACACAGACATTTCATGCAACAACAGTGAAGTTTTCATGTGGGCCCGTGTTAGTGAGGACTAGATTAGGATTGTATTTAAATCTGATTCTGGTTTCCAACTTCGCCCCAGGTGTGTCTGTTTAAAACACGGACGGAGACAACTTCTCTCTTTTGATGTTTCTTTAATTAAGCAACAGTACAAACATGGGTGTGGGTAGCTCTGCTACGTGTGTTTGTGTGGTCAGATCTCGAGGACACACACGCACACAATCTCAACCGGGTAGTCATCATCCGAACTGCGACCTCTCCTTTTTCTTTCTCTCACTTTATTCTCCAGGTGGTGCGCGCGGTGTGAGGTGCGTGTCCGCGCTATTCTCCCACATGTACTCACAACAATCACTCCTGATTGACGGCCTTTTGTATAGTCCGTTAGGCTACTTTTTCGTTCATTTGATTTCCGATTTTGAAACGATATCCAAATTTGAAAAATGGGTCTTATTATCATGCTGTAGATCTGTGGGACACAAAATGTTGATTCTCGCCTTACATGTTGTGCAAAATGTGGACCAACAAAAGTGGTGTAGAGACGATTAGACTATTACACTCCCATAGTCTTATTACGAGCTGGAATTTCCAGGGATGGCCACACAAAAACCCTTAACTGCACTATAACCATCTATGCAGGTAGCGTGGTCCCATTTCATATTAATATGTAAAACATCGAAAACGCAGAAGCATTAAACAAGGAGTTACTCCAAAAATCATAATCATTTCCACTTTTGGCCTTGGTTTTAAAACAAAAATAAAGAGTGGGCCTGTGGGTGAAGAATCTGTAGAGGGAGTGAGCCTAAGTAGGCAGGTTGGAGTGGTGGATGGGTCGAACAAACACAAGATTTTCACTCAAGAGACCAGGGTTTGTGCCCGTGTGAAATCATAAGTTAACTGTCACTTTTTAAAATGAATCATCTTTTACGGACCTTAGTCTGTGACGTCATGTTATGTCCTCTTTTTAGTAGTTTTACGTGACTCATTTTAAGCCAATCCCTGAGGTTTAACTAACCTTAAGTATGTTTGTTGCCTATACTTAAATAGTTCCGTTTCACAGTTTTAACTATGTGTTTAAAACTGTGTGACTACATTAAATAGAACGGGTCACGTTTAAAAGGGCCACCGTGCAGCAGTAAATCTAACAATCAATAGTCAATATATGTCTTTTTGAGAGTCATTGCCAATCAACCTATTCTGTTGTTCCACTAATCAACGTTCCAGGTTATGAGGATACATATGGCACACATGGTCACCTGGGAAATATACTGTACTGTCTATGCTGTATAGAACAAGAGTAGTTCTAATTCAAATGATAATAGATCAGCAGTGAGCATTTTCTTGCATTTTTCAGTGTGTACATCAGCAAAAGCTGATACAATTTTAGGACCATAAAAGAAACTGCTACACCTGCAATGGAAATACCTGGACCAATGGAGGCCAACTAAATTCTACATCTACTACAACTACATTAACCAAAAGTGTGTTAGAAAGTACAGGTGTGAGAAAAGAAAGTTGCACACTTGTAGCCACAATGTAACATTTAAAAAAAAAAAAATCCATTTGCTGGTAAATAGTTAATATTGACTTATTGAGTTAATCAATTGGACTATGGTGCTCTTTGAATGAATTATAAACATGAGTATAAATATCAGTGGTTGATTGTTAACATTTTTGGACATGACACTAATGTGCTGTTTTCTGTGTGTGTTTGTGCTCCTGCTTTTTGGTGTCCAGGGAGTCATCCAGCTGCGGTTCAGTAAAGTTAATGAACTCCCTCCAAACCCAGATGATCCTGGGAAGTACCTGTTTGAGATCATACCACGTAAGCATATAATTGACCCCTGAAAGGGAGCAAAACTGACTTTAGCCATTGTAGACAGGTTTTTTTTTTTTGCGTGCAGCAGTAATACATCACATACGGTTCATTCATATTCATTGCCTTGTGTCATATTTGTCTTCTTTATAAGTTACAGAATTGTTTTTCCTTGTATGCCAGTGTTTTTAAATTAGTACTATTACTATCTTCTAACAGTCATATGTGTCCTACTAAAGGTTTTGTTGTACTAAGATGCCTTTTTCCAACAATACCCATCCTTTTGCAGGTCCAACTGGAGACAGAGAGCGATGTCCCTATGTGTTCATGGCAAACTCCCAGAGTGACATGGAGGAGTGGGTCCGCACTCTGCGCAGGGTCATTGGAGTACCAACAAGTGGAGGTTTAGTAAAACCTTATATTGTTATAGAAACTGAGGTTATGTATGACACTGCAACTATCTTTTTTGACAAGACTTTTCTAGAAATTAGACATTTTGGAAAGTCATTTTTCTCACTTTCTTACCGAGAGTCAAATGGGAAGATTTGTACCAGCTTTCATATCATTACATTGAATATGTAGCTGGAGCCAGCTGCAGGTTAGCTTAGCTTAGCATTAAGACTGGAAACGGGAAAACAGCTAGCTTGACTCTGTCCAAACGTAAAAAAAATAAAAATCTGTCTCACAGAGACTGTCTTCCCACGAAAAATGACCCCATAGGTCGTTTTTACAAGCAGCAATTACGACCCATATTTACCTTTATTGTTAAGCAGCGCCCTCTAGTGGCCGTAGTAATTATGACAAGAAAAACGCAGGAAGTCGTGTAATGTGGTATTTATACAGAGAACGTCGGTTTAGGGAGGGTGGGAAGGGAGATGGATGGGTCAACCAAGCACAGCACTTTCACCCAGGAGACCATTTTCATTCCTTTTTAAAAAAAGTGTAAACAGAGTTATTTTAACTTTACCTATCAAACAAAAGTATGTCACATGCATAATTATCTCATGTACATATGTATGGGAATAGAGTAACGTAACAAATGTAATGATGTTAACCCAAACCACAATCTTGTTCTAAACTTAACTAAGTTGTTTTGTGCCTAAACCTAACCAAACTGTGACACAACGTTAATGGCGTGTTTAAAACTGTGACCGCTAAGTTTAGGTATGAGGATGGCAACTACCTGTGGGTCGTATTTCCTGCCAGCACTAGGAGCGTTAATTTGTTAAATTTAAATGCTCGTATGGGTCATATTAGAGGGTAGGAACAAACAACCTATGTGGTCGTATGATTTGGAGGAATTGCACCTCTTAAGCCAGCAGCATGTTAGCTTAACTGCTATGCCCTGCAGTGCCCTGCTACACCCTGTAATGCCCTGCAGTGCCCTGCTACGCCATGAACTACTACAACTACTATTTCTAGTCATGGTTCTTTATTAGGGCCGACAGCGGCGAAGGCCCTATTGAAATAGATTATTATTCTTTCTTTCTTTCTTTCTTTCTTTCTTTCTTTCTTTCTTTCTTTCTTTCTTTCTTTCTTTCTTTCTTTCTTTCTTTCTTTCTTTCTTTCTGTCTTTCTTTCTGTCTTTCTTTCTTTCTTTCTTTTTCTGGAAAATTAATTGCCTTTTTGAGGGGCTTAACATATTTGAAAACTGACCAAATTTGGCGGTTGCATCAAGCCTGGTGAAAATTTAAGTATTTTAAGGGTTTCGGGAATAGGTGCACAAAAATGGCTCGCTAGCGCCCCCTATAAAACAAACAAAAAAAAGCCCCTGCAGTACGTTTAACATAGACTTACAAAACTTGGTACACATATGTAGCATGTCAAGACGTACAGAAATCGCCATAGAGCCATACCCTAAACCCAACAGGAAGTCCGCCATTTTGAATTGAAAGTTCAACATTTTTGAGATTTTGGCCATTTTCACATGTTGTACTTTAAAGAACTCCTCCTAGAGATTTCATCCGATCAACTTCAAATTTGGTCTGTGCCATCTTAAGACATTAAAGATGAAAACTTATTAAAAGAAAAACTTTTCGTCATAGGGCATGGCTGTGGCGGGGCGGCCATTTTGTGCGTTTAGCCATCGAAACAGGAAGTGGGTGTAACTTGAGTGAACATTGTCCAGTTGGCTCGAAACTTTTCAGGATTCATAAGAGTCCAACCCTGAGGACATATAAGGGCCGATATTTACTCAAAAGTCATAGCGCCCCCTAGTGGCAACAGGAAGTCGGCCTAAAAGTCAAGGTGCTATACTTTAACAAACTCCTCCTAGAGATTTCATCAGATCGACTTCCAATTCGGTGTGTGTCATCTAAAGACCTTAACGATGAAAAGTTATTAAAAGAAAAACTTTTCATCCAACGGTGTGGGCGTGGCATGGCGGCCATTTTGAGCATTTATCGATGAACGAAGAAGTTGTTGTAACTTTAGTGTACATTGTCCAATTTGGCCGAAATTTCTCACAATTGACAAGGGTCCAGGCCTGAGGACACCTAAAGGCCAAAATTGACTTTTGGTCATAGCGCCCCCCGATGGCAATAGGAAATCCGCCTTATATGACAAATATCATCCGATTTACATGAAACTTATAATATGTGGTCTACATGTGATACTGAGCCGCCCCCTATAATTTGACCACGCCCACTTACTCAGGCCCCTTTAACATTTGAACCGTTTAAGGTACTGTCTTGTCTGAGATGTCATTGAACTCAGCAGAGAGTTCCTTTTTAATTGGTGATGGTTTGACCCACCCCCTATGCTTTAGCCACGCACCCTTTCATAGCATTTTAACCGTTTAAGGTAGAGTCTTGTGTGAGGTGTCATTGAACTCAGCAGGGAGTTCCTTCTTCATTGGTGATGGTTTGGCCCGCCCCGATATGCTGAAGCCACGCCCTCTTTCATAACTGGTGACCCCTTTAAGGTAGAGTCTTATGTGAGGTATCAATGAACTCAGCAGAGACTCTTTTTTATTGGTAAAGGTTTGCCCCGACCCCTATGCTTTGGCCACGCCCCCTTTCTCAGCTAATGAACTGTATGATGTAGAGTTTTGTCTGAGGTATCATTGAATTCAGCAGGGAGTTCCCTTTGCATTGGTGACAATTTGCAATGTCTGATTGCCGCGCAAATGTACGGTCGCAAAGAGTGGCGTCCACCAGTAACCCCGACGCGTGCAGAGGCGCGAGGGCTCGTCCAACGCTGCTTGCAGCTTTAATTATGATTTGATACTAATACAATTTAATTGAATTGAATTAACTCAGGATAAAAAGTTTTAAAAAAAATGTTTTATATATGGAGTAGAACGATATGACATTTTAATTACAATTAAGTGAGCTTTACAGGTGCTGGTAGGGGTTTATTGTTACCTTTGGACAGAGCCAGGATAGCTGTTGCTACTGTAAGCTAACCAGCTACTGGCTGTAGCTGTAACGCAAGAGAAAAAAGCTATTTCTCAAAATGTCAAACTACTACTTTAAAGTGAATAAATAAGAATGTCTTCACTCCAACAAATACAGTGTTTAAAGCACAGCCACTGCCCTACTGTACCTAAAAACTGTAAAGACCATGTCATAAGAGACAATAGTGTTGTTCATTTGAATGAATAAAATGTTTGCTGATTCTACTGTATGAACATTACTGGTCCAAGATGTCTTACCTCTCTGCCTATCTGCAGTGTTTGGAAAGAGTCTCATGGACACAGTAACATATGAGCAACGGTTCGGCCCGCACATGGTGCCAATCCTGGTGCAGAAGTGTGTGGAGTTCATCAAAGAGCATGGCCTGAATGAGGAGGGCATCTTTCGCCTCCCGGGTCAGGATAATGCTGTCAAACAGTTCAGAGATGCCTTTGATGCAGGAGAGAGACCCTCCTTCCCCAGGTAACATACTTATGATTCCCTCTGTATAGACTGGAGCCAAATGAGCCATTACATTAAAAAAAGTCATAATTTCTACCTCAATATTACACTATTGCTGATTCCAAAACATTTTGCTCTGATCCCACACAAATGTTTCAGTAGTAGTAGTTGTAGTAGTAATAGTGGTATAGTATGGCAAGCCATTTTAACATTTAGTAGCTATACTGAATATTTATTGCAGATATCCGTAATTCTATTCTTCCTTGTTAAAAAGAACATTTCAGATATTCAGAATCAT
This sequence comes from Gymnocephalus cernua, assembly GCA_023631565.1. Classification (NCBI taxonomy): domain Eukaryota; kingdom Metazoa; phylum Chordata; class Actinopteri; order Perciformes; family Percidae; genus Gymnocephalus; species Gymnocephalus cernua. The sequence goes on from CM042425.1 coordinate 26,253,182, forward strand.
CATTCTTCCTAAGACAAATGAAGTTGCCATTCTTGTGTATTGGGCTTTCAATTTCAGATATTCACAATGTCATTCTTCCCATCCAGAATCCACATTCTAGATTTCTGCAATAAGAATCTTCTTAGGAAGAATTCCAATTTCAGATATCTACAATCCAATTGTTACTAGTCATCATTTTGATTTCAGCTTTCCAAAATGAAAAACCATTCCAGATATCCATAATGTAATTTGAATATCTAAAATACATTGTGACAAAGTACAAATGTAATAATGGATATCCACAATTTGCATTATGTCTAGTAAAAATGCAATATCACATAGCTTCAATTAGAATTATTACTAGATAAAATGCAATCAGAGTTCTTCTTAGTAAGAATAATATTGCAGATATCTAGAATACTGATTCTGGATAAGAAGAATGGTGTTGTGGATATCTGAAATTGAAAGCTCAATAAGCCCAAATGTTTTTTTTTTACTTCACAATAAATATCCAGTTTAGCTATTAAATGTTAAAGCTGACACTTTTTACCCACTTTTTAAGGATTAGAATTTTGTTTTGACTAGTACAGTCAAAGTTGTAGATATCTTGAGTACAATTTCTACTAGTAACAACGTTATTTTGGATATCTTTAATTACCATTCTGACTTGTGAGAATATAATCTTGACTAGGAGAAATGTTATTATGGACATTTAAAATGTAATTACGGATAGTAGTGTGGTTTGATTAAATGTTCAAACGGCTTGCCATAGTTTTGTTTAAAAAGTGAAGAAAAGGTAGCACATATCAAGTCCCAAGTTAAGGAGGAAAGAATACTCTCATTTCACTAATTATGCTCACATCACAATAAATGAACGCTTCATAAAGTAAATGAACGCGTTCATTAATTGTGATGTGAGCATAATTAAATAAGTGAAATTACAGTATTGTGTCCTCCTTAACTTGGGAACTTGAGATGTGCTACCTTTTCTTCACCTTTTGAACATATCTGTTGGATTTTGGGTTCAGCAGTCCAACAAGAATCTCCATTGTTGAATCTCAAACTCTTTTTACAACTGAGGCTTGCCATAGTTATTGTGTATGTGGCATAAACTGTATATGAAACTGGGTTATTCTGGTTATTTTAAATACACAAGAGTATAAAGTGGTTATAAAGTAGCGGGGTCACACATCTCAAAAACACTTAACAGGACCAACAATGTCCTTGTTAATCATTTTAAGCCCTCTTTAAACCGGAGTATGAGCTTAAGAAGGTCACTGCTATATAAGGAGAAAAAAGTCCTCACCTCAATCAATAGCATCAGCTTTCTTTTTTCTGAGAAAGCAAGGAGAGATGAGAGAGATGCAGAGCGCCTGATAGATTTCTGTCTGCTCAGAGCTGAAGGCGGTACCACATCCTGTTCTGGCAGACACACAGGAGGAAGCCTGTATTACTCAACATCACAAGCTCCTCTGTCAGAGCACTGTTAATTCATACACCCATTTCACCAGTCAAGGACCAGCCAGCAAGGGCTGCTAAAGGATGCTTTCAGGAATAAAACAAAGAACATAAGATTTTGTGTTTTCCCCCTTTAAATTTTGGCAGAGTCAAAACAACCAAACTGAATCCAAACCTGCCGCGGCGCCAGCTAAATATACAAAACTAGGCCCAGAGGCCCAAAGTGTCCAAAAACAGCAAAATCTGCAACATCCTGGCCAGGGTGAATGCTCGGAAAGCTGTTGGCCCTGATGGAGTTCCCGGACTTGTGCTGCGAGCCTGTGCAGAGCAGTTGGCTGGTGTCTTCAACGACATCATCAACATGTCTCTAGCCCATTCAACAGTCCTCCACAGTTTTAAATCTGCCACCATTGTTCCGGTGCCTAAACACTCCACAGCCAAGGAATTGAACAATTTCCACCCGGTTGCACCCATCATTGCGAAACCTAAATATTGGCATGGGGTACTTTCCATAAAATCATCTCTCAATGCAAATCAAACCAGCTATTAGGCTAACCAACATAAAACCATGACAATCTCTAGGTATGGTGAAGGATATGTAATGATGTGGGGCTATTTTAATTCCAAAGGCCAAGGGAACTTTATCAGGATGCATAGTAACCTGGATCCATGAAATAACTGGCCTTTAACAATAACAATCTGCCTGCCTCTATGGGAATTTAACATAGGGGTGTACTCACTTTACAACGGCAACACACACACAGAGAGAGAGAGAGAGAGAGAGAGAGAGAGAGAGAGAGAGAGAGAGAGAGAGAGCGGAAATCAGGCAATTACCCTGGATATGTACTCCCGTTGACCCATATTAGTCTCTACAGGTCTTAAGCTTGCTATTGTTTGAGTCAACACTTGAAGTACACATTTAATAAAAAAAATACACCATGGTAAAACTATAACAGCAACTTGTGTGTATCCATGTAGGAATGTGTAGAATCCAGTGAAAAAACTAGATATTCTTCTTAAACAGCATGTAAATAAGCAAACTGTATGTCTATGATGTAGTGAGCAGGTTGCAAGTTTTTTCAAATACATGCCAACTTATGTACTGGAAAATGAATACGCTAGTCTAGCGTTGCGTTCTGTGTTCGCGGTCGGAATGTCGGTTGTACTGTTAGTGGATGTTCATTGGATGATTTGTCATTGACTGCAGTGACACAGATGTCCACACGGTGGCGTCACTACTCAAGCTGTACCTGCGCGAGCTTCCTGAGCCCGTGGTACCCTGGACTCAGTACCAAGACTTCCTGGACTGCACCAACAACATGCTGGACGTCAGCACCACAGAGGTAGGCTTATCTAATGAATAAAAAAATACTAAAATATGTCTGAGTGTCTGTATACATTGTGTATGTGTGTACATGCAGGAGCGGTCCTGTGATATTTTGAGTGTGTGTGTGTGTCCTTTAATCTCTTGCTCATGTTTCCTCTCAGGGTTGGGAAAAGTTGGACAAACAAATCGCCCTTCTCCCCAAAACCAACTACAACCTTCTCAGTTATGTCTGCCGGTGAGTGGAAGCTGGAGCGCAAAGCATTACGTGAAGGGATACCGCGATGCTTTTGTGGTTACAGAGGACACACTATAATTGGAAAGATAACACAATGTCTTTCTCATGGTACTCACAATTGAAAATGGTCGATGTTTAATATCTTCACTGACCAAGACACTTCAGATCAGTTTCCATCCCCAACACATGCTGCCCTGGAGCTGCAGATTTAAAAGGTCCCATGGCATGAATATTTCACTTATGAGTTTTTTTTTAACATTAATATAAGTCCCCCCAGCCTGCCTATGGTCCCCAATTGGCTAAAAATGGTGATAGGTGTAAACCGAGCCCTGGGTATCCTGCTCTGCCTTTGAGAAAAAGTAAGATCAGATGAGCCGGTCTGGAATCTCCTCTTTATGAGGTCATAACAAGCGAGGTTACCTCCCCTTTCTCTTCTTTGCCCTCCCAGAGAATTTGGCCCGCCCATGAGAGAGAGACATCATGGCTTTCAAACGAGCAAAGTGGCAGTTGGTCAAGGCCACACCCCCACCCTCCACCTTGCCCCCCCTCTCTCCTCAATAGCTACAGACACAGAAATGGCACGTTCTGAGTAAAGCATTGTGGGACTGGCTCTAGTGGCTGTAATTCTGCACCAAGGCTGAATTTCAGGAAAGAGACTTCAGATACAGTATTAGGGGACCACTAAGGTCTATATAAAAGCATCCAAAGAGCACCGTGTCATGGGGCCTTTAAACTAATTAAAAAACTTTTTTTTTAACTAAGAATGATAACGCATCTCTACCCCAAGCAGAAAAAACATTTAATTCTGGATCATCACCGCTGAAAACAGCTGGTCTGCTGATCACGTCTCTTTGCTAGGGGTGTTGAAATGAATCATTGCATCGATGCATCGCGACGCGGACGATTCCGCATCGATGCAGTGACAGACCATAATCGATTATGCCCTACTGATGTTGCTTGTTGATTTTCCAGTCGCTGCTTTTTATTTGTTTTTGCCCTTTTGTCTTCTGTGTTCAGACTCTGCTACATTCAGGAAGTGTCGTTTTAAAGAGCAGATACAATAAAAAGGGGAGCTCATATATATAGCTGACTGCTTGAATTTGTTGATGAAAACCATGTGTAGCAATAAATAATAATAATATTGAGGAAGTGACGCATCGGGATATCGGATCGTTGACAGGATAATCGTAATCGAGACCAGTGAAGATTCACACCCCTACTCTTTGCTCTGCAGGTTTTTGTTTGAGGTGCAGCTGCACTCCAAGGTGAATAAGATGAATGTGGAGAACTTAGCTACAGTGATGGGGATCAACCTGCTCAAACCTCAGATAGAAGACCCCATCACTGTGATGAAGGGTAAGAACCATGTGTCCTGAGACAACATGTGTGCATATCTGTGTTCAGTTATGTGTCTGATATTCTGATCCAAAACAGGCTAATCGTATAATTTATTTGCTATATTGGCTGTGAAGTCTGTATTGCTCAACATCCTGGAAACATCCTGTATCCAAATGATGTGTGACTGCTTACTTTATTAAGCAATTTTATGTGGTAATACTGTGCCATGACAGCCTTCTGTTTTTTGGAAACTATATTTAGTGCAATAAAGCAGCCTTTTACAATAATGCCTAAGTACCACTCATACCTGAAGTAGCAAAAAAAACATGTGCTACTTCATCAATTCCAAACACTTGACTTTACCTACTATCTCCACTGACAAACAGTATGTCTATGCCTACAGTACATATCTGAACTGTACATAATTGCACAAAAGAACAAAAAAGCTCAATAAAAATGTGCAGCGCAAGTGAATTTTCAAAAGAAAGTGAATCAAGAATTTGCACAAGAGCCTAAGGAGAAGACTTTTTGATCATAATCTTTTCACGTTTGTGTTTGTTTTTCTTCGCAGCGACTCCTCAGATCCAGAGGCTGATGACAGTGATGATCAGACAGCATGAGACTCTGTTTCCTCTCTCCAAAGACGTGCTTCCCTCCCCTCCCTCAAACAAGGCTGAAAGCCAGAAGAACACTCCCCGAAGCTTTGTGGGCTGGGAGTCTGCAGAGGTACGAGAATCTGACCACACATTAAGCCTCTGAAATATTTAGAATGTCATATTTTTAGGGAATGTTTTGAATACTAGAACATATCCTGAAAAACAGGACAAGGCCATAGCCAACAGGAAAAAGAACACATACCTGAATATCCAAAACAATATGTAAAAGTTAGCTATTTGGGTAACAGTGCTAGTTCCATCAGATGGGGCAATTTGTTGACAAAATCTATGGATTAAATACCCCCACAGTCAGAAACAATTCTTACATTCGTTGATAAAGTTGCCAAGTTTTCAAAAGCGTCAAACAATTGTTAAGTGGCTTGAAGACAGGGGTGGCAAAACTGAAATTAGCTCCTTCACTACCTTGCTTATTGCTACCACTCTCATGTCTGTACGGTAAATATGTAGGCTAGCTGGAGCCAACAAACGGTTAGCTTAGCATGAAGACTGGAAACTGGGGAAACAGCTAGCCTGGCTCTATAGCTCAATCATTAGCACATTTTATCTTGTTTGTGCTCTTGACCAAGGTGGTCCACCACAAATTGTGGCTTTTACAGTTCAGTTTTTGTAAGGCTTAAACAAACAACATGCAATGTGTTAATAGTGAGCTTTAGAGGTTAGTAGACAGACTCTCTCTGGAGAGAGCTAGGCTAGCTGTTTCCCCCATTTCCAGTCTCTCTGCTAAGCTAACTATCTGTAAATTAACTAATTAAATTAATGGACAAATATGAAAATGGAATTGGTCTTCTCATCCAACTTGTGGCAATAAAGCAAATAAAGTTCATTCCTCAAAATGTCAAAGTCAAAAACGGACACATATTAGCTGACCTTCCAAGATTAAACCACTAGCAGAAGTTTCAAACAGAGAAGCTATTTACAACTCTATATACAGTCAACTGTATAAGTAACTGCTGGCACTACTAACAGTACCAGGGTGACTGTGGGCTACATAAAATGCTAATTTGTGTGACTATGCCAACATTAAATCCTAATGTTTTGGTTCCCACAGTTTTTGAAAAGCACTGCTTTTCTCTCACTGATTTATGAATTGATGGGAATTGAATGTATTTTTAAGATGTTTTTTAAACTAGTTACAGTGGGGCTGCTCGGTTGGAAACTTAGACGCTCTATGAATTTGCAGAGTGCGGTTAGCTGGAATGATGACCTTTAACATCACAAACACTATACACTTTCTGTGCTATTCATATTTTCTAAGCTGCTGTGGTTCAGTTCATGGTTGTTCCTCAACTGAAGTTTATTTCTGCCTCCATTTCTTCCCTCGGATTCTAAAATAACAACTGCACGTAAAACGTTAATGTAATTAATCGTCAGTTGTGTGTTTGTCTCAGATGGGTGATGCATCTCTGTCTGAGTCTCCGGAAGAGGAGGAGGACAATGACAGTCCAGGTCCAGGCAGAGGAAACTGCAGCCCCCAAAACCTGCCTCAGGAGCCTCGCTCACCTACCACAGACTGGATAAGCCCCCGCAAACGCACTCAGACCCTGCCCACCTTCAACTGCCCCCTCACCGGGATGGCAGCCAAGGCGGAGGCCCTCAACCGTTGGAGTCACATCCAGGAGAGCATGGAGGAGAATAGCGGGACACTGTCAGAGGACATTTTTAAGATCCTGGATCTCCGGAGTTCAGGTTCATTGTTCGGGGGGGCTCAGATCAGTAACAAGGAGGGTGAGGATAGGTTAACAGCCCGAAGAGCAAGTGACAACACAAGTTCATCTACTGCTGGCTCCCAAAAACCTGACAGCGACTCCCAGCCTGCCCAGGTGCTGTCTCAGCAGACGAGTGTAGGGAAGCTGACAGCGAGCGCTTCGGTTCCGCATGTGGACAGCAGTTCTGAACCGGAGAAAGACACCCAGCAGCTGGTAGACAGGTGAGTTCAGCTGAGGAGTAGGCCTGTAACAATTATTACATAATTGTTTAATTGTCAATTTTTTTGTTGTACATAATCGCGGTTTCTGTGTTTAACCGCAAGGAATTGCTAACATTGGCTAAGGTCCTAAGGCGTGTGACTGGTAATTGTTGATTATGTTTAGATATGCCAAATTGTTTTTTTTATATAAGAGAATATTAGTCGGACTATATTTTCTATTACTATTTCAATTGCTAGTTGTTGGCACTTGGCCCTATACATATTCATAGCAACAAAAATGACAATGGGAGATACGGTTAGAAAAACAGTTTTATAATAATAGAGAGCGTTTGTTTACTTCATAGGCTGTTTATTTATGTTATTATATTATATGGGTCACATAATAGTGATATATATCCAAAAGATGTATCCTGTAAGTCATTCATAACTTTAATTTGTTTACAAAAGTAATAAATAAATAAATATCTTTTAATTTGACCGAAAGCGACTATTATATTGCTAATCCCAATTATTTCTGAGACAATTAATCGTAGAGCAACATTTTGAATTGTTACAGCTCTACTGAGGAGTCACAGCTAACTGGCACAACACCAGACTATAGGGCTGAGCAATTTATTCAACATTTAATCGCATTTACGAATTTGACTCCTAATGATCACCAAAACAGAATAATCGAGTAAAAAACGATTATTTTGCACATGACGTTTTGCAAGTACACTTTTATTTTGTCTGGTGTTCTGAATGGAAAAAAAAAATGTTCAAATGGGAAAGTAATAATTGAAATTTCACAGTTGAAGGTGTTTTCACTGTTGATTTCTTTAACTGTTTCACAGTTTTGTTAGTTCAATAATCGCAACATCTTTCCAAAAGACAATGAGTAAATGTGTTAAATAATTTTAATATTATGGGCGCCTGGGTAGCTCAGTTGGTAGAGCGAGCGCCCATACGTAGAAGTTTACTCCTCAACACAGTGGGTTTGATTCTGACCTGCAGCCCTTTGCTGCATGTCATTCCCCCCTCTCTCTCCCCTTTCATGTCTTCTGCTGTCCTATCAAGATAAAGGCTGAAAATGCCCAAAAATAATCTTTGACACAAGTAGATCTAGATTGAAAACAGGTGTAGTAATCTTGCTCCACTGGCAGAATTTTGCACTTCTAAAGAAAATGTAATTTTAGAACTCAATATTACACAGTGACAGACATCTTTTTGGACTGGATTAATTTGCTTTTGCAGTGACGAAGATGGATTTTTTTTTCCCAGACTAGGTTGAGTGACTTTTTACTGTATGTCTAAACCCTCCGTGTCTCTCACTGTCTCTTGCAGTCTGCGGCAGGAGAACAAGGAGCTGAAGGCCACCGTGGCGGAGCTGCAGTCGGCTCTGGAGACAGATCGCCACCGTGTGGCTGCTCTGGAGATCCGCCTGAGGAATGCAGAGTGCAGCCGCGACGAGGCCCAGAGACGCAACAACCAGCTGCAAAGAGACATTCAGCAGTTCATCACCAAAAAGCCACACGCTCCCACCTAACAGTCATTTTCAAACTCACTGGTATATGGATTTATGACTACCGTTAACCTCAACAGAGCTAATTTCACATGAACTGGTTATGGAAAATACTATTGTCCTCCAGTGAGATGACACTGGATTGTTTCCATCTGAGCTCTGTTTGCTTCTCAAGATAAATTATTGGCGCATTTGTTTGTGCCTGTGAGGAAAGTCTGTTAAGTAGAGATCTAAATGGGCTTTAACCTTTCTATTCACATTAGATCTGGTGTGTCCATGGAAATGCAAGGCCGGACAACTTCAGCTTAGACGGAACCCTTTGTTCAACTGGACTGAATTAATGTTAATGGCGGACAGTACAAATACTATTTGTGCCATTTGCAGAGTGAATAGTCCATTATTTCATGTTTCCTTTCAGTGGTAAAAAAAATAAAACAGCACACATGCAAGTGTATTTTGTTGATGCATAATGACAAAGCTTGCACCACATATGTACCATATCAACACATCTGTGTGTCTTTAGTATTTGTACATCAGCCTTTCAGATACAAATTAAGTGATTACATATGAAGCAAAAAGCTGAGATAAACAATAAGGCAACAGAAAGGCAAAGTCCCTCCCATTCCTGTGGACCTCGTGGGACCTTATTTCGGAAAAAAAGATCTATGGTAGTGAACGGGGAGAGACTAATTCTTTTAAGCCATGAATTACACATATGATGTTCGTCCGTTCAAAAGAAGAAAGTCTCAATTTGTCGTAGGTTTGTTGTAGTGCCACTTACTTTTGTGTCAAACCGCTACATATCTCGTCTCCTACGATTTACGTCACCTTGCTTGTTGCGCGGCTTGCTAGCTTGCTAGCTTAGCTATAATCCACTACACATTTAATGTTATCTTACCTGATGTGTTTTATCCAGCAAAGTTTTATCAGCCGAGAAGAGGAAGGAACGAGGAAGATCTGTTAATAGTGTGAGTAACTTTACATCCCGGTACGAAACCTACAGACATTGTAGAACTCGCGACCCGTGCGACTTTGAGCATTCTGATTACATATTTTCACACTTCACAGTCCTATACTTCAACAGTTTTATGACAAACTGAGACTTTCTTGACTTGCAAAATTATCTTTTGAATTAACACACATCATATGTGTATTCATAGCTCAATTCAAATAGGATCAAAAATGATTTGTCATTCCCCATTCACTAGGCTACCATACATATCTTTTACGAATTACGGTCCCATGGTGGTCTGTCGGAAGGGGAGGGACTTCGTCTCTGAATAAAAATATATAGTGGACATTGTGCAAGATGCTAGCAACTGCTGCCATATTTTAGCTCATACATCAGGCCCTTATTAACTGAAATCCACAGCCATGTGGCTCTGTGAGGCTGTGCTTAGGGCACAGCAGTGATTTAAGCTAAATGTTAACGTCAGCATGCTAACGTGCTCACACTGACCACAATAACATGCGTTTATTTAACAAGTATAATGTTAAGTGTCTTAGTATTGCACTTGCTAAGTGCAGCTAATGGCTGATGGAAAACAGCAGTTTTTCCGGCATTTGTATTGGACATGGTGAAATTGACCATTAACATCAAACTTTCATGGCAATCCATGTGTTGTTGATATATTTCAGTCTGTTCCAACGGGCCGACTGAATAACATTGCCATCCTGAGAGCCATGCTGCTAACCTGGCAAACAATCCGATAGTACTTTGATTTACCTCAGAGAATGCAGTTTGTTTCATTAAAGCTGCACTTATCAATGCACCAGGCAGATCTTTTCAGCAAAATAACTGTACGATAATTGCCCAACAAACAGCAGACTGATAAAATGAATGTATCCCTCTGGAGTTTGTGACAAAGTCAGAGCTAAACGGTGAGTGAAAATTGAACGTTAATATGTTGGGCAGCCAGAAACACGACTCCAAAGGACCGCTAACATTGCTCTGTGTTAGCAGACACATTCTGGTAATATGTCAGAGTTGTACCACTGCAATCACTTAGTACTTAGTAATATACCCTGTTTTGACTGATCAGTGGTACATTGGTTACCTAAAAACCCTCTTAACCTGAATGGATTTTACACTATATTTTGTGGTGATGGCGGTATTATCTGGTAGTGTGTTAGTTTTCCATACATTTTCCTTCCTCAAAAACATACCATTGTGAGGGAAACACAGCTGAAAATCATAAAATTCAGATATTTGATATTATCACACAATATTGGAAAGTTCAAAGCAACTAAGCTCAATAAATCCACATTTGTTATACCCTTAAGTCCATAATACAGACCATATGGATGGGAATGACTGTGTGAATGTATGTGTGTGTGTGTGTGTGTGTGTGTGTGTGTGTGTGTGTGTGTGTGTGTGTGTGTGTGTGTGTGTGTGTGTGTGTGTGTGTGCAAAAGGACATTGCCATTATCTAGCCCTCTTACGGCCATCAGGAAGATGTGATAGTCCATTGCGGCAGCAGTTTAACAGGGTGACAGATAACAGCATGTCTGTCAACTGTCAGCCTTGCAGATGAGTGGCAGAGGCAGGAAAAAGCTCATTCCTTCCCATCACTGTGACGCGCCGCAATCACGAGTGTATCTGCAGGTCACACAAAGAAGCTCAGGAATGAAGGACAGTTGCGTAGTGGGATTAGGGTTCAGGTGAACAGAACAGAATAGTTCTTCAAATCTGTTGAGGAGCCAGTGTGAGTCATTACTAATCTCATCAGAAAACATCCTCTTGTGCCTCTTGTGCCCAGATAACTCAGACACAGTGTCAACTTACCAGAGGAGGAAATACACACAGAACAACAGGGGGGTATGCGAGCTGCATACCCCCCCCAGTGATTGCTACTTAGTTGAATGAACATGACTGATTATTTTGTACAACTCTGTTGTTCTCATGAGCTATTAGAAATGTCCTCCAGATTCAGTATCTTTCATCCTTGATCATTAAGGCCTCACACCTCATTGCGTTTTAATTTAATTTGGACAAGTGTTGTCTAATAGATATATCCTGTTACATTCAACGACATCAACAGAGCCGTGGTGTAGTTTGTCAAAAAAAGAAACGGTCAATGGAGCCTAGATGCAGCTCGCAGACCTCCACCATTTACAAAGCAAATAAACAAATGAAGAATATCAAGCCTGGAGCACCCACCCAAACAAAATAGCGCTTCCACAAGGAAGAGGCTACAGGACAGTGTTTACAAAATCCTCATTAAGGAAGTTGTGAGATAACACGCTCATGTGCATCACACAGAGTTGAAGGCACACACGCACGCGCATGCACGCACACACACACACACACACTCACACACACACACACACACACACACATGCACACATGCGCACACACACACACACACACACACACACACACACACACACACGCACACACACACACACACACACACACACACACACACACACACACACACACACACACACACACACACACACACACACACACACACACACACACCAGCAAAGAGACCATAAGCACTGAGCAATGCAGAGCCCACCATATCATAGATAAGGGACAGAAAGAGCTGGAAAGAAGAGAGCAGAGAGAGAGAGAGACTGACAGAGGAGAGGACACAACACAACAGAGATGACTCGGATGGACAAAGACAAGCTTTGGCCACCCTGTCACCGGAACTGCAGCCCAGTTGCACAGGACATCAAAAGGTGTGCATGATAATAAATGCTGTGAGATCTGGAAGAGAGCAGCAGGGACACACACTCCTGAAGAAAGGCTCACACTGGTCAGAGCAAGGGTCAACAACTCTTCTGTCTACTGCCAGGGATCCTGCCACAACTTTCTTTGCCAACAGATGAACTGACCACAATTTCAATCAACCTTTGGATTAAGGCGTTCAGAGATCACAGTCAATTTGTCTTACTGTTGCATCAGCCCATCCATACTGTAGACAACCCTAGAGGGAATACAATAGAAAGCTGAAGATTGTTTTTCCCATGGCGAGCATTTGGGTCTCTAAACTGGGAACCATCTGCAGCTCCAAGACTTTGCTCTTGCTGTTTCCTATCCTGCTGCTCCAGGGGCTCTGTGGACACAGCAGCCCAATCTCCAACACCCATCAGAGGTATCGCCCCGCTCCGGGGCTGGGAGACGGGCATGGAGGGGTAGTGGATCCGACACTGCTGGAGCAGGACAACAACATGAACATGCAGAGCCTGCTGGAGAGCCTGAAGGAACAGTTTCTGCGGACTTTCAACCTGTCTGGCTTGAGTTCTCCTCCCCTGTCTCCTGGAAGCACACGAGAAGAGCCACCTGAGTACATGATGGAGCTCTACAACCGTTTCGCTAATGACCCGACGGCAATGCCCACCGCCAACATCATCCGCAGCTTCAAAAATGAAGGTAGAAATCCTCTGCTCCATATGTTGATGCCCCTGTTGATCATATACATGTATTAGTGTGAACTACCCATTCTTTCTTCTGCTGCCATGTTATTGAATATTTTTATACATTTGTCATTTAACAATTTTTTTGTATTTTCTTCATCACCCTTTGGTCTGCAAGGCCAAATAATATGAGTTTAAGACACTGAGAACAAAAGGTCTTCTTTTAAACATGCACAGTGTTTAAGTAGACTGTAGCTTGAAGCATGTACGAACCAAATGTAGTTGTTTAAATCCATGCCTTAGGCATGACCCTGCTCCTTTTTACTTCTCTGTGCAAGGCAATTTTCACATGAAAATTTGTTAAATAAGTTTATTTAGGGCTAGGGTTAAGTACATAGCACCTTTTACAAACAAAGTGAAATGTTCTTCATTAAAAAAATAAAAATAAGACCCAATAACAGACACCAAGGATAAAATCTTCAATAGGGTTAGAGTTGGGTTAAAACTATTTAAAATGTAAAGATTAAGGTAAAGGTCCCCAAGGTGCTGCCTGGGTTAGGTTTGGTTTGGTTGAGAGAAGTCAGCTTAAAACCTCATTAAAAGGACTACACAAAATATTTCAACTAACAAATAGTTAAACGTTGACCATTTATTTCTCTTCTCCAGATTCATCTCCCAGTATTGTTGGTGTTGGAGGAGTGAGGCGTCACCCACTCCTCTTTAATGTGTCAGTCCCCCATCATGAACGCATCACAGCGGCCGAGCTTCGCCTCTACACTCTTGTCCAGACTGACCGCCACCTCTACGCTGGTGTCGACCGCAAGGTCACTATCTACGAGGTGGAATCGCGTGTCGGAGATGAAAACGTGACTGCTGAGAACCCTGTGAGAGGCGATGGATTCAGAGGGGGAGGAGAGCAGTTAGAGCTGGTAGAGTTGGCTTCCCGCCAGGTCTACGGCACTGATAACGGCTGGCAAGCCTTTGACCTCACTGCTGCTGTTCATCGCTGGCGCAAATCTGACCATGGGACCACGCACCGGTTGGAAGTGCACATTGCCAGCATTGCTAATGAAGATAATGTTCAAGGTATCACAGAGGAAAACAAAGACAGAAATCCACCTGAAGGGGACATGAAGATTGACACCAGCCCTGAGGAAAAACACAAACCCCTGCTGATTGTTTTCTCCGATGACCAAAGTAGCGATCACCGTAATGACAAGCGCGAGCTGAACGAGATGATTGACCACGAAACCTCTAACATGGTTCTCCAGGATGACTTAGGGATGGGCCTGAATGGCCTGTGGGGGGAGCAAGGGAGGGACAGGGAGGAGGCAGATGAAGAAGCAGAGCCGGATGAAGAGGACCTCATCCAAATGCGCTCCAATCTGATCTACGACACAGCATCCCGCATTCGTCGCAATGCCAAGGGAAACCACTGCAAGAAACAATCTCTGTTCGTAGAGTTCAAGGACATTGGATGGGACAGTTGGATCCTGGCACCCACTGGTTACGATGCCTTTGAGTGCACTGGCATTTGTTCTTTCCCACTGACGAAGCATGTCACACCCACCAAGCATGCCATTGTCCAGACATTGATCAACATCAACAGTCCTCAGAAGGCATCACAAGCTTGTTGTGTGCCCACAAAGCTGGACCCCATCTCCCTGCTGTACTTGGATGACACAGGCGTGGTCACCTACAAGTACAAGTTTGAAGGCATGGTGGTAGCTGAGTGTGGCTGCAGATAGTCCATGCTTTGAAGGAGTTTAACTGTTCATAAAGTCTTACAATAAGAGGAAAGACACAGAACTAACAGTACGCTGAGAAAGGAGGGAATCCAGGACTGTCTTCAACAAAGGGACAACTGTTGGAATCTCTGGAAGCGTTTACTGAGATTGGAAGTGCACTTTCACTATTCATGAAACTATGTGCGCGCCAAATTAATGATTGTGCACATACAGTATATATGTTTTAAACAGCAAAACAGAAACAACAAGTACTTCATCTAAAGGCATGAATATCAGTTCCCATTATTCAGACAGTGGAAAGACAGATCTACAGTCAATCTGTTGCCAATAGTGATGTCAAGGTGTGCCCTTATACCCACAGGAATTAAAAGGACCGAACCAAGCACATCCTACATTGTATGCGGCCTGGTGGGAACCAGTGGGAACCAGTTGTGCCCCCCCCCCCCTTCCTTCCCTCTGACATTTGTCTTCCTCTCCACTTATCTCTGGCCTCCCCACTCGTTGCAAACACTAATCAGCACTTCATGTGTCCTGGCGCAGTGAAATGACCCCGGTGAGGCAACCTGACAAGACATGAACTCTCCTCCTGCCTCCTGCAGCCTCCTGATACGTGCCAATCCTGTTACCCACTTCACATGCCTCTTTTCCACTCCCCCGAGCTACAGTGATAGCAAGGTGTGGGGTGTTTAGAAACATGTATATCACCACTCAGGCTTGGAGAACTGGACGGCATTCTGGGCAACTTTTGAGGAGGTGGGATGGGGGAGTGGGACAGGAAAAGGGGGCAGGGGTTGTCTACATTCCTAGGCAACAAACAATATTAACCGGCTCAACTCGCTGACCTAGCATCATGTGCCCCAACATATCTCCTCAATTGAGTCCATAACTTTTGTAGTAAAAATGGCCATTTTGGACATTATCTGATGGCTAAACTCAAGAGTGGACATTCCCTTTATGGATACAACCCAAAGGAAACACAGTTACATAAATACAGTTTCTTTGTTCAAAAGCCTTTTAATACCTCTGCTGCTTGTGTCAAATAAAAGACTATTTATTGTTCTAATTTATTAATTTTTACAACAGAGTAGATAACTATATATGTACATTTGTAAGTTACTTAGTGTAGAGCAAGTTTTATATCCAGGACAATGCATTTGCAGCATAAAATTAATTATGTTGGGATGAGAAATGGTAACAATTTCTAAAACATAAAGAACAATTACTTAACCGATCCTTACTGTTTCAGAAAGTTTACACTATCAAAATGATTATCTCGTATCAAGATGGAAGTGAATATTTGGAGCTAAAATGCCACACTGATGTTGTTGTTCACCGTTTATTGTACATGGTCTTTTTCCACATTACAATTATCAATCAAAGCATCTTAGTATGTCAACTTTGCTTTCCATTATTTTAGGAATAAGCTAGACCAATGATACAGTGCATTGCTGACATTCAGATCATTTAGTCCGACAGTATCAGCTCACAGGTCATGGTTCATACATGACACACAAACAAAGAACCATGGGAAACTGAGCGGAAGGCCGGCTAATGAACAAAATGGATGGCCCACTGCTCATACTGACAGCTAGCAGATGCAGACAGCTGTGATGGAAAACCTGTTCGTGAAGAGAAAATGTGAACAAAAAAACAAAGATCTGGACTCCAGTATCTCTGTCTGCTTTCACTAATTTCTCTATGAATGTTAAACTAAATCGCAAGAGCATTGTGTTGTTCCTTTCAAGTACCAACGCATATTGGTGATAAATAAAGTACACAGATCAGAGTAATGAAATGTGTCAAACTTTCTATTGTATCTTTGTTGTTAAGAATGTGTCACACTAATGTTGTAAGGTGAGATGTCTGTGCTCTATTTGGCTAAATTCCACAGCTACAGCAGCAGAATTGAGGTCAAGGATGAAAATCAAGCACTAAGATACAGACAGACATAACCAGGATATAGACAGTAATGTAAAGATTGGACTGTGGCAGGCAGGTGAGTATTGTATAGTGGTAAATGCCAGGCTACTTGACAAACTGGTTAAAGATAAAGGTTTGACATTTTGGGAAGTAGGCCTATGCTTATTCGTTTTTTCCCCAAGAGATAGATAAGAAGATTGATACTGTTCTCATGTCTGAATGCTAAATAATGTAGCAACCCTGAAGGACATGGTAAAGAAGGACTGGTGAGAAAGAAAGAAGACACATGTTAGCCAGCGTTAGTGCCAGTTATAAGCTAGCTAGTTTCAGCAACCAGCCTATTTGTTGTTGTTTTGGGCACTTTTTCAACCCTGTCATTAGCCTGTATGCTAGTCTTATAATACCTGGTTGTCCAGTTAAACTTCAGCCACCATGTGGCGAGTGCTACAATATGTACAAATTACAACACCGAAAAGAGATACTGATTAATTTGATTGATTGATTGATTAATTTAATGATTAAATAAGGTAGTGTCTCCAGACATACCTAGCACTTACCTTTAAAAAATAAGTTAAATTAATCAATATTTTGGTTGTATCTCTTTTTGGTGTTGTAATTTGTAGACGTCCCTAAGCACCGGTAGCAGTAGCAGTAGCAGTAGAGAGCAGAAGCCAGCAGGCAAGTGTTATTTAAATAAACTCCTGGTGTACTTACAAACTTTCCAATCCATCGTTTTATGAGTACATAACCTATTTGTACTACTGTAGAAATTTGGTATCATTTCGGGCAGTATTAGTGGGGTCATTTACGAGATACACCTTTGGATACGTTAGCGCCTGCAGTAAGCTAATCAGCTGATAACGCTAACTCGCCCAATGTTCGACCCAGGTGAAAAAAACTTCTGGGGGGGTTGTTTGGCTCAAGGTCGTGGTGCAAAGGACCCTAGGGTGAAATTACTTCGAACCATCACTTTAACAAACAGATAAGAGTGTGGTGTCAATCTTTTGCAGGATTTTGCAACCTGTGACCAATTCTAATACAGTCATTACTGTCACTAATTTAGTAACATTTCCCATCTATATGCAGCCGAACAGTGTGTGTCATAACTAAAATTGCATGTATACTTGTTATATTACTAATGTTGGCTGTTCAGAGCTTCCTCCTAAAAAGTGTTTGGCAACAGCCCACTAATGACAAGTGCACTGAGATGTTTCAGAAGGAAAACAAGTCACTGACTGACCTCTCATGTAAGATCTGAGCAGAAGTCGTCTAAAAATGGTTACAGACCAGAGGGCAAGAACCTCAGCCTGTTACTGTGACAACAGAAGGTCTCAGCTATATAAAGCTCACTAATTGAATATTTACAGAATGGTGGAAGAAGTATGAATCTGGCCTTTGTCACTGAATGGCAAACCTTTAGGAAATATGATGAAATGGGAAGTCTTTAGTATTTGCTCTGATGATAAGGACTGGTGGAGAGTGCTCTGTGCTTTTTCCTCTCTCTTGTTTTGACACAGCTCAATCTGTCAAAAATAATTTTAACATCTCTTCTTGGTGTTATGCTGGAGTTTGTTAAGGATTTGGCCTACGTGATTAATTTAGGAGCACACCTCTTAACAAGTAAACAAACTAATCGCTGCCCAATGTACAGACGGTTCAAAGTGCTTCGAAATCCTGTAATGCTCCAGTGGCTGACATCATGACGTCGACGTGTGTCTCGCTGTAAACGTGTGTTTTGGTGAGTGCCATCCAAAGCTGCATGACTCGCCCTGACTCTGACGTGGGGTCTGTAATAGGGCCTGATTGTTTCCGTTTTGGGTCACATGTTTATCATTCCATCTGTTGGCTACACCACCACCCAGCACTCATCTCTCGCTCTGTCCTCAAATCCCTTCATTTCCCACGAAAAACACACTTTGCACAACATTACTTTCTGACCATATGCAAAAGTACCTCCAAATGTTTAAACACCTTTTAACAATTTACATTTGACTCTGATGTTGCGAAATATCAAAAAGCCCATTGGGCAGAGCCAGAAATGAAAAACAGATGTTCATGTAGTTCAGACTGTATGATGACTAGACCAATTGCTCAGAATGATGTGTTCACTTCAAGTCAACACAAAATGGTACAACTTTCATTCTTCATTAAAAAGTAATAACGTTCATTCGCCAGAGACTCTCAAAAATACAGTACAAACATTACTGAGTAGGCTGCTGCGTGAGAAAATGTAATGTAGGCCTATAAAGTTGTATTATTCAGGCTGTTCTCATGAACCATTCGTACAGTAGGCTACATAAAGGTACGAAAAGTAAAGCACTTTAATTTGTATGTATTGCACATATTTATTACTGTAGCCTATGCACCACAATGACTGCTGCTGGATAACAGCGAAAACACACTGCATGCTGAAGCGCTGCGAACAGCCGTGAAGTGTAAATTCGTGCCTGGTGCATTTCTCCGCGCCGGTCACAAAGTGATCCTTCGCCTCTCGGCTCTCTCTCTCTCCATGTGTGTGTGTGTGTGTCACTGTCTGTCTGTCCATCGGTCTCTCTATCTCCGTGCGCCTGATCCCACGTCTCGCTGTAGACACAGCTAAGAAGTCAAGACAGCCCAAATCACCATAAACTTGGGTGTTTTATTTTGAAATTGGTTTATTTTCTAAAGTATCTGGCTACACTGTGGCCTTCCTGTATTTGATTATCTGCCTGGCTTGACACATCCGCTCGCGGCTTGCGGAAGAAATAGAGGAGAGGAGACGTGAAAACGATTGCTGCAGGGCTTGGCCAGGCCGCTTCGTGCCTGAACACAGCTGGTATGAATGAACAGACAGATAGGATAACATGGACGCTGAAATAAAGATAGCTCTGCTTCACTGCGTTTCGCTGCTCTTCACTTAGCTTTGTGGCTCTTCACTTAGCTTTGCGGCTCTTCACTGCGCTTTGCAGCGCTTCGTGGCGCTTCGTGGCGCTTCGTGGCTATGAACGGCGTTTTCACGCCCAGTGTGTTTTAGCTGTAAGCACGCACTGGTCCTCAGAGGAAGGAGGTCAGGGTAGATGGGTAAGGGTTAGGGTTAGAGCAAAGTTTGCATCCCGGGAAAAACACAAGATTTTTCTTTACTTGCGTTTCTGTGTGCGAAAGTCGCCCGACGACACCATTTTCTGAACATAGCCATACTGAAAAATACAGAGAGTTTTGTGGAGTGGATAGTATTAGCTCAACTCATTTGGCTTGAATATAGCGGACTTCGTTAATATAAAAAAAGTCACGCACTAAAGCTTTAACTAGTGGTTTTGGTGCCTAAACTTAAAGGGATATTTCACCGCTGGAAAGCTGAATATATCTTTAAATTGGGTCACTTATGTAGCAGAAATGTGAAAAAAAAATTGAAATTGGTGCCTTCTAGGCCGAGAAAATCCCGAAAATGTGTTTTTGGCTCATATGGATGAAAGACACCAAATCCCAGAATGCACTTCGCTTCGCTGCTTTGAGTCCACTCCCAAGCCACGTCTACCGCTTGACAGACAGACAAGACAGAGGCATTCACCTCAACTCAATGTGTTTTATTGTTATTTCAACCATATACACGAAACAACGTTTCATCGTGGCTCAAGTGGTGTTACACATTTAAAATATATAAAAACGACATTATATAAAAACGACATACGAAACAGGCTACATTTAGTGCACACACACATTATAGGCTCCGTAAAGTTCAGCTAAGCATACTAGCATTAGGCTTGGTGGGCTGTAAACACCGAGTATAAACACAGCCGTGAATTAGCGTGGAATGTCGAATGGTCGCCATGTAACAGTCACAAACTCCAGCGGTTAGCAGTTAGTTGGATACAAATCACCACATTTCTGCACCAGTCCGTGTTAACACAGCTCACCTTCATACAGAGCATCTCTAGCTCGGATCGTCGGAGGGCTAACAGGCCTGGTAGCTGGACAGTCCGGAACACTGTTGTTCAGCCATGTTTCCACGAAAACAAAAAACACAGTCTCTGAACTCGCGTTGGGAGTTTCGTTGAAGTTGGATGTCGTCCAGTTTGTTGTTTAATGAACGAACACTTTCGATCAGGATTGATGGGACAGCTGGCCGGCTAGCGTTAGCTCGCTCTGGATGTGCCTTTTCCCTGGTTAGCGTTAGCTTCCCACCTAGCCGATGAGGAGGTCCCCTACTCGGCTCGGGGCATCGAGCGAGACCGCTGGTCCCCGTGCCGGTCTACGTGCTGGTCTACGTGCAGGCGAAGCTCTCGTAGTGGGCCGATTATTCCCTCTGTAATAACGTTTCCTGCATATTCTCTGATCTGTAGCGATGTATCCCGGTGGTACACATGTGCGGTAGTTTGAAAGCACATCATTTTGTAAAAGTTTGCTGCTGAGAAGAGAGAGCCCTGTTTAGCGAGGATTAAAGATGGCTGACATTTCGTTTTTTTCCGGCTTCGGGTGATGGGCGGGGTTGAAAACATGCGGAAGAAGCTCCTACTACTGGCTGTAGTCTTTTGCCTCTGGCCAAACATTCCTCCAATGATGCAAAAATCGTCATTTTGCATCATTGGAGGAATGTTTTCCATACCCCCAATGCAGAGATCTCCCCTCTCAGGGGGACATGAGGGAGGGACGCACGGTCATTCAGAAATACTACCGGGTTTCTACTGATACAAAGCTGAATGCTAAATCGGTGAAGTATCCCTTTAACTGTTGGCACCGCATGCCATCACTTTTTGTCGGCTATACCCAACTGCAACAGCTGCTAAAAATAAAGGTAAGTCACGGTGCTCTGTAGCTGGCTCACAGTAACCTTTTGTCGACTAAATTTAACTGCAAATGCCGCTAAACTTGTCACGTAACCCTAATTTCGTACAATATCATACAAACCCATTCATGTGAATGCATTGCATTATTAAATGTTTAAATCATCAAAAAGACACTTGCTTATTTCCAAAGTTAAATATTTATATTAGTGCTGTCAAGCGATTAAAATATTTATACGGTCATATCTCACCGTGAGAAAGTGTAGAAGGCTTGAGCAATCTGGAGCTCTTCGCTATCTTTCTTTTATGTGAACACGGCATAATACCCAAAGAAGAGGTAGCTAGAAATCCACTGGCGTGACCCCTGAATTCTGTAAAAAAAGAAACCCTGAGGATGATGTTATCCTTGTTGGATTTTAAATGTACTGATGACAATGTTTTTTCTGTGAAACAAAATTAAAAAAGTTCCAACTGCGAAAAGTGACTAAGAGGCTTCTCATCTCTAAAAACATGTGGTTGGGATTACTCTGTCAAATCCACATGGGACCAGTTTACAGAAACTGAGAGAGGCCCAGGCAATGAAAACAACTAACCACAGCAGCACAGCCTGGACGAACAACAAAACAGCAAAGCATCGATTACAACAGAATCTTTACATACAAGATATATATACTCTGAAAACATGGTACAAATTAAACAACAGTTTTGGCTCAAAAAGGAATGCTCACCTTAAATATTTACATTATTCTTAAAGTGTAGACAGTTCCACTGAAATATTCAGCTTTTGCACAGATTAAAGACTTACTTTACCTTTCATAATAAATGACAGGCTGATCATTTAGTGTTATTGAAGAAATAGTTTGTACTTTTGGGAAATAGATGAGAAGATTGATGGCACTCTCACTATTTTCTTTCCTTTCAGCAGTTTGTAAAGTAACCTGGCATGAGTGAATATCAGCCGACATCCACTCACATTTGTAGTTTCCCTTTTAACTAAACTTATGATCAGCATTGATCAAAACCAATCTGTCATGTATTATCTGCTTTACGCCTACAAAAATATAAATTCATCCAAAAACACTCCCATGTCACAAGGGCAAATGAGTTGCACATTATTTAGAGCGTTTGTTCATTGTTCGATTGTCCTGATTTATTGTGTCATTCCCACACTCTTCTCATCTCCTGCTGCATTCATGATACAAAACAGCTGCACACATGAGCGCTACAATGCCATTGTCGGTATTCACATTGTAAATACTTGACCTGAACATGATGCTTGTCCATAAACTTTGTGAATTTCGTGGTCATTGACAAGGAAACAGAGTGTTGCACAGCGTTGCAGCACAATAAACGTATGGGAGTATTAGCAGAGTGCAGGCATCTCATTCTTTTCAGTTGCATCCAGACCCTTCCTGCCCTGCACCTCACCGGTGGCGATGTGCACACTACCACTACTGCTCTAAATCATTTTAATTATAAATTGCACTTTGTAGTCACAACTCTCAAAATGTCTATATACTCTCGGGTGTGTGACTGAAATGGCAATGGTCGGTTCGGTTTGCTGTAAACTGTGGGATGACGTAACCCTCATGAAGTGTGTGTAGGGCTGCAACCAACGATTATTTTCTCTAGCGATTCAGCTGCCGATTATTTTCTCGATTAATCGTAGGTCTTTAAAATGTCAGAAAATAGCGAAAAATGTCCATTCCAGTTTTTCAAAGTCCAAGGTGATGTCTTTAAATGTCTTTGTTTATTTCAGTCCAACACCCGAAGATATTCAGTTTAATATGATTAAAAAGAAAAAAAAAGAGCAGGAAATCTCAATATCTGAGAGACTAAAAACAGCATTTTCTGTGCGTATGAAAAGATGATGAGCAACGACCAAAATCTACAGAAAATATCCTTCATTGCATCGTGACAGCTTTGCTGGAACCTGAGCAATCCTCAGTTTGACATATCAGGCTTTTCCCTAGCATTTTACAGCCTAGGTGCAGCACACAAGCTGTATTGGGCACCACCTAAGCCAAATGAATGTAACTAAATGACTTTTATCAGATCTAATGATTGTAGTTGATGTAGCAAGTTTGGTCTTTAACCCGTGTTATCCGTCTGTTTTGCACATAAATGAGTACAAGAGTAAAAAAGTACAAACTATCACCCAATTCTGTGTTGTATCTTCTTAGCCAACTTAATTCCAACGTATAACTGTTAGTTTTACACATATTTTTTGGATTTAATGGTGAATAAAGGTAATTCATGTTAAATTATACCTAATATTTGGGTAAAACCCCCCCAGAAATTATGAATAATTTTGACTAATAGTTAAGACCAGAGAAACGTATGTTGATAGATAATCACAGACTGTTTCGTTTATGGGACCATCAGTGTTATTTTTGGGTGATTTGGTTGAAAGAATCCCTTCTTTTTTTTTTTATAAACTTTGAAAACAGGTCAAATTTGACCCGAGGACAACAGGAGGGTTACGCTCTTAGAGTGTTATTTATAATCTGCTCTAGCTTTTCCAACGTTTTAGACACAGATATGAAAATGATGATGCTCCAAAAAAATTGTAAGTCTTCTACGAGCCTAGGGAAGACACTGCATATGCAACAGTTTTTGTCACACCGGATGTGAACGCTTCACTGGAGCACGGAATGTGCCAAAGAGGAGGTCCCAGTGGGTGAAGTAGGGGGCGTAGTTGACGCTGAGGAGAGTATGGTGGGCTTGGTGGCAGGGGGCTCCACCCAGACCGGGCAGCAGCCTGTGCAGAGCCAAGGGCAGGGCATAGCCGCAGTGGGCCTCCACCGCCAGCCAGCTGTTGATGAGGTGGAAGAAGGCTTCGCTCAGTGGGTGGCAGCCCAGCACCCAGGCGCTGCTCAGAGCCAGCAGCATTAGAGACAGCAGCTCGCCCGAGTTGCTGTCCTGGGCAGCCAGAGCAAAGGTGATGTGGTGCTGGTGGTGCAGCTGGTGGGTGTTGCGGTAGAGCCAGGGAAACCTAATGAGAAACACACAAAAAGTTGTTTCTGTTTCTGCTTATTGTCCCTTGGTTATGGATAATCACTGCAATCTGTCGTTCTGTTATCATGTCTATGATTCTGTATTTGGACGTTGCTGCTAGTTGTTGTTGTTGGGATGTTCTTTTGTTTTCTGTCTTTCTATATATATATATATATATATATATATATATATATATATATATATATATATTAGTGGTGGGCCGTTATCGGCGTTAACGGGCTGCGTTAACGTGAGACTCTTATCGGGCGATAAAGAAAATATCGCCGTTAATCTATTCTCAAAGTTGGGTTAGGAGCTGGGTCTATAGGATACTACGCAAGCTATGATGACTTTCACCTTGATATTTTAGCGCGGATGTATACAGCCTACTGACTGTAAAACAGTTCAAAATGAATGTTTAACTGAATAAACCGTAACAGTGTTTCCCACACATAGAGTAATGTGCGCCTCACAATCAACACCGCCCGCCGCACTTGCATTTATAAAAAAATGTTAACGCTATTTAAAACATGCAGCGCATTCGTTCAGCAGCATATTTCCTTCCCTGCTCTCCTCCGTCTCTCTGCCAGTGTGTTAATGTCAGAGCCCCGACCCGACTCTTAGCAAACCAGCGATTTCGCCCGCTTTAGAAAGTTAACTAGTCGTAGTTAGTTTGTGATGCATTCAGTGCATTTTGGAAACAGGAGATGAGCCCCTGGTCTAATGCGCCACCTGGCTTGAGAAACCCGTTCTCAAAGACTTACTTTTAGTCATTATTTGGGTAGCACACATATTCTGAATGCCTTTGGCAGAATTCAAATGAGCCATTTTAATCTAGATTAATCTAGATTAATTCCAAGATTACAGTGAGATTAATCTAGATTAAAAAAATTCATCTATGCCCACCACTAATATATATATATATATATATATTTTATTTTAATATGTCAATGATCTTTTATACGGCACCTTAGTCCTTCTTTGTACAGCACTTTGGTCAGCTTAAGCTGTGTTTAAATGTGCTCTACTCTACTCACTTACAAGATTCCCAGAATGGTATAATGTCAGTGTTTACTAAAAGTGAAACTAAATCAAAAATAAGCAGTGAAACAGGCCTGCACAACAATGGAAAAACCTGACATTGCGATATTTTTTTCCCTGCGATATATATATTGCGAAAAGACACATTTTTACAAGATGACTAGCTCTATTTGGAAAAAATAAATCCTTCAAGACTACGGGGACGATTTTGTAAGGGGGTGCATTTACATAGAAAATAAAAATAAAAAAGGAACTTTTCTTATGTGAACCATTCTTTAATACTTTACAAACACCAAAGCAAGTAAGCACTGTGACTACTCTTCTGAAGTGATTTTGGAGAGGGACATTAGGTAGTTTAATACACTGGTTGACTCACATGACACCATTTTATTAATATAATTCTGTTAATCCAGGCTAAAATGAATGATATTAATAATGCATGCATGCTTGTTTGTTTGATAAATTGATCAACACTGATTGTGATTGGTGGTTCGCTGTGCATGCAGAGCCTGCATGTCACGCACTAGCAACAAGAACACTTAAATCAGTTTAAATGACGTTATATCAGACACAGACTGCTGTTGTAGGTTAGTGTTACGTTTCCAGCGTCGCGGCTCAGAACCGTAACGTTAGTTGGGACAGACGCCTTGTTTCTTTAGGTTACCTATATTCACTTTTAGCTTGACTGGTAGCAGCTTTCTGCGGTGAAAAATGGCCGGGAGATGTCGTGATTACGTTGCATTAATCAGAAGATTTAGTTTGTCTTTGCAGTGAACATAAAACACTGACTAATATTGCCTCACTACCCATGGAAAAGTATGTGCATCACTCAAGGGTGTCACGATTTTGATTTTAAATCGAAATCTATCGAAATTAAGTCACAATCTTGAATATCGCATAAAAAAATGGAATCGTTGATACTGCCACGCCGCCATGTCATGTCCGGTCGGCTTGTCAAGCGGAAAAAACATACACTTGTTGAAGTGCTGCGAGTCAGTCAACCTCCTGTAACTTAGCTACAGCCAGTCAAAACATAACATGGCAACTGCAGATGCTGGAGACCCATCTACAGAACTTGAGCCTCCTCCTCTTTCACTGAAGTGTGTGAAAGTGTGGAAGTATTTTGGATTTTATGTTGACAACGTTGGCGTTGTCGTCAAAAAAGCCACAGTTTGCAAGCTCATGTGTGTTTACCATTAAACATTAGCCTAGCAGCTAGCGGATATTCCGTCTGCTTATTATAGCTTTATCCCAACAAAACCGCATGGTTGAATTTCAGCCTGCATGCACGTTTTGTAGCCTAAACAGAGCAGCTTATATTGGTTATATTAGAGAGAGCAACAAGTTAGCGGTCTGCCCGAGTTGCCTTATTTGCTATCGGTCTCCTCAGCTGCTGTGCTGGCTTGATGGTGTTTTAAGCCCCCAACTAAGCCTTCAAGGCAGCGCAGCGACCGTTGTCTTCAACCATAACCATTGCCTAATCAAGGGGGTAAGCTTCTCTCCACAACGCGTAGCTCCTATGGCGCCATTTTGATGCTACCAAGCTACCAAGGGGTCGAAAATCAAGCTGGAACAGCTCCTTCTAGAAGCCTGGAGAACTTCCGTTGTGTAATCTGGATGCAGCGTTTTTCTGTTGCATTTGTTTTCGGGGTTTGCATGCTTTCCTTTTTGCATCGTTTGTGTATTTGCAGCGCGTTTATGTATTTAGTTGCGTTGCTGAATGCTGCGCATGTGTTGTCAAATGAATGAAGTTGTTTTCTTAATTTGCTTGTGTTTTGTCTATTTGCATGTGTTTTCTTAAGTTGCAGGGCGTTTGCCCCTGTCGGCCACCGTATGGATCTAACAAAAGCAAACTAAAACTTCTTAATTGAAAATTCAAAACTAATCTAAATTTGGCCTGATGATGCAATAGTGATGTCATCAGGGTTATCTCCGATTGGACTTGTGATTTTATATTTTGAGCACTGCTCACACCGTTAAAAAGTAGGGCGTTGGAATTTGAAAGACGTGACAATTTAACACGCACAAAAGTGTTAAAGGAAGATCCACATTCGTTGCATTATGGGAAATGTCGACGACGGTTCACTTACGGCGTAGTTCCGGTGCCGACAGAAGTTCTGCCAGATGTCCCTCACTTTCCGCTTTCTTTGTTAACTTTAAACTCTGGTCGGATCAAGCAACATTAACCGGAACCTCTGAGCAACATTACACGCTGACAATGGAAACTTTAACTGGGACGTTTTGGGACCATTTGGAGGGGATTTGCTATGGAGATAATACAGATGGTGATACACTGGTAGGAGAAAATGTTTACCATGTATCCAGCTAATTTAAAGCTATAGTGCGTTTCTGTCTCCATGAGGAATTCTAAGTGTGTAACTTTTTGATATTAATGAACGTCCGTTACATTCAAGCCATTGCCAAATGAGTTGCTACAAAGCTAATTAAGACTATCAGCACCACACAACTCTCTCTCTCTCTATGTAGGCTTCTATCATGTGGAGACACCAACAGTGTTGTTGTCATTACTTAGAATTCCTCATGGGGGAGACAGAAACTACGCTCTATAGCTTCAAAGATTTAAATTTTCACTGTAAATGCATACAGGTTTTAATTACTAATAATCTGTATTGGTATCGGCCTTGAAAAAACACTATTGGTCGATCCCTAATATATATATTCCTGTTTGCGAACAGCTTGTCAAACAAATGTATTTATTGAATAAAAAAAAAACTTAAATATCCGATCAGCAGATTTGACTTCATTGAACTCTGATTAAAATAAATTGGTACGGAAGTCAGAGATGTGTTAATATATTTAATGTTTTGTAAAAATAATAATAATAATAATAATAATAATAATATATAGGTATATATTAGGAGAAGTGCCATTTTTTCACCTGAGCCACTGGCCCCCAAAATGTCTGTGCATGCACGTACCCTGCTTGACATGGGTGCAGACAGCTTACCTGTGCATGCAGACGTGCCATATAAAGAAGAGCATGTCAAAAAGCAGTAAACACGCAAAGACTTCCACGAAGAACTGCCAGCAGGACGGAGCCAGCTCCGGCACTGCGGGGCTCCGCACCGTGTGAAACAGCGCGGTGGCGGGGAGGATGGTGGTCAGGTATCGGTACAGCACCCTCCAAAAACAGCCAACCCACCGGCGGAGAGACGGCGGCGGACCCGAGCCTGCGGTGATCCTCCACGAGCGGACCCGCTGGCAGACGCTTCCCAGCGCGTCCAGCGCGAGGAAAGGTACGCAGAGCAGCACGTGTGTCACAAAGCCGTAGAGCGCGGGCAGGTAAGGGGAGATCAGGATCTCCTCCTGGCCCGCTCTCACACACTCCCACAGCCCCTGGAGGAAAGGTGGACGCGCCTCTCCGTGCCCCGCGCAGGGCACACTCATCCTGACTGCCCCCTCCCCATCTAGCCTACTGTCTACTATCTTCTTTTAGCGCGGGTATTCACCAATTCTTACAAAAGGATACACTATAAAAACTTAAAAACAATGCAGCAGTTTGTTTGACAATGTAACGCTATTATCCTCATGCGATTTAAATGACTTCACTTTGAATGAACTCCACAATGCTCAGTCCTGGATAAACTCTCATACATCTTTAGTAAAAAAAAGGTAAGTTAGGTGTTTCTCCTCCGCTTCTTCCTGGAGAATAGTGATGTTCCTGCTGAGGTTTTCTCTCTATACAGTGGAAGGGGGAGGGGGAGGAGCCGATTTCTCTCCAATTACTTTTTTATGGTGAGGCAAGCAGTAGGTGAAGTAATTCCCCTCATGGTTGCATGCAGTTTTACAAACTAGAACCATGTAGCCTACATAAAGTTAGCTGAAGGAAACGCAGGGGGTTTCTGGAAGAGGACTGTCACATCAGATGATCATTCTATTCAGTGATGTGGAAGTGTGATTATTGAGACACAGACTGATTATTACATTGCTGACTGCAGGTAATGCTTGTAGAGGTCTAAGTTCCTTTTGTTTTACCTGATCAACAACTTTTAGTGTCTCCTGATTTAATTAAAGTGCTCATATTATGCTTTTTGGCTTTTTCCCTTACCTTTATTGTGTTATATATATATTTTTTGTGCATGTTATAGGTTTATAAAGTGAAAAAGCCCAAAGTCCACCCCAAAGGGACTTCCCATCTCCAACAGAAAACACTGTTCACCAACTGCTCCAAACAGCTCTGTTGTAGTCCAGCCTTTACTTCAGTGACAAACGTGCGTCACCTTGTAACTCACGTTATAATGCTCGCCTAGCTGCTAGCGTGGCACTCCCCCCTTACCTAGCTACTGTGCATGTGCGACTCCCAACAAAGATTGAACAGAAGTGCGATGCCTCACTCTGTAGCTTAAACAGAGAGCTCAACACAGCAATGTGTAGTACAACAAAAATATGGTGTTTTTTGAAAATTAAACCATGTAAACCTATTCTGATATAACCTCTAAATACAATTATGAACCTGAAAATGAGCATAATATGAGCACTTTATATGGGTGATAGAATGCAAACCCGAGTTTACCTTGTCATAGCCATGGGTAAAATACAGAGAAACTCAGTCCCATTGACACCTCTTTCCTCTGAAAATCTCACAATTTGAAACTGCCGCTGAAAACGGGTGAATCCCAACTAAGCTAATAGTTGACGTCAACTCGGTGGCTGTACCTTTGTCACGTCCCAAAATGTACATACAGACCACTGGTCTGAGACCAGCTGGTGTTCTGAATGTAGGTCGCGCAGATCTCAGACACTAGTTTAACTGCGCGCTGCTCTGTGTACTTCCACGGGAATTACAAAGAAGAAAGTTTGGAAGTTTTTCCAGGATATTGGAAACAAACCACGGTCGTAAATGCAGTGCTAAACGCTGTACAGGGAATGCTGACACTTTTCACATTTCATTGCGATAATTAATGTAATGCGGAACTAATGTAATGTGGAACTACTGTAATGTGTAACTACTGTTAGATACGTGGCTTTTAGGGACACCTAATCTGTAGCCCCGCCTTAGCTCTGAGGCTCTGCTGAAGCTAGCCGAGCTCCGCCTATATCATGCAGTTTTTTGTCAGGTCGACGGTCAGAGAGAGCAGCACTAAAGGACGAGTATGGCGAGTGGTGGCGACCCACAAGAGTTAGAGGACCCGCCGGCCTCTTCACAAGTTTGGGAAAGCTTCGAGACTGTATGGCTGCAGCCTGGAGCCTCCCGTGGCATGCTCTCTCGTCTCATGCCCTCCCGCCTGGTGCCGTCCCCGGCTCGAAAACTTCGGTCTTTGGGTCAGTTACAGTAGTAGGCTCAGGGCATGAAATTAACACCCGCCCACCCGCCAAATGCGGGTGAATTTTGCAATTGGCGGGTAACACTGTCAATCTACCTGCCACATTGGCAGGTAGCCAATGAGAATTGAGTGATTCAGACGCGCAACTATTGGTAAGCAGGGTACGCGGTTGCTTACGGGCCCAGACCAATCAGGGGCCTGCATCACTGGAAGACATTGATTGACAGCCGGGGGCCCTATCGCATTTGCATTACTCGCGACAATCCCAGCAGTCCCACGTGCAGCCACTGACCAAGCGGTAGTGAGTACGGGTCAAATTCATTTCCTTGTTTCTGATAACCAAGGCAAGACGTGTGTGACTCGAACATGTCAGACTGTCCTGCCAACCGGTACAAATTTTAACGTCAATGTACGCTGTAGCGATGTTTCACTCTGAAAGCTGCTGCCGTTTCAATCCTGTCCTGGTCTGTTGCTCGATTTCCCCCGCGACGCGTGCACACACACACACACACACACATGGACACACGGACACACGGACACAATCACACGGTGAATGCAGGAAAAAACGGAGATGAGACGTACATAATAACCTAAATTGAGGACAGCTACGCTCATTATTGTAAGTGCAATAAGTTAAAGTCCAATAAGTAGCTACTCAAACCGTATGAATGTGTGTCCCAGACCAGGATAGAAAATTAACTAACGATGTAAAGATCAACAAGACACTGACACATAGGCCTAGCTGTATGTTCAAATTTGATTAGTTCAATAAATTATTATGTTTTGCCTTAATACACAGGCTACGATGAATAGGACAGGATAGGATCAGAGAGACACAGTAATTCCTGTTTTTCATTTGTGTAGGATACACAATGTCGATTTCAGTAGTGATTTGGTGGCGAAGATGTTTCTGTCTTTGAACCAAAAGAAAGCCTTGGCACTTGCCCTGGTTGTGAGGAGAAGATGGAGGAAGGCAGCCGCAGCAGAAGCAAGAAGTGTGGGTGCACGAGACTCTCAGGTCCAGAGAGCAGTTGGGGGAATTCCGGCTGGTGAAGGAGATCCGCTTTCACTTTGACCGGTGCCAGGGGAACTTTTAGCTCAACAGGGAGCAATTTGACAGTCTGCTGATGAGAGTCGGTTCTACGATTTCCTGGATACGAACAACATTCCTTTTTTGTCTCTCTGTAGCCTCCTCTCTGTCCCTTAGGTTCTTCCACCTTCTCTTCCACTCCTCTAAATAGATGAAGCCGTGTGGATTATTTTCATTTCTAAATAAAATGTTGCATTTCAACTCTACGTGTCATTGCATGTTTACATACATAAGTAAGAGGTCTGCACTCATTGCAGTTGGGTATAATAAAGCTAAGATATGAGCCAAAATTCATACATTCATCATCATTCATTCATACGTACACTTGGAAATGGGTAGTTATTCTGTGTAAAGGCACATACCTAACTACCTACATGTGAACTTCAATGAAAACGAACATGACAGTCCAAACATATTTTACATCATATAAACATACAAATACAAATATATCCTACACGTACCTGTATGGAGCTGTATAATCAACTTAGTATTTGGTTTTTGCAGCTCACAACAGTACAGTTCTTCTCCATTGCTTTGGCGCATTTCTCAGACAACAACACAAAGCAGTTTCACTATCTTGGTGGTGTAAGGACTTTTCAGTTTGATTGTGTCATTGGTATAAATACTTGCTTTGGACACATAAACACAAGATTTGCGTCCGAGGTCTCTGTACGACCTCGGACTTGTGTCGTACAGCTCTGGGAGATCCGCTGAAATCAACCTCTAGTCCATATTTCGTTTGTGGATCCCAAAGACAGTATATAAAAGGTGGATCCACGTGCATTCTGTGTTGTTTTTTTTCAGACACGTGGAAGCACGTCACAGCTCACCGGCGGCCGCTCTTGTGCTTGCCGCGGTCAAAGTTAAACCATGTTGAACTTTGACCACGGCACGCGCAAGAGCAGCAAGCCGCAAGCGGCAGACCAGTTCTTGCGCGCGCAAGCCATTGACAATAATGGGTTTCTTAGCGCAGCGCTGCCGCTTGCGCGTCCAACGTGAACGGCCCTTCAGACTCCTGCGTTGAAAATGTTACTTCAGTAAAAGTATGTAAGTATCATCGTATTTGTATTTAATAAATTACATGTGTTTTGTGTGCAAAAATCTCAATTTGTAAAGGAACTAAAGCTGTCAGATTAATGTAGTGAGTAAAAAATACAATATTTACAATATTAGTGGAGTAGAAGTAGAAAGTGGCATGAAAAGAAAAGACTCCAGTAAAGTACAAGTACCCTGAAATTTGTACTGAAGTACAGTACTTGAGTAAATTTACTTAGTTGCATTTCCCCCACTATCAATGAATCAAATGACAATGAGAAAACAATGTGGCAGTATGTGGCAATTTTTTATGATCAGCCTACAGAGAATGATCCCCTGCATATGTAGCTCCTCTCGGCTTTACGGAGATTAAAAGGGAGTTCCAGCTCTTTGTTTTAGCTGTCCAACCCACAATTTACTGTTGCGGTGTCACGCAGTTTTCAGTAAAAAAGCTCAAAGATAGCTGGTGAACATAGTGGAACATTTAGCAAATGAGTTGGTAAACCAGAGTTAAAAGAGAGTGAATATATGACACATTTGCCAAAAGCACAACTCCAAATAATGTGTAAATATGCAAACGTTTGCCAACAAGTTTGTCATTTAAACTTAGAAGGTGCTAGTATATCAACGCTGTGTTCACAACTTCAGCTGCCAAAAAAACTCAAGTTATTACAGGTTTCATTTTAGCCTCAAATAACAAATACACTGTGAACCTGGAGCTGAGTAGTACTGCAGCATACGTAGGAGTGGGTCTGTGTGGAGGACTGGGACACAAATTAGGCCTGGGCAATTCCTTCCCTCACTGGCCCAATTTCAGAGAGGGACATCATTTACTTTATAATTGCAAAAACCACACACTGGAGCAATTCATAAATCCTTCAAATAAAATACCATGGCGCCATCTTAGAATATACCGTAATGGAAATTCTTGCATATTTAAAACATACTACACACTTAAACACCCAAAACACCAAAGTACGAGCGGACTACAAGCTTTTATTTTGAGAAGTGGAAGCCAGGTAGGCTCCAGGATGCAGCTGTACAGTCAAACTAGTGTGACCCGCCAGTTTTACTGCATATTTTCCTTTTTTCCAAGAGGCCCAAATCGAGGGCATCGGCCCTTCTGGCATTTGCCAGAACTGCCAGATTGCCAGATCGCCTATGTGTAGACTGTGTGGAAGTGTTAAAAGGACAATGTCTTATTGTACTGGTTCTTTATTTCTTTATAATTTCCTAAAAAGGTTCCTGGAAAACAACCATTTTGTTCTAATTGTAGCTGGAATAGAGACAGTAACTGGGCAAAAGTCTACAGGAAAGCATAGTGTAACATAAAGCCTACAATGAATCACTTTCCAGGGTAAAACACTAATCATGAGTAACTATTAGTTGTGTGCTTCTCAGCAGATGGTTTGGAGTTAGTCAGGATCGAATGACGAGATAAGATTTCAGTATGTGAAATTCCCTCCCTCTTCTTTACAACCTGGATCAAGGAACTAATCATATTAAAAGCCAAAATTAAAGTTAATAATTTGATTTGTGATGGGAAACGCAAACGGTGAGAAAGCTTTCAATCATTATAACTCAAAGTACTTTTTCAAATCCTTTAGATAATCAGATACGCAATTACGACAGCTGTGCAGATACTAAATGTTTGTTTCAAACGGTTTTAACAATGACAGACATGCTACATATTAGATATGCAATGCAAATAAAAACTCGTAATAATGCCATTAGTTTCTCAAAGAATAAACAGTACTTTATTGTCAAAAGACAATATCTTGATAACATATTCACAATTGGAATCAGTGCAATAACATTTGTTTTTCAAGTCATTGTAAGTTGCAATCAATCAAGACAAAGTCAAATTCAAATGACAACTGGAAGTCATTTTGAGGAACCGGACCAACTTTAAACAACAGAGAGCGGTGCCAACAATACATCATATAATCACCGTTTTGTACTAGAAATGATACATTGGAAGTTGTATTTGGTTGCAGTGATTTCTGGACACAAGACATTGACCTTCACACTACAGAAATATTCTCTCACCGTGGAACGGTCTGCTCAACAAGGAAGAAAAAGAAAGAAAAAATATGTCAAATTCCAAGAAGCAATGCCTAAACATGCCCCCTCCTCTGAAGCCTGACGCTACATAATTATCAGTCAATCGTTGATGTTGAGTGGTTCTTTTCAGAACAAATCATTTGGTTATATAACACCCACATATTCTGTGGTGTGCATTACTACATCCCTACTGTTGCCAAATGCTGTGAAACACTGTCGACATGTATACAAAGAATGTGTTTAGTCATCTAAGACAGAGAACAGGAGGTCACACAAGTTAGTTTTTTGGGCTGATTAAGTCAAGATTTCTCAAGTCTTAAAAATCCCTCAGCATCAATCAGTATATTGTACTTCCTCCTCCAGTGCATTAAGTCATGTTGCCATTCTTACAGGAAAAACATGAAATGGTTATATATTAAATCCTCATGGCCTATTGACAAAGGCTGATGCCACATGTCTGATGTATGAAATCTCGAGTAGAAAAGCGGTTTGTTTTTCTTGTCAACACCCATCGTAACCATTTGCAGAGTGGCCATGGTATTGAACTCCTAATGCAAAAACCAATATTAACAGTCAAAAAATAAAGAGCTGCACAAATATAGTCTCTCCACAGATTATACAGTGAGAAAAAAAAAAGGTGCTACATACACATACAGCAAAATGTGGTTGCACAAATTCAATTAATATTTAACAGGTCCCCAGTGCTCAAAAGAATTATTTTACAAAACATAAAACAAACTAGTGGATTTATATTACATCCGACAGGCAGCAGCTACCACACAGGACATTCATCGTCCCTGTGTTTTGCCTACAGTGACTTATCTGGTCAGGGTCCGTAGTTTTCTAACAGTTCAGAATAAGAAATCACAGCCTACCCATCCTCAGATTTGGTCCTTCTTTTCAGCAGGCAAGTATCAGCATTTGAATAACTTTATTGATCTTGTCAAGTCATTCCATGTCCTCTAGGATTTAGCAGAGCTTTCCTGCCCTGGACCATGAGAATGTAGGACATGTCACATGTTTGACTAAAAGGTCTTTTGACCCATTATTCCCCCCGCCCCCTGGGATGCAACTGCTTCATTCACAAACGTTAAATTGCTGCAATTGCTAAACCTCTAAATCGTTTTCTATAAATCCCTCTTTTTGAATAGCTGTGTCCTTTAGTGCTGTGCATTGGGCTGTAAAGAGTGACACTGCATTTAAAAAAAAAAAGTTTGGTAAAACGTTTGTATCACCTTTTTAAAACTCAAAACACAAGGAATGGATTAAACTTTGTGTTCATCCGTGCTAACGTAAGCTGCAATTGTTAGCAAGTCCAGCTAACTAGCTTACTATCTACAGTAGTAACCTAGCATTACTTCTAAGGCCAATAGTCAGCATAGTGCTAACCAACTACATTACTGGGCGAGTCTACAGGTTACAGAAAAAGAAGAAGCCTATAAACAACTAGCTTTATTACCATGTCTTCTACATGAATCGTACATTGGTGAGGAAGCTGACTTTTTGCCTGTGACATGCAGCGTTAGCTTTAGACTTTTAGCACAACATGTAGCCATTAAGTGCATACTTATTGTTTTAAAATGAGTCAGCTGAAAAAAAAAAAAAAAAAAGAAACTCAGTTGGAGACGGCTTTTTCAACCAACACGTGGAGCTAACGTTAGCTTAGTTGGTTAGCTGGCTAAAGCACCAAAAATCTTTTAGCGAAAGTTCTCATTTCAGCCGACAAAATGGATGTTCACTGGCTAGAAATGAGAATCTGCTTTTTTCTGAGAAATCTGAGATCATAGACCCATAGTGTAGAAAATGACTCACAATTTTGATGGTAAATCTACAATTTAGTCTACTGCATTTGTGCCATGTGAGAACAGAGAGCTTGACAGGCATAGCAACAGTAACTAGGGGACAGGGGTTAGTGAATGGCCAATGTATGTAACAAGAAAAACTGATTATATTCATTGCACCTAAAAGCTTAATTAAGATGAATTATTAGTAATTTCCCCCCACCTGAACAAATATCTCTGCTTCAAAAGCTGACAGAACACATGAACCTAAATGGTTAACTTAGTATAAACACAGAAGGAGTAATGGAGTTGTGATCTGTGATGTGAGAGTGTGAGAGAGAGAGAGAGAGAGAGAGAGAGAGAGAGAGAGAGAGAGAGAGAGAGAGAGCAGCAGTGGCCGAGCGAGCTACAGAGGGAGCACAGTAATCACAGAAATAAAAGACTCGTCTCGCAGCATCTTCTGAAGCACGAATAAACACACACACCTCCGAGTGAGGGTGCCACACTGTCGGATTATGAGAACGCAGAGCTTCATCCTGTCTTGTTTCTGTCAGGGGAACTTGTGCGTAGTATGTAGGTATGAGATGCAAGGGGCAAACGGCGATTGGAATTCAGAACGCCATTATTGGCTGGGGGGGGGGGGGGTTACACACCCACGTGGGGCCCAAAGGCTCTTGTTGGCGGCCAGAAGTGTTCCGACTCTCCGAAAGAAAAAGAAAAGAGAAGGTCCAGGCAGAGGGCAGGTTCTCTACAGATACAGAGACCACCCCACACTTCTAGTTGGTTATGAGGATTGAGAAGGATAACTTTTGTATTAGTCTATACATGTTTTTTTGGACGAAAGCATTGCATATTATATCTTTAAGGATCTAATTTTACACCCACGGGTGATGCTATTTCATCTTGGTTTTATTTCATAATTACCTAGTCTAGACAATCTCATTCTCTGTCTGAACAGAGCAGACGCATAGGAAGCTTCTTAAATAACTCAAGTTGTCTGCTCTGAGCTAGGATAATATTACATCCTAGTCAAACCAGTATGATTTCTAGCAGGTATTCGGAGGTGTTTGAGAAATACGGGCCCTGGTCAGCAGAGCTTCACCGGGTCCGAGGGGAGAAGTTGCCAGCTAGGCTGTGGGCCGGGCCCCTGCCCTCCAGCAGACGGTCCTCCACCCCTGGATGGTCCTGTGGGCCCCAATACTTCCCTTCCCTTGCTAATCCAGGTCCATGATCTGCTCAGCAACAATGTCCAAGGCTGCAGAGGCCTTGCTCCCCGAAGAGCCAGAGTCCACAAACATCTGGGGTATTTCGTTCCCAAAGTAGATTTTGCTGTTGGCTGCGATGGCCTTGTACTTCATTAGCTGCAAGTACTCTGGTGTTAACTTCAGCTGCAAGAGGGGCGACAGAATTCAAATTACAAAAAGAGCAGTCTGGACTTCAACTCCCTATTAGTCCTAGCTAAGGCGGGAAGTGTGTTTGTGCCATCTCTTTACCTTATTGGCCTCTGCAATTCTCTGTGATGTATAGAACTCTGCATCGGCCCTGGCTCTCTGCTGGGCCAGGAAAGCGCCGTCTATGAATCAGAAACAAGCGGGAAGCTGGCGTAAATACTGCGATCTACAAATATGACTTCCATCTAAACAACTGCTTCCCAGACTCAAACAGCAAACCAGTACTCAAAACAAACACGCTTGGGAATAAGCAGTTCTGACTGTACACAGCACAGCTGCTGAAAACCACTTGGAGATCTACTCATAATCATAACACTAGGATTTCTTTTTAATCGCACTGACTTCTGATGCACTTCTTCAAATCTCAACTTTGTTACAGTGTTCAGCATGTTTGGTTGTTTCTTTCTAGGAATCACACAGTTTGACTTAGCCTAGCAGGAAAAGCACACATGGTAAACAGTGACCATTTTGGTGAGTAAAACGTGGACAACACGAGG
The DNA here is from genome assembly GCA_023631565.1 of Gymnocephalus cernua. Taxonomy (NCBI): domain Eukaryota; kingdom Metazoa; phylum Chordata; class Actinopteri; order Perciformes; family Percidae; genus Gymnocephalus; species Gymnocephalus cernua. The sequence goes on from CM042425.1 coordinate 26,291,661, forward strand.
ACTGTGGAATTGGCACACATAAATAGCATGCAGCGATTATTCATGGTATTACCATGGTAAAAAATAGTGGATGTAGCGGCAGTGACGTCAACCGTTGGTTTGTGGAATTTCGCTTTAGAAGCCTGGAGTTTGGCAATTTGGCCGTCGCCATCTTGTTTTTTTAAAACACGACGTGATGATTTGTGGACGAGAGGGCGGAGCTAGCGAGGATGACGTGGCCAAGCCAGTGTTGTTTATGGTTGCAATGGCGCTGTGCTAAGCTAAACGCTAAAAGGGAAAGCTGCAGACTTTAAACCCTTCTGACGCGAGTCATCCAGTGGAGTTTTACCAGTGGGTGAACACAGACACTAAATTAACTGTTATGCTGTATTGAAGAAGACTTGCAACTAGCGATTGAGACCATAAACCCATTATGAAAATGTTTACTGAGGTAATAAATAAAGTGAGAAGTAGGGTCATTTCCCCATAGACTTCTACAGGAACAGACTTTTGTTTGCGTCCAGTGTAGTTGCACCCTGCTGGAAATGAGACAGAATGCAGCTTTAAGGCACTTTTCACATTGGCTTCAATTTTCAGACCTGGAAGCTTTGTCCATTATTTTTACAGTCTATGGTTACTACATGTGAAGACCAAGACTGAGCCTGTCTAGGATACAAACATTGGTGGAAAGAACATTTGCTCAAGTACTTGATGTAAGTACTGTACAATTTTGAGCTACTTTATACTCCTACTTCACTCCTTGTCAGAGGCAAATATTGTACTTTTCAGATTTCACATAAAAATGTATGGAAAACCAATACAACATGGTGAAATACAATGCACTGTTAAGATTAACGGAAAATACAGTGTCTGGTTGGTGCACTAACTGACCTCAAACTTATTCCTTTTTCATGTAGTGTTTGCATTATTTTGTACACCCCCTGACTCTCACTAGCATCAGTATTAAGAAAATGATATTGGATTATTACTTTGGTTAAAGGGGGCCTCCAGCGCGCTTTGGAGGAGGGTCTGGCAAAGCGAGACTAATAACACAATAACATTTTAGATGAGTAATCCAGAACAATAACTTGTTGAAAATAGCATCATTACATTGAAAATTATTCCTCAATTAAAAATCTCAAATTTATTTTTACCATGTCATGTGCTACTTCAGTATATAACTATATACAACTATACAAACTAATATTATTGGGACCACAACAGATGAACATTTAAAATCTATATTCACATTATAGACACCACCGCTAGAGGATGGATACCCGAACCGAGCCCGTTGGGACGCGACGGGCCGGACAGATATTTAGAAATGACGCTCGGGTCTGGACAGCTCGAAAAACGCGGCCCGATCCAGACTCTATCCACTGCTGACTATCCCGAGAACAATTTGGCCAAAATAAGGTCCAATGACCATACACGGTCCAGCCATTTACTAGGTTTAGACCTAGTCTTGTTACACTGTTGTACTGGTGCTTTTAATTCAGCAAAGGATTTGCATACTTCTTCCATCGCTGGATACAAACCTTCGATTTCAGAGATCCTTTTCTCAGTTTCCTTCTCCATGACCTTCTGTCCAAACTTGATCTCCGCCACTTGAGCCACTTTCTCAGCCTCTATAAAACAAAGCACATTTGCATTTCCAACCTGTAGTGTGTGTGTAACGTACTTCTCCTTGATTGCTTTATTCTGTCTCTCTCACCTATCACAGCTTTGATCCTTTCGGTTTCTGCCTCCTTCTCCACAACCTTCTGGGTCTGTTGAGAGACAAGCAGCTTCGTCTTCTCGCTCTCCCTGCAAACACAGACACACACTTCAACTGTAAAACCCCCACCCTGCATGGCTTCATGGGAATGCTTATTTTATTGGTGTTGCTGTCTTTATGGCGTCTTGTCTTCTGCCTGTAAATTTTAACCCGTACTCATGTCTTGCTGTTTCCTGTTGCTCTGGTCTCAAAACAACTGGACAAAGGACTAGAGTTGAAAATTAGACCCATTTACAGAAATGCTGATTAATGTGCATTGTCCTTATAAATAAATACATAAATAAAATGAAGTATTCCAATAGTAGTATGACTTTTTTTTGTTTCATATGGAGCTCGTTTAAGTTGTTAACAAAGTGGTTGTGCTGTTGTGGCTTCCATTTCTGACTGTTATTTTGAAGCACTGCAGGCGGCCTCTGTGCTGGAGTATTGCGCAATACCAGCAAGAACTCATCGTCACACACTGTTAGCAGCCTTCTGTCTGCTCAGGAACTTGCAAGATCATTTTACCCAAGAATAACTAGCAAGAACTTCCTCCTGAAGTCCGTTCTCTACATTATTGTGATTGCGAAACGCCCCCGGCCCCGGCCCCCTGGTTTCACCTCCAGCCCATTCCCTCACTAGTCCCTCACTAATAAGTGAAGTCCACTTTCACTTAGTCCCTGCCCGATTGCCTTGTGTGTTAATGCCAAGCTCTCCAGTGTTACTTAGTGTATATTTGCCTGGTCTGCCTGTTCTGACCCTGTTTGCCTGTTTTTTGGACATTTGATTCGATTTAGACATTTAACGCCTGTGTGACACATCTCCCGATTCGCATTTCGCTGTCTTTGTACTGCACAATGACAATGAAGTTGAAGTTGAATCTAATCTAATCTGAGCTTTCCTTACAAACTCCAGTCTTATTACCATGCTTTTGGGTTCAAGTCTGCCAGTACCAGTGAACATTTCAGTACCATCCGGCCAACATGAAACCAGCCAGACTCTGAATTCACTTCTCAGTTTGGTCTGAGCTTTGCAGACTCACTGTCTGAGATGAAACAGCAGAGTCTTACAGGACTTGGCAGAAGGAGTTGGATGAGGATCAGGTCTTTTCACTTGGGAGGGGAAAAAAAATTACATAACACAGGCTATTGGGGTCAGGGAACAGTCTTTGTTGGGTATGGAAAACAAGTAAAACTCACATGAGCTCGTAGTTCCTGCGAATGCTCTCTGGGATATTAGGTTTTGTGACACGGACCGCCTGTGGTTTAGTGAGACAGACCAACAAAGACAGAGAAAGAAACGGTCAATTCTGAAGAAGGCAGATAAAGACAGTGTGAGTACTAAAGCAACATGACTTTAAAAATAGGTTTTCACCACCAAGGGAGTTATGAAAAAAATAAAAGGCACTTTGAGAGGAGCACTGAGACTCAAGGCTGCTCTGTTCAAAAGGCCAACTCTAAACTCTCGGATTATGTGTTTCCCGGAAAGAACTTATTTCAACAATTTCTAGAGATTTACAGGAAACATTAGCTTAGAGTATTAAAGCCCAGTGAAGCGTTTAGCACTCTGGAGTGAAATGTGTGTATGTCTGTGGGTTGTGCAGGGGGGTGGATTCAGTAAGGGGGAAACCACTTAGGCTCCCTTTCAAGTCATAATGTTGTCCTTTATAAAGACCCTTCGGACAAACAATGTCTTGTGTTGTTGTAATGAACTCTCTCTCTTTCACTCAGAGCATTTCACTGAGAGGAAACTCAATAAAAAACCATTTTGCCGACACTAGATATTAGGGGTGGGAATTACCAGAGGCCTCACGATACGATCACGATACTTATGTCACGATACTATTGCCGTTTTTAAAAATATTGCAATATTCTGCGATATATTGCAATTTATTACCTTTTTTCCAACTTCAAATTTTTCCCAGGTTTAAATGATGTCCCCATGATTGTCGACATCTGTTTTATCTAAAAAGATACATTTCTCTGTTTGTTCATCTCACTTCGATTTTATTGCTGCAAAATGGGATTGTCAAGCAGACAAACTGACCGACATATATAATAATAGATCGATACTTGGCGTCTGTGTATCGATACAGTATTGCCATGGAAAATATCGCGATACTATGCTGTATCGATTTTTTCCCCCACCCCTACTAGATATCAAACAAAAGCCAGACAGACACTATATGAATACTATATACTGTACTTAATCTAACTTCCTGCGCAGCGCTGTGCAGATAGGCCTCTGTCTCAGAGCTGCTGACCGGGCAGAGAGAGAAGCCTTCCCCAGACTCACCCTGGGTCCGGTTGTTTAAGTGTGCTGCTAACTTATAACATTACCCTCGGCAAAATACCCAGAGAATCAAATCCATACTTTGAGAGTTGGTTGAGGGTTTACTTGTGGTGGTGAGTGGCGTGGCGTGTCGTGTGACGGCTGGGTTCATAAATAAACTAGTCAAACAAAGGTTTGTATACTATTTTATTTTATAATTTTCCATCAAGAAGTACTACATATACCAGCATACTGTGTAATTTCATACTCCAGAGTACAACTCCTACTAGTAACAGTATTCCTCTACTCCACAGGATCTAAAACCACACTCACACAAACTCACACCAACACACAGTTTGACATGGTTGAGCTTATAAAATATTTAGCCTATTGAAAAAAATAACAGAAAGAAATAACTATTTACATATTTAAAAAAAAAAAAAAAACAGACTAGAAGATGATACAGATGAAGTGTGGCTGTGCTTTGTCAACTAAATCTGGTTGGTTTGTCAAATAAAATGTATGGCTCAGCGGATAAAATACCTGATTAATGTTACCCACAGCTAAAATTCAGCTAAAAAAACCATACTATGACCCATACAGAAAGTTACATGTTATTAGAAATCTCAACCCTGTGCGCACCTCCTATCTCCTTGCTCATTTTGGTTGTTCTAGAATCTAGAAGTCATTATTGGATGAGCTCGAAGCTGCATACGGAGCCCTACTTCTCCATGCCGATGTTCGGTGGTTGAGTCGCGGCAAAGTGCTCCAACGATTTGCTGACTTACTGCCAGAGGTCAAGGCTATTCTGTCGACGAGGAATGAGGAGCACAATGAACTGTCAGATGATGCGTGGCTGCTTGTCCTGGAATTTCTCACAGACCTAACAGCAAAACTGAACTCGCTCAACACTGAGCTCCAAGGAAAAGACCGACACCTCTCCCACATGATAAGCGCTGTGAATGCGTTCAAGGCCAAGCTCAGTGTTTGGACCACACAGCTAAAGAACAGGCAGCTAAGACAAAGATGCTTTTCACCCAGAGCAGTACTGTGCTCACTTGGACAAAGTTGCAACAGAGTTGAGTCTGCGTTTTACTGAGTTAGACGCCATGAAAGATATTGCTTTATTAGTCTTAAACCCATTTCAGCCCATTGATACAGAACAGGCATCAGCCAAAGTCCATCAAGTATTTGCTCTGCCAAGTGGTGTTGACATGGAGATAATTGATTTGTAAAATGACATCGATCTAAAAGGCCAGATCAAGGGACAGTGACTTTTGGAGAATTGTAAGCAGAGAGAAGTTTCCTCTTCTCACTGCATGTGCACAAAGACTGAGTGCCTACTTTGGATCCACTCACCTGTGTGAAATGCCGTTTTCGCAGATGAAAATCATCAAATCAAAGTACAGGAGGCGTCTTACTGACAGACGCCTCACAGACTGCCTCAGACTGGCTGTCTGTAGCTATGAGCCAAACTACAAAGTACTTAGTGACAGTATTCAGTCACAGCCATCACACTTAACGAGTGAGCAGCATGACTGCATGTAAAGGTTTTTGCCTTCTGATGGCCTTATCAAAGTGATGCTTGAGATGTGACAGAGAACTGCACTTATAGTTAACTGTGTATTTTTGTTAATTTTGTTGGCACACATTAACGTTCAAAACAGAACAAAATTAACAAAAATACACAGTTAACTTAATTGTTGCTAAATGTAAGTAATAACTGTAGTAACTTGCATAACTGAAGTTGATGACCATTACAGTTACATGGCACTACATATGATCTGCTCATTGGAAAATGTGTAAATTTGTCTCCGTTGTCCACAATGAACACAATAATCCGAATGTGAATAGAAAATAGCTAAGGGTGTCACAATTTCGATTTTAACTCGAAATCTATCGAAATTAAGTCACAATCTTGAATATCGAATAAAAAAATAGAATCGTCGATACTGCCACGCCCCCACGTCACGTCCGGTCGGCTTGCCAAGTGGAAAAAAAAAAACACGTGTTGAAGTGCTGCGAGTCAGTCAACCTCCTCTAACTTAACTACAGACAGTCAAAAGATAACATGGCAACTGCAGATGCTAGAGATCCATCTACCGAACTTGAGCCCCTTCCTCTTTCACTGAAGTCGCCGTTGTCGACAAAAAAAAACACGGTTTGCAAGCTCTGCTATGTGCGCGTACCATATGCTGTGTGTTTACCATTAGCCTAGCAGCTAGACTCCTAATAGCTTAATCCCAACAAAACCGCACGGTTGAATTTCAGCCTGCATGGACGTTTTGTAGCCTAAACAGAGCAGCTTACAGTATGTTGGTTATATTACAGAGAGCAACAAGTTAGCGCACTGCCTCTGCTCTCTGACTGCTCTGCTGCTGCTGCTGCCAAGCCGATGCGTCTGCCCTCGGCCAACTCTTCTTCTTTTTTTACTTTATTGATAAATTGTCAAGTTTCCAGTTGACTGAAGATATGTTATTGTTACATTATGTTGTTAATAAATGTTTTAAATTTGACAATGTAGTGTGGTACATTGCGAACAAAGGTCAGATATATTGCATAAAAGTCTAGTCTAAAAATAAATTAAAAAAATCGAGAACTGAATCGACTCGTGACCTTAGAATCGAAAATGTAAATGAATCGAGGATTGGGAGAATTGTGACACCCCTAAAAATAGCCCATCTATTCTTTGCATGACTTACAATTTTATTACTTAAAATGGATGGTATGATGACACAATTCTTAGAGCAAGATAGCTACAGTATGGCTTGTTTCATATTCCAGTTACAAGTTTTGTTTTATTAGAATTCATTTTTATTGCATCAAATTGAAAGTTGGAGCAAAGTATTTCATGTTATTCAAATACATTTTGCATAAATTAAAGGCCTCAAGTTAGAAGTGTTTTAGTTAGAAGTGATCTCGCATTTCACCAGGGCAGAGGTCGGTGATCTTGGGCTTAAAAAGGTTGGTGACCACTGTTCTAGATCATTGTTCATTTTATAAAGTGTTTTAATCCGTGTTTTGGGGATCCTAATAACTGTTTTGTACCGTAACAGAATTACATGTCCATGTTCCATTCATTACAATCTCATTGTAACAACAATCTGTCATTCAAACAACTCTGGCTTGTACAGTACACTTAATAAAATGTCGGATTTCATTCGGGCTCAAGTGCATAAATAACGTTAGAGTTAATGGGTACGGGCACGGAAAAAAACGTTAACTGAAGGCTCGGTTAGCAACGATTAGCTCCGGTTTGCCGTTAGCTCCAGTTAACTCCAAATATAGATAATCTTCAGCGGACACACTGACGCGGAGAAAACATTTGTTGCTTTTTTTTCCTTTTGCAGTTCCGATGAGATGCGCTGTATTTAAGATTATGTCACATATCTATGTGCTGACATGGATACATCCGTCCAACATATCTCAGTGTAAAGTCACATCAATCAGTTCTGCAAAAGGATAAAAATATGCATCAAATGTCAAAAATGTCTGGGGCTTAGTTTTGGCCCAGAGACAGTTTTCTGTCTTTGTCTCAGCGGTTAGCTGCGAACTTTGTCTTGACTGCAGACCTTCTGGTGGTTTTGCTGTACCTGTATGATGAGTCCTGGTGCCATGGATGTTAGATCCTCCTGTAGTGTCAACTTCAGGTTTTCATCGATTTGGTCTGTGGGGGGGTGAAGTACGAGAAAGACACAAGGTGGGTGAACTGATGACAATGAAATAAAATAAAAACAAAATAAAAGCACAACTAGTTTTGTTTCATTTCAATGTCTCTACGAGTGGATTATGTTGGATATTTTAAATTCATTAAAGTTCTTGACTGGTTAAAACTGAAATACTGATACGCTATCAGTAATATGGAAGTGATTCACCATAATTCAAAGTAACATAGCTAGAAGGAACTTTCAATCTGCGTACTGTAAACCAGAAATCTTCAACTAGGGGGTCTGTGACCCCTAGGGGGTCCTCAGAGTTAGTGCAAAAAAATATTTGTTTTGAAAGTTTTCTTTTTTCTAAAATGAATATATGCATGAAAATATACTTTAATATGAATCCGACATTTTAATAGCAAATTGGCCTTCAGTAGTTGCAAAATAAAAAAAATAAAAAATGTACACATTGAAATAAGCTTACTATAAAGTAGGGTAGGCAATATGGTGGCCAAACAGGCTTGAGGATTCACTATGCCTTCCATGTGTATGTTTAACAATAAAACATGATGCATAAATAAAATATTAATATCCATTCATTTTCATCCAGCCGGCCTAGTTCGATATGCAGATCAATTTTATACAGTGTAAGTAGTAGTGGGTCCCTACTCCGTGTCTCTTTCAGCTATAAACAACTGCCGTAAACAAACCGTTTACCACCCATTACCACTCATAATGATGATGACATTGTAGGTGTATCATCATTACGCCATGGTCGTGTTTACCTTCTGAGGACCTCTCTTGGGTGGATAGTTTGTAACATTCACAAGTGTGGGCTCACTTCCGCGACGTGCATGTGCAGAGCAGCTGCTGTTTAACAGGGCACCGGCCATGTTGTAAAGACAAGCCATAACAAGGGTGCTTTGAAGCCTCAGCTGTAGGCTGACTACATGCTGATTGTGTAGCTGTATCATTAAAAAAAAAAAAAAAAAAAACTAAGAGGAGGTGTTTCAAAGTAGTTGTTAGTATACGACCAGTCTTCAGCACATACCAAACAAGCCGATGTAGACCTCCTGCAGCGAGTGAACACTGCAGAACTGGTTGAGCTCATGGTGAACCTTGTTGAATATCAAAGCTTTGTCGTAGTCTGCTGTGAAGTTCCTCACTATGTCGTACACTGTAGAGAGGGGAAATAAGTGCTCAGTGAATCCAGAAATCACAGCAAACACAGATCACACGTACAGTCAGTGATTTGGCTCGGCTGGAGCCAACGCTGAATGTGTTTGTCAGTGCCAAGTTGTCTTCAGGTGTGAAAAAACATGAACTAGGAATTCAGGATAAATACTGTACGTCGTTTGATGTTTTTGGCCTGTTGAACACTGGGGGTTTACCTGCTGATTGAACCAGGTAGTTCACCACTTCTATACGGTCAAAGTAAATCATCACTCCTCCACTGAAAAAAAACACACACAAAAAAAACACATAACATTACCTATTTGATGGGCACTTTTATCCAAACACTAGCACAACATAAAGGGTTTGTATCGTCAGTCTCCGGCAGCGTTGGTGTAATACTTCAGCCAAGGTACTGTGTGGGAGCGTGTCGGGTACAAGATGAATGTGCAGCGTTTTTAAATCTGGAGACCACATCTGATACTACTTCAGCCAATAAACACAGCAGACCTACCTTGTGCCGCATGGTACATTCTTCACCTCATCTGTCTGCAGCGTTGTCTGTGAGTCAAAAACAGAGATTCACGTTTACTTTTTGCTTTGTTTGTTTTTCGCTTCTGACATCATAATGAAAATACCAGACACACAATGTAAGGCTGGGAGTAAATTCATCAACACAGTATGAAATCAGACAATTCCATAAGTTAAAAGGTGGGTGATATGGAGAAAAATTTAATATCACAATATTTTTGACCAAATACCTCGATGCTGATATTACAGCGATAATGTAGGGTAGACAACTGGTGCTTTCAAAAATGTTTACACAATGAGATGTTTGACAAATAATCATCAGTAATGCAGATATGAGAACAGTTAGTTAGTCTGGCAAAAAAAAAAAGTACATCACTTTACTGTAATGCAGCCTTTAAAACCAGGGAAAGACAACAATTATGCCATATTACGATCTAGCCTCATAGATCGATAGATTCCCAGACCTTCCTCCACACGCTGCGGAGGAGGGTCTGGCTAGTCCACACAGCATTCCGGTATAGAAGAAACATGCTCTGGTTTATTGGCATTTCTTTAGACCAATCACAATCGTCAAGTGCCGGACGCAATGATGGGGCCTCTGTAAAATAGCCTCGGGAAGGAACTTGTTTTGGTGGAACATGTGTACGTTCGAAGGTTGTTTTAGTCGTGCAGCAGAAAACTCAGGTTGGACAGATAGTCTAGCTAGCTGTCTGGATTTACCCTGCAGAGATCTGAGGAGCAGTTAACCATAGTCCTCAGAAATCCACCGGAGTTTAGAATTACAACGCAAAGAAAGAGAAAGGAGACGGACATCCGCCCAAAAATGAGGGACATCTGGCAGATCGTCGGCGGCAACTGAACAATCCCGGGAATGAATCGTCGTTGATGTACAAATTAGACTAGAGATACCCCCACAGCCCTGTCAGATGAACTTGCGTACCCCTTCATCAATTCACAATGAATGTTCTAAATGTATTACACTATTCATCTATCTAATAAAGCGAGACGTACACAGCAGACAGCAGTTTTCATCAGACTCACCCTGGGTCGGGTTAATTAAGTCTACTGCTAACTTACAACACTTATAACATTACCGTCGCCAAAATACCCCCGCCAGTCAAATCCCCTACTTCACCGGTAACCGTCAAGCCACTAAACCTGTTTGGACATTAACACCTCTGATGAAGTGTTAAATTTGTTAACGAGACAACACCGCCTCTCTTTCTCTGCGCACGCACACACACACACACACACACACACACACACACACACACACACACACACACACACTAGGGCTGTCATCGACTAAAGAAATTCTTAGTCGACTAACACTTATATGATTTTGTCGACTAATCGATTAGTTGATTTAATCGACATGCTGTGCTCTTTGAGAGGTGGTTAAGAATAGAAAAGCGCAATATAAATGTAGTTAATTAACCATCTGTAAAACTGAGTTTCTCCGAAATTAATCCTGCAAAAGCACCACTTTAAATCTTGTGTTCGCCAGAAATGTTCTCATAAGTTGCTTGGAAATGAGTAATTAAGCATGAATAAGCATAAAAAATGACTTATCGACTAAAGAAATTTTAGTCGACTAAGACCAAAACGACCGATTAGTCGACTAATCGACTAAGAGGGGGCAGCCCTAACACACACACACACACACACAAACACACACACAGGTTCTGGTGGTTGATTACCGCAGATAGGTGCTGATTAGCTCTCTTAACAGGAAGGCTAATGTCTGATTACTCCACGTTTTCATTGTGATATTTTGTGATTAAATTCTGAATCTGCCCCGTTCCCTGTCAGGTATATATATGGTAGTACAATGTCTTCCTCTGATGTAGAAGAAGCCTACACTGTAAGTCAGTAGTAGGCTATACAGTGGAGTTGCATATTAAGTGAGTTGGGGTCCTTCTGTAAGTAATTCTGGGGTACAATTTGGTTTTGAAGAATTCTACAAGCAGCAATACCACAGGCCAAGCAATCGGCCCGTTCCAAACAGGCACATTTTCAACGGGCACTGTACTAGTTATATAAAAGTGCATATTGTTAATTATTTCAAACAATTGAACTGTCAATATTAAAGCTGGTTTGGTCAGCAATTTTACTACTACAAGCCTTCCATGCTACTGCTACTTGGAGTAAAGCTAATTGTTTCAACTATATATCCATTACTGTTACTTAGGCCACTACTTTTAGCTGACTATTTCAACTGTTAGCTTTTTTAAACTGTTTCTTCATTACTTTAGCTAATCATTCAAACAGTATAGTCATTACTTTTAACTAGTATAATCTTCCGTTTATTTATTTATGTATTTGCTCACTTTTAGCTAAACTTGCTCACTTGTTAACTACTTTTCACACACTCTCACATAACTGCATGGATCGTACAGGTGTTGCAGTTGATATGTTAATATGTGGATATATTCTTTCAATCACTAGTGAAACTCAAAACCCTTATCCTACTAACTGCCTTCAAATCACGTCTGTCTGAGCTCGCGTCCGATCACTGCACGCGCCAACTGTTATTCTTTATTGTATGTCAAACTGCATGTTATCTTGCACGCTTATGCTTTATTCTTGGCCAGGTTGCCGTTGCAAATGATAACTTGTTCTCAACGGCGTACCTGGCTAAATAAAGGTTAAATGAAAAAAAAAAATCTTAATTTCTATTTGTTGAAAATTAGTAAAGCTACTTTACGATCTTTTGGCGTACCCCTGGCAACTGCAGAAGTACCCCCAAGGGGTGCACGTACCCCTGGTTTGGAATCACTGCTCTGACACTCTACTGCTTTTTTTTTTTTTTTTTAAAGCCTCCCACGGACAGGTGTTGAAAATTAGCATGTGTGCTAAAACACTCAAGCAATGCATCTGGTTTGTCACCGAATAAAAAAAGTTGTCGACACATACTGAACGTTATAACAATTATAACAAGTAGTTTATATTACATGACTGTTGTACTGGATTCATATGAGTCTACATAAGGTTTAGGGGGCCGCTAATTGACAAGGCAATTGACAGATATTTAAACTTCCATCATCCTGGATCCTCATTTTATCTTATCTGCGGTTGAGATCAGTTATGACCTTCATTGCTAGACTGGTGTCACATTCACTATTCACAAAGATTCAATGTAGATCAGGTTCTAAAAGTGTGGTGGCCAGAATATACAAAAACTTTAAGGCTTCTTATACTGTAGGCCTCTTTCTTTGGGCAATGTTTGGAGAAAAAAACAGCCAGCTCCCTGCAGCAGGTCTGAACTGGCAATCAATCTGGAATAATATTTGAATGACAGATAGACGCTCCCCAGAGTGCTCTTCCTGTCAGTTTAAGAGATACCCCCACAGCCCTGTCAGATGAACTTGCGTACCCCTTCATCAATTCACAATGAATGTTCTAAATGTATTACACTATTCATCTATCTAATAAAGCGAGACGTACACAGCAGACAGCAGTTTTCATCAGACTCACCCTGGGTCGGGTTAATTAAGTCTACTGCTAACTTACAACACTTATAACATTACCGTCGCCAAAATACCCCCGCCAGTCAAATCCCCTACTTCACCGGTAACCGTCAAGCCACTAAACCTGTTTGGACATTAACACCTCTGATGAAGTGTTAAATTTGTTAACGAGACAACACCGCCTCTCTTTCTCCACACACACACACACACACACACACACACACACACACACACACACACACACACACACACACACACACACTAGGGCTGTCATCGACTAAAGAAATTCTTAGTCGACTAACACTTATATGATTTTGTCGACTAATCGATTAGTTGATTTAATCGACAGAGCTGTGCTCTTTGAGAGGTGGTTAAGAATAGAAAAGCGCAATATAAATGTAGTTAATTAACCATCTGTAAAACTGAGTTTCTCCGAAATTAATCCTGCAAAAGCACCACTTTAAATCTTGTGTTCGCCAGAAATGTTCTCATAAGTTGCTTGGAAATGAGTAATTAAGCATGAATAAGCATAAAAAAATGACTTATCGACTAAAGAAATCTTAGTCGACTAAGACCAAAACGACCGATTAGTCGACTAATCGACTAAGAGGGGGCAGCCCTAACACACACACACACACAAACACACACACAGGTTCTGGTGGTTGATTACCGCAGATAGGTGCTGATTAGCTCTCATAACGGGAAGGCTAATGTCCGATTACTCCACGTTTTCATTGTGATATTTTGTGATTAAATTCTGAATCTGCCCCGTTCCCTGTCAGGTATATATATGGTAGTACAATGTCTTCCTCTGATGTAGAAGAAGCCTACACTGTAAGTCAGTAGTAGGCTATACAGTGGAGTTGCATATTAAGTGAGTTGGGGTCCTTCTGTAAGTAATTCTGGGGTACAATTTGGTTTTGAAGAATTCTACAAGCAGCAATACCACAGGCCAAGCAATCGGCCCGTTCCAAACAGGCACATTTTCAACGGGCACTGTACTAGTTATATAAAAGTGCATATTGTTAATTATTTCAAACAATTGAACTGTCAATATTAAAGCTGGTTTGGTCAGCAATTTTACTACTACAAGCCTTCCATGCTACTGCTACTTGGAGTAAAGCTAATTGTTTCAACTATATATCCATTACTGTTACTTAGGCCACTACTTTTAGCTGACTATTTCAACTGTTAGCTTTTTTAAACTGTTTCTTCATTACTTTAGCTAATCATTCAAACAGTATAGTCATTACTTTTAACTAGTTAAATCTTCCGTTTATTTATTTATGTATTTGCTCACTTTTAGCTAAACTTGCTCACTTGTTAACTACTTTTCACACACTCTCACATAACTGCATGGAGCGTACAGGTGTTGCAGTTGATATGTTAATATGTGGATATATTCTTTCAATCACTAGTGAAACTCAAAACCCTTATCCTACTAACTGCCTTCAAATCACGTCTGTCTGAGCTCGCGTCCGATCACTGCACGCGCCAACTGTTATTCTTTCATCCACTGTTTTGCACACCCTTACCCCGTTATCCTTGTCACGCCCAATTGCATATTTGCACAGACGCACATCTTCATTGCCATCATATTCTGTTACCACTCTTTTGCACCTTTCATCTGCCCTGATAGGCTCAACTGTTTTTCTTTTCTCCCCACTTTTGTGTCACACAATTTTAGTACACTCTACTGATCTACATCTCTATCTAGATCACAATTCTGCACTAGTTGACTTTCATGATGTCTTTTATACAGTCTGTCTATTCATGCATACTGTGTTATTCTTGAATTACATTAGCACCTAGACCACTATTTGCACTAACTGTATATTGACTCTTCACTACATCTCAGCAGTGTTACAGACTGTCTATTCATGTATATTGTGTTGTTATTACCTTATTCACTCTCACATATCCTCCGACTTACTTACACCTTGTATTGCCTACCTAATCTGCACTTTATGTAGCCTATTGTATTCTGTTTCTTGTATTTTATTGTATGTGAAACTGCATGTTGTCTTACACGCTTATGCTTTATTCTTGGCCAGATTGCCGTTGCAAATGATAACTTGTTCTCAACGGCGTACCTGGCTAAATAAAGGTTAAATGAAAATTAGTAAAGCCACTTTACGATCTTTCCGCGTACCCCTGGCAACTGCAGAAGTACCCCCAAGGGGTGCACGTACCCCTGGTTTGGAATCACTGCTCTGACACTCTACTGTTTTTTTTTTTTTTTTTATTAAAGCCTCCCACGGACAGGTGTTGAAAATTAGCATGTGTGCTAAAACACTCAAGCAATGCATCTGGTTCGTAACCGAAAAAAAAAAAGTTAAAAAAAATTTAGCAACACATACTGAACGTTATAACAATTATAACAAGTAGTTTATATTACATGACTGTTGTACTGGATTCATATGAGTCTACATAAGGTTTAGGGGGCCGCTAATTGACAAGGCAATTGACAGATATTTAAACTTCCATCATCCTGGATCCTCATTTTATCTTATCTGCGGTTGAGATCAGTTATGACCTTCATTGCTAGACTGGTGTCACATTCACTATTCACAAAGATTCAATGTAGATCAGGTTCTAAAAGTGTGGTGGCCAGAATATACAAAAACTTTAAGGCTTCTTATACTGTAGGCCTCTTTCTTTGGGCAATGTTTGGAGAAAAAAAACAGCCAGCTCCCTGCAGCAGGTCTGAACTGGCAATCAATCTGGAATAATATTTGAATGACAGATAGACGCTCCCCAGAGTTAATAAATAATAAATGGCACTGCCAAAATACAGCTGTTGATCAAAAGTTGACATACACTTCTAAAGAATGAATGTTATATTATATATAGTTTGCTGCTGATCACTAGGGGTGCACGATTCTGAAAATGTCACGATTCGATTCAGTATCGATTTTTAGGCTCACAAGTCAATTCAAAAACGATTCTCGATTAAAAAAAAAAAAAAAAAAACGATTCACGGGCGCCCAGATAGCTCAGTTGGTAGAGCGGGCGCCCATATATAGAGGTTTACTCCTCGACGCAGTGGGCCCGGGGTTCGACTCCGGCCTGCGGCCCTTTGCTCCATGTCACCCCCCCCCCCCCCTCTCTCTGCCCTTCATGTCTTCTGCTGTCCTATCCAAATAAAGGCTGAAAATGCCCAAAAACATAATCTTAAAAAACAAAAACAAAACGATTCACAGTATGTAAATGTAGTTACTACTACTACTACTATATACATTCTATGAATCAATTTTGAATCGGTAGAGCTTGAATCGCGATATGAATACGATTTTTTTTGCACACCCCTACTTCACATCGACAAAGAAAAGGCCTTCTGCAGGACAGTTTTGTGGTCAGATGAAACAAAACTTGAGCTATTTGGCCACAATGACCAAAAATATGTTTAAAATCAATCAAATATGTGTTTGGAGGAGAGAAGGTGAGGCCTTTAACCCCTAAAATAATAATTCTCAATAATGTCATTTTCACTGAATATCTAACAGAAATTCAAATATATTTAAACTTGTGTATTTATTTAAGAATGAATATTTGAATTTCTTTTTTTTGGCCAATGTTGACAGACCTACATAGCACTAACTTTTCCAAAATGTTTTACATTTTTTGGATGAGTATGGTAAAGTGGTTGGTAGGGAAAAGAAGGGTCATGATGTAGCTGAGGTTAGTAGGGGAGGCGGGTACTTTGTCTCCTGTATGTGAAATGTGAAAACAGGAGTTATTTTATTTCATTCTTATAGGTTGCTTAATCAAGCACTTTACTTCATGTATTCCATTATTAGACAGGACGGCAGGTGAGACAGGAAAGTATGGAAAGAAGTGAGAGAAGAGGAGAGAGAGAGAGAGAGAGAGAGAGCAAAGAGGCAGACTAGAAGGACAGCAGAGCGGAAGAGAAAAGGCAAGAAGTCTTGAAGCATTTTATTAAATGTAATTCAAAATGTGTCTAAAGCCTTTTTAAGTGTCAATGGCTTGTCTTCCAAAACTCAATTCAACAAAAGCAATTCAGCATCGCTGCTGGGAAAGATCTAAGGGGAAACGCTGACTACGCATATATGTATATACACACTATAATAGACATCTTCATGTGTCTGCATACAGTACATGTTTAACATACAAGAGGAAATCCTATTTCATTTCTTTAGTACCCACTTAATGGTAAGGATTTAGATTATTATGTAGCATGTCGTCAATCAAATTTAAAAGCATTATGAATATATATTAATATTTGTTATGTTAAACTTCTTGGAACACACACAATAAGAGTGATATCAGTCTTTGTATTTCTGCACCCGATATATGTTGCATGTCTGTTCAAATTGTTGTTTATTAAGTTTTCACTTATCTGAATTGAGGATCTAAGGAAAGAGGGTGTCATATGCTGTACACATGACGACTGTATTATGATTAAGTCATGTGACATTTTTAGGCTATGAAACATTTACTTGACTCACCTGAACAGACTTGAAGGAGGTGATGAATGGAAGCATAAGATGGAAACCAGGGCCGCTGGTGATGGTCAGGAGAGCCCCTCCCCTGTGACACACACACACACACACACACACACACACACGCGATAGTTATATCTTACATGGAATAAAACTCCTGGGGCGATTTTTTTCTTGTAATGAATACAACTATTCTGATTATGTGTGATAAGATCAATTAAAGATTTGGATCTTGGCCAAAATGATAAGACTTGAGTTAGACTTTGTGTGCCAAGGAGGAACTGTTATGTATTTTATTCAGTTTTAGCAGAACATTGCCATTTATGCTACTGCAAGTACAGACAAGTACATGTACAAATACTCAGGCAACTAATCAGGGTAAACAAAAGAATGTTTTGAAAGAAGAAGAATTTCTCATGAAAAAGATCATTCTTGGATTACACTATGGTGACTCATATGAGAGTCCAGTCTTAGTGGCAGCTTGTCATTTGTTTCAAAAGCCCTACTGATAACTCTGATATTTACTGCATGTCTGTGCAAGTAAGAATACTCAGCGCTAGGGTTTATTACCGGGAAACGGAAATCTGATCAAGACTATTTCCTGATTCCCGGGAAAGGTTCTGATGGGAAACGGGAAATAAAATTAAAAAAAACGCATGGAGTGCGTGTCTATTGTTGTCATACGGTAACGTTGATGCAGGCGACAGTGCCGTACCGTAGTTACGGTAATTAAAGGCTCACTAAATCCATTCCAACAGTTGTTTGAAGCTTTTAGTATTATTCAGGCTCCATCCGTGGAGACGGAGAGAGCATTTTCTATCTGCGGCCAATTTATCACGAAAATCATTGTCTATCAACGCTCTCTGCTTTTTGAAAGCACACTTCCAGAAGAAAAAGAAAGAAGGGAAGGGTGAGAATTTATTGTAAACTAACAGAAATATGTAGCCTAAGTTGTCACGAGTTCAATTTAATGCTGCTATTGCGGCAGAGTGTTTAGGCATTTTATTTTTTTAAATTCAGTTTTACATATGGCCCTGTCTTTTTGCAGTGCAGAGTTGTACATTTCTGTGGGTCGTTTTCTTTAATTTAGTTGAACTTGGATGTGTTTAAAAGAGAAATATGCCTGCCCTTTATTCTTGTATTTTAATTGTCTTCATGTAAAGCACTTTGAATTGCCCTGTTGCTGAAAAGTGCTATACAAATAAAGCTGCCTTGCCTTGCCCTAATAAAGAAATATTTGGTTAACTTTGAGTGATTATTCCCGTTTGCAGCCGCTAACACATCAACAGCTACAGAATGGATTTCGTTTAACAGAATGGATTAGCTAAACAGAAAGAAAACAAAAAGAAGAAGACTAGATTAGGAATCATTCAGTGGTTTCCTTTAGCAGATTTCGTTAGTTTTTATGATGGAGTTCTGTAAAATATTGGTTTTATAAGGGTTGCCTAGATTTTCAGAAGACAAGTCATAGACATTCCACCTGGCATTTCCTAATTAGCGCTGCAACACGCAGCTCACGTGATCACGCAGCAGAATCATTGCAAACTGTGTTGATGATGGAC
This sequence comes from Gymnocephalus cernua, assembly GCA_023631565.1. NCBI lineage: Eukaryota > Metazoa > Chordata > Actinopteri > Perciformes > Percidae > Gymnocephalus > Gymnocephalus cernua. The sequence goes on from CM042425.1 coordinate 26,310,522, forward strand.
ATAAACTGTGTTCTTTTTAGGGATGGGGCCGATCCCATCCAGTATCGGTATCGGGACCGATACCAGCGAAATTCAGGTATCGGATTTTCCCGATCCAACCTGCGGAGATTTCCGATACCAAGAGCCATGTCTGCACTTTAACGTTGTCTGCTGAAATGGCTCCAAAAGTGATTCCTGCCGGCTGGTCTGCTGGTTGGCTGTGTTGCAAACTGTGGAATAGTTTTCCTGAACGGAGTCGCGGCTCAATGAGACACAGAGTTATGAGACACGTCCCCACTCAGGAAGTCCATTCTGCAGTTTGCAGCCAGCTAGCAGGATAGTAGCATGACCAGCATTGTGGCTAGCTCGATGCTATCCTGTGTGTCCGCTGTTTGGAAATACTTCACAGTGGAAACACCGCAGAGCAAGACAGCAAAATGCAAAACCAAAACAGGACTTTCACAACCGTCTGTCTGCCGGTGTTGTCGCCGGCTTTTGGCGTTTCAATTCCCCGTTGTTGCGTCCACCAGAGACCCCGGATCGTACGTGTCCCGGCGGCCGCTGTTTCAGAGCAGCTGCTGCGCAGCCGTGAAAACAGAGGTGTGTGTGTGTGTGTGTGTGTGTGTGTGTGTAACTAAGTGTGTGTGTAAGATGTTTACAGTTATTGCACTTTTCTTATATTTCAGATATTTGACATTTTAAAACGTTGATTTGTTGATGCTACAAGAGCCAGTGTGCTTGATTTGCGCTGTTCACACACTGTTTAATTGATAGTGTGTGTGTGTGTGTGTGTGTGAGAGAGAGATTTTTACACTTGCACTTTTCTTATATTTCAAGACTCAAGTATTTGACATTTTGGGTATGTAATAAATATTGACATGACAATCAATTTGAAACCCTTACAGTTGCATATCTGTTTTCAGAATGAGATTTTTCCTGTTTTTCTGACTTCCTTTTCTGACCTTATACTTACCTCAAGTTGCCTTTTGGGACATACATGCATACGTACGTCCATATCATACTTGCCCGTTGAGAGGAGTTTATTTCAGCATCATATAAAATCAACAATAATGATAATAATAATATTAAAGCAAACACAGCTCTGGTATCGGAATAGTATCGGTATCGGCCGATATCCAAATTCAGGTATCGGGATCGGAAGTGAAAAAATGTGGATCGGTGCATCCCTAGTTCTTTTGCCCTAATAATGATACAAATAATATAAAAAATGTCAGTTTGGGATTTGGGAACACATATTTAAATGATATTGATATATTACTTGGGCTAAAAAAAACAAAAACAAAAAACAGCCGGGAATTCCCGGGAAATGCGTCTGTTCCCGGAACCGATTCATCTAATTTTCGGGAAAAATATAAAACCCTACTCAGCGCCTAAGAAGATGCAGAGGCACACAACAGCTGGCGTTTCTTTGCCATCTTAATGCCCAGGTATTTATAGTAGTAACTGTTTAACAGTTAAGTTAAGAAGCAGATACTCTCTTTTATAGAAGAGCAGTTTAACACACTAATGTCTCAGGCACAACATAAAAAACAATAATGTGTGCGGCAGTCTCACCTGTAGTAAACTCCAGTGTGTCCCTCATCGATCTTGTGCACGGAGGATAGGAGCGCTGCTCCTCCGAGAGCGCCGATTACTGCGAGTATGACACCCCACTGCGCCATCCTGGCAGGCAGAAAAAGAGGACAGGATTTGTTTTTACCTTTATGTTTTTACAGACAAGTCAAGACAAAGGCGGCCTGACAAGTGTCATAGCCACTTAGGGGAAGGGAAGGAGGGCTAGATAATAAATACATTAGAAATACACACAGTTTAGAAATGACATAAAATACAATTTGAAATGCTACACAGAAAACAATAAACACTTATAACGAGATAAGTGCACAGGTACATGGGTGAGTAAGAGAGGGGGAAACCATTCAAATATTTAGCTGGAAAAATTATTATGTAGAGAAGCAACTGAAATTGTCCGTGAACAAGGACAACATGATGGTTTTTTGAAGGATGAAATGGAAATTAGTTTGTCCAGTTTGAGAATCTTTTGCAGAGCATTCCAGTCTGGAGACTGAAAAGATGCGAGACCAGAGGCAGAGTTGGTTTTGGGAATGCTTAATCGAAGATGAGGCGAGGACCGGGTATTGTATGCGACCGACTTTGTCTGCAGCAGGTGACCTAAGTAAGGAGGTGATCGGCCGGTCTTGTAAATGAAAGTGAACCAGTGAATCTTGGGGCGAATGTGAAGGGAGGGCCAGTTGACAGATAAATACAGGGTGCAGTGGTGTGGTAGCGGAATGGTAAAGAGTGTCGAGTTTTGATAGAGTGGTCTTGCAAGCAACCCTGTAGGCTATATAGTGGCACCATAATCTAACATGGGTAGAATAGTCATTTGAATGAGAGTGACTTTGGCAGAAGTGGTGAAAGTGGCGCGGTTTCTGTAAAGGAAATCGAGCTTTGCCTTGACCTTAGATTGCAGCTTTGATATGTGGATGGAGAAAGAAAGTGAAGTTTCCAACCAGGTGCCCAAGTATTTATATGCAGTGACTTGTTCAAGGATAGCCCCCTTGTGGGTGGTAATGTTAAGGGCGGGAGAAGGCGTAGTACCCTTACGGTAAAACCACAACTTTAGTTTTGGAGGTATTGAGTAAGGGTGCTCCGATCAGGATTTTTGGGACCGATCACCGATCGCTGGAAGACGTATCGGCCGATACCGATCACTTTTATGAACTGAAAATTACGCCATTACGTAACAGTCACACATGTTTAAAGAATGTATCAGTAACTGTTTGGCTTTCTGTCCTAGCTCAAAATCTAAAAAATGTCCTTTCAATCACTGCAGACATTTCTTCAGCACACACACACACACACACACACACACACGGAAACAGCTGTTTGAGCGGCGCCGGAGCTGCTAGCTACACGACTCCGCTCTGCCTTAGCGTTAGCTAACTTTGAAAACTCCTCATACTCCTTTCTGTGACTAACCTTCACATGTCTGATGAGGTTGGTGGTGTTAAATGTCTTTGGAGATTTCCGCCTCGTGGTATTTCCTTGGCACACACGTTGCAAATCGCTAATGTATTGTCTTTTTCCCAGATAGCAATGAGTCGGCGGACCACCGGCGGTGCTCCAGAGGCAGTAGAAGCGTCAGAATGGCGTAATCGCAAACACGTTTCCCGGAGCACCACTTCCTACCGCCTTCGTTCCGCGGCCGGCCGCGGGCCAACCCGCTGTTCTGCCGCCGTTCAGACACCTTGTAGAACTGCCAGACCGCTGAATGTAGGGACGCCGCCATTTTAGCTCCATGTTGAAAATGTTCTCAGGAGTAGTGCGCTCTTAATACATCCATGGTAGTGCGTCATCTGATCGGCATTTATGGAGACCACCGATCAAACTATTTAAAGCCATTATCAGCCGATACCGATCGGTGACCGATCAATCGGAGCACCCTTAGTATTGAGAGTGAGTTTGAGTTGGGAAAAAGACTGCTGTAGTTGGAAGAAGCTATCTTGCATAGTAGCTTGAACAATATCAGGGGACGGACTAGTGGCATAAAGAATAGCTGCCAGCCAATCAGCTACGTGAGGAATGTTATTAATGTACATTGTGAAAAGTGTGGGGCCAAGTATGGAGCCTTGGGCAGCGTTTCCCACAGGTTGAGAATTTACTTGTGGTGGTGGGTGGCGCAGGATGTGACGGCTGGGTACAGTAAAAACTAGTCAAACAAAGCTTTTGAACCCTTTATTGAAAACAACTAGGCTACATAACATTAACAGATAATTCCGAAATACATAAATAACCATTTACATATTAAACAGACTAAAATATGAAGTGTAGCCATGATGTGCTTTATCAATTAAATCTGGTTGGTTTGTCAAATGTTATGGTTGAGCAGATAAAATACCTGATTACCCAAATAGGCTATTATATGTAACTTAACCTTAAAAGGTGCTGTAGGTAGGATTGAGAAGATCCAGGACTTAGCCAAAAATGTGAACATCGACAACTTCTTAGTCTCCCCCCACCTTTCTGCTAAAACCCAAAACGGTCTCCTAAGCCCCTCCCCCCACAAGGGAGAATGAATGTGTGTGCCTGAGCGGTGATTGACATGCAGTTACAGGGGTAACAACCAAACTCTGATAAATGACGTTCAGAGAGCTTTCACAGCGGTGTGGCCGCGACATTTCAACAATATGTTAATACAGTTAATCCCAGAACAAGACCACCAGCAGCAAGTTACTACTAACTATAGCCTCTGAGCCTGAAGGGAAGCGTTGACACTGTCATGCACGCAGAGCGCAACTTCACAAGGGGGAGGGGCTGGAGGCCACTGGTCTTTGTGCGCTGTTAAAAAAATAGGCCTACATTGTTGATTGGGAAAAAATGTAATTTGGATGTTATCTACCTGGGCGGGTCTCAATCTACCTGGGCAGTGCGCCTAAGTAGAACCTATGTAAGGGAAACACTGCTTGGGGGTAGGGGTGCACAATATATCGACTCAATATCGTTATCGCAATATCATTTTCGATATTATACCGAAAGTCTCGCAATAATTATGCAATATTTTTTTAATAAAAAAAAGAATTTTATTTTTTATTTTTTTTATAGTATGTTTCATTTGTGAAGCGTTGCATCCCGCCCAACATGCACCCAAACTTTGGCTTTAAGCCAACAGATGTTGCATTGTATTGTTTTTATACTGTAGTGTACATACAACCAGTACAACATGTCCTGTTCTGTAGACATGCTCTTTATTTATTTTATTTATTTAATACTGTACAACCAGTACAACATGTCCTGTTCTGTAGACATGCTCTTTTATTTTATTTATTTAATACTGTACAACCAGTAAAACATGTCCTGTTCTGTAGACATATGTTGGACCAGTCCAATATGACTGCAGGTTGAAATAAACCTTGTGTTGTAAGAAAACTTGTTTTGTTAGGAATCTATTTTGATGCATTTTCCCATAACTTTGGTAATTTTACATACGTTTAAAAATATCAAAATGAATATCGATATCGCAATATTCACTATCGATATCGCAATATCATTTTTTTTTTCAATATTGTGCACCTCTACTTGGGGGACAGCCCTGGTGACCAGGAGAGAATGGGAGAAAAGGTTTTCAAATCTTACACAATGCACCCGGTGAGAGAGATAATTGGAAAAACCAAACCAGTGAGTGATCAGTGACACCAATGCTGCTCAGTCTGTGAATGAGTGTATTGTGGGTGCATGTGGAAATGGACAGATGGTAGCAGTTTCTCTTTTGATGTTTACACGTTCCTGCCTTAGGCTAATTCAAATCTAAATGCTCCCAACCACAAGTATGTCCCACACTCAGTCTCTAGCTTGTGCTGTACTGTAGTACTATCACGTTGGAGTTGGTATCTTGCTCACTGGTTTATCTCCTCTGAGCTCAGGCTTAGCCCGGCATCAGATGGGACTCAGTGTGACCTTGTAACACTTAAAGAGGATTGAGGCTAAAGTACGAAAACCCTCTCGTCATTAGAATTTATAAAAAAAAAAAAAAAAAAAAAAAAAACGCTTACGCATTTATCGTGATTCTTTTTGCAATGATTTTTAAACAATGATTCACTTAAATATTTTCTGTTTATATGGTACCGCCAACGGCGACTACATCATATCAGTTTCCAGCAAAACAGACTGAAGGCAAAAAATTTAGAGAATCCACGTTATGTTCTTCTTGAAATAAATGAATGAGTCTGAAATAAATGTCAGACTGAGTGACTGACATGTGATGTGCATTCTATTTAGAAAACAATTCGTTTTTAGAAATGTCTCATGATATGTTGTCTCTAGAAGTGTATTCAACTTTTGTTGATGTTAAAGAAGGAAAAGAAAATCGCAATACTCAGTACTATCAAATCGTAACACTTCTAGAATCGCAATAAATGAAAAGCGCGATAGAAATCGAATACAAATACAAGGGGTGCCGACCCACGTATCATAGGGGTGTGAATCTTCACTGGTCTCATTTTGATTATTCTGTCAACAATTCAAATCGATATCACGATGCATCTGAATGTAGTGGAGTCTGAACACAGAAGACAAAAGTCTGAAGGCTAACGCAAAAAAAAGTAACATCAGTAGGCAATAAAGGATTATGGTCTGTAAATGCATCGATGCAGAATCGTCCACATCGCGATGCAATGATTCATTTCAACGGCCCTATCGTGAAAGAATCGAAACAGGACAAAAGCATATCGCCCCAGCCCTACTTGTCATATATAAAGTGAATATGCCAGTGGCATCTCAAACAATATACATTCACTTATATTTGATAACCTTGATTTTTAGCAAGTTTAAGCTCATAAGAGTTGGATGAGGTGCTGTTAGCTTTAGTTGGTAAGGATTTGCAAAGATACAATCCGGTGACCCTGCTGTCTCAACACTGGACTCGTCTCATACAACTTCCCGTTTGTGTGTTACTTTAAATTAAATCTACATTCTCGTTTCTTTACTATGATTCTGACTGTATTCGGAATTTGTTCTTTGTAAGACACCGGTCTGCAACTAAAGTAGAGTACTGCATTTGTTTTGATGCTGGTCGTATTTTTCTTGGGAAGCGATTCTAAATTTGAATGGAAGTAACATTTTAACTTAGCATCAACTAATTACAGTTACACGTTAGATAATGTGTATGTGAATTACCGACGACCTGCATGGACAGCACGGAAGGAAGGGAACTGGTAATGATATCATGGCAAAGTCACTAAAGTGTTAAGTTAGAACTGTTTAAAATATTGTACGAATAGAAAGGATTTACTGGCAATTTTCAGAATACTCATTATCGACCAAACCGAACCTGTCTGAATTAACGTTCAATAAGTCTTAGAAAAGTGGCGGACACAGCTTCCTCTGCTTCACGGAAACGACTAACGTTACAGCCACAGCAGTTCAAAGTTTAAAGTCAACACTTATCAAAATACAAAAAGAAATATGTTAACACACGTTTGCCGAATGGCAGGGGACAATTTTAAGATTTGTATACAGTCGTAAAGTGTTTAAATTATGTAGGGCATGTATGACTTATTAGAAAGTGAACTTAAAATATCCAAACGTTTGAACCTGATTTGGTTCCGAGTGGAGCTAGCTAGCTAGCTGCGATAGCTATATTATTGCCGTTTTCCAACAGCAGACCGGTTTAACGATACTATCAGTCACATGACCGATAGTAACACAACGTAACGTTAGCTAACGCTACACTTCACTGTTGGCGTCAAAACATTAGACAGTGCCAAACATTGGTTAACCTTGGCTAACTGGCTGGTTTCAAGTTAGCAAAACAATATTAGCATATCTTATCTCGTTTTGACAATGCACTGTTATATGAACAAAACGGGGAATACCAGAGACTTTGTTTGAATTGACGGTAACATATATTTGTATTGCTCTGCAGGTCTTACCTGTTACTTTACCGGAGAGAGCCAAGAACAACAGATAAGAAGCAGGCACCTCTGTCACCTGCTACCTTCTTCTTCTTCGGTAGACTATGAGAGTGTTTGGCGTCTAACTTGTTGCATTAGCGCTCCCTCGTGGGCGGTCGACCGACAGCGTAGAGTCGTTCGCATACAGTGCTAGGTGCTAGCAGGGTGCTAGTCGACCACCATTGTGGCCCCTGTTGGCCACGGTGGCCGGAGCTTTTATATACTGTCTATGGGCCGGAGCAGCATCTTATTAAGCTGCTTCAGTGAAACACATATAGACAGTTAAAGAAAACAGAGGCAAATATGATGAACGTGTTTCTTTCAAATGAAATCAGCTGATTTCGAGGTTCACACTGCCAGTATGCAGTGTTGGGCAAGTTACTTCCAAAATGTAATACATTATAGATTACTAGTTACTGTCATTTGAGAGTAATTAGTTATATTACAGTATTACTGTCTCTGAATTGTAATGCTTTACACTACTTTTTCATTACTTTTGAGTTACTTTCACCAAAATAACAGCAGAAGTTTGACTTAGCAGGTAGCTTGTTAATTTCACCACCGGATCAATAAAGTCTCCTCTTTATCCACTTTAATACATCATACAATGTATCTGGAGTGTTGGAAGAAACCAGAGTACCCAACCCACAGCAGCACCATGCGACAAATGTAAAACTCCAAATGCTTGATTTCCATAAGGCCCAGTCTCCGCATGGGGTAACATAACTATTGGCCAAAGGGAGATTAACGATCAGTTAAAGTGCTCATATTATGCTCATTTTCAGGTTCTTAATTGTATTTAGAGGTTATATCAGAATAGCTTTACATGTTTTAATTTTCAAAAAACACCATATTTTAGTTGTACTGCACATTGCTGCAGCTCCTCTTTTCACCCTGTGTGTTGAGCTCTCCATTTTAGCTACAGAGTGAGGCATCACACTTCTGTTCCATCTTTGTTGGGAGTCGCACATGCGCAGTAGCTAGGTAAGGACTACTAACCAGTCAGAAGCAGAGTATGAGCGCGTGCCACGCTAGCAGCTAGGCAAGCATTATAACGTGTGTTACAAAGTGACGCACGTTCGTCACGGAAGTAAAGGCTGGACTACAAGAGAGCTGTTTGGAGCAGTTTGTGAACAGTGTTTTCTGTTGGAGATGGGAAGTCCCTTTGGGGTGGACTTTGGGCTTTTTCACTTTGGAAACCTATTACATGCACAAAAAAAGATATGTAACACAATAAAGTAAAGGGGAAACGCCAAAAAGCATAATATGAGCACGTAGGAAAGCACTGTGTTCTCACCAGATGACTGACAACTTGTTCGGCTCATAATGTCTAACCAGTGTTGGGTGGAATGAATAAGCTAACTTCGTTAGCGTTAGCCAACGGCCTCAGCGGGGGCTGTTTGGTCCCGAGACACAACGTTGACAGCCCTGGAGATGGACAATCTGTTAAGCCATCTCCCGGACCGCAGGCCTTTGCTGCCGATGGCCCACTGAACTGTGCAACGCTGTTTTGTTGTATGGTATCATAACAACGACTACGACTCACAGCGCTGACGGATTATCAAAAACCACTCCAGCGTCTGGCTCCTGGGTGGCTCACCTGGTGGAGCATGCGCCCATATATAGAGGCTTAGTCCTCGACGCAGCGGCCGCGGGTTCGGTTCCGACCTGCGGCCCTTTACTGCATGTCGTTCCCCCCTTCTCTCCCCCTCCCCATGTCTAGAGCTGTCCTGTCTCATAAAGGCCTAAAAATGCCACAAAAAATCTTCAACAAAAAAACAAAAAAACACTCCAGCAGAGAGGGGAGGGGCAGTTGGAGCATGCACATACGCTTAAACCGATCATACTCCATTTAAGATGTATACATGCAGGAATACCCTGGTTAATGAAGGAGTTCTCTAGGTCTGTTAACCGGGTTATGAGAACTCCAATTATAACCAGAAATGGGAAGTAATGAAGTACAAATACTTCGTTACTGTACTCAAGTAGATTTTTCAGATATTTTTACTTTACTATTTATTTTTGTGCCGACTTTTTACTTTTACTCCTTACATTTTTAACATGAATATCGGTACTCTCTACTCCTTACATTTTACAAAATTGGTTTGTTACTTTAGTTTCAAATAATTTCAGTGGAGTTACCGTTATTATTTTGTGCGTCATCAATACCGAATTCAATCTAATTGGATGGGACTATATGTTGTTATAATGTGCTGCAAATTGTGCCAACCGAAACACCACGAACTGCTGGCTTTCAAGAATTCACCATCAAATTTGAAAAAACACATAGAGGTAAATGCATCTTTTTGTTGTTATCAAAAGCTATTTGTTGTTTGTTTCAGTAACTTTATTAATTTTACGTTAATGGTCAGTTACATTTGTTCTCCTGCTAGCAATGACAATGCCTTGGTTCACTATAGCATTTAGTTAAGTAACCCAAGTAACGTTAAGGTTAGCGAGTGTTCAGTTTATTTGAAAATAATCGAATACTAGCTGATACAATATCTGCATGTATAGCTTTATATTAAATACAAATTCATTAACTTGATTTAGTGTAACAGTGCTGTAGTAAAGTTAACGTTACTCAAGGCCGTTCTTGTTTTCGAGACCACGTTAATGTTACTTGGTCTTGTCTCAAATCGACTTTATTTTGTTAACGTTAATAGATAGATAGATAGATAGATAGATAGATAGATAGATAGATAGATAGATAGATAGATAGATAGATAGATAGATAGAGATACTTTATTTATCCCGAAGGAAATTATGTTGTCCAATAGCTTATACACAACATACATACACATAGGCACACAGACATATGACATCCACACACACATACTACAAAAATACAAAGAAAGATATCAATAGTGTGCCCTTACAATAAAGTTTGGTTGTATCATGTATAAAGGAGTGGTGTGGAAAAAATGCAGAAAGGTGCAATGGTATCATAGTGCACGATAGCGTCAGTGCAAATTCAATATCTATTGAAGTACAACACAATAAATCAAAAATAGAATAATCACTACTATACATGGACACTAGTAAAAGACTTGAAGAAAAGTTTAAGTTAAAGCTGAAAACTATCCATACATACTGTATTGATCATACGTGCAAGCTAGCAAAACGGGCAGATGGCTAATATAGCCAGTAAGGGAGTCAAACAGTGCCAATCAGTCCAGTCCAGACCAAGGGGGCAGGCTTCTCTCCTCAGAGTGAAGCCTCCTATGGTGCCATTTTAATGCTACCAGACTCTCACCCGGCGTTAGCATTGCATTGACTGCCATTCATTTTGGCGTCATTTTGACAGCCAATAACTTTACATCTGAAGCATTTAAAGACTTTATTTGTCCATTGTTTATTTCTAAAGAAACACGACAATGTATAAAAGGCTCCATTACCTTGTACCTCACGTTATGGCTCCGTAGCAGACGTTTTTGTAAAAATAGGCTAACGATTGTGTCATAACCAAGCGACCTACTGTCGCATAGTAGAGGAATTACCGTATAGTACAGGAGAAGCTCACAGGCAGTTTCGACGTACATTAGCTGTTTAGTTTAATTACTAATGTTAACTAGCATTTTAGTTAGCAGTAATTAGCCTGTGCCTATGTTATCTCCTTACATATACCTACGCTCTCCGTTGGAAATGATTGAGATTTCTCTTGGCACAGCTACCAAAAGACTTACAACGTTCAGACACGTTCACGTCACATCTACGGCGGCAAGCTCAATTTGCAGCTACGCAGTAACGCTCGAGCCTAACTGAAAAGTGCTTCTAATAGACTTCACTCGTCTCCGTCCAGAGCAACGGAGTCACTCGGTCCATTTCTATATAGGTCTAATGGTCCAGACCTGTCTCAGACCTCTCAGACCTAAGGACTAAGGACTCATGTTTGAATTCTCACAGAATCACAACTGAATTCATATCTTGCTACTCAGTCACAATCTTATTAACCTGGAGTCCCAGTCTCTGTCACAATAATCATATATGTGATGTTTTAGACCTATTGGCAGACATCCATTTAAAATGTAGGCAATGGCATATAAAGAGCCTTTTTTCCACGTCCACTGAACTTTCTTAGCTTGCACTCTTGTAACATTGGTGTGGTCCAGGTAGCTTTGCATAAAACATGGTTGTCATTCGCAAGGCTACTTTAAGTAAATTTCCAAGCCTTTACTATGTTACTTTTACTTGAGTGAAGAAGTTAAATCAAGTTAAGTTCATCTTTATTGTGATAGTGATCTAATTGTTGTGTTATAAAGTATCATGCACGTTCATGTGAATGTGAATGCGAATGAGAAAAGTGTTTCAACCACTTTCCCAATGTGAACAGCAGATGGCGACACAGACCAGCTGAGATGCAACTGCTTCATTTTCATGAGGAAAAGGCTGCATTCTCCTACTACTACTGTGGCCTGCCATGATTGTAACATTTTAGAAATGTAGAGACATACGCTGCTGTCTTGCAGCAGATGCCTATTTCATTGACTCGCAGTGGGTAAAGTTGGCTGTCATCAAAAGCAACAGCCAGAAAGTTTGACATTTGTTAAAGAAAATTACACTGCAATCTACAATTTTCAAAAAAAAAAAGGGCAATCACTGAGCCCCCCCCCCCCAAACAGTCTCCAAACAGCAATAAGCCGCTGGAAGTGATACACAACTGAGGGTCTTGACACTAAAATTGCTGGGGTGCTTTTATTTTTAGACGTTGGCCTTATGAGAAATTCACAAAGGCCCAGAGCTAACCCCTAGGTGCTGCGGTGGCAGCTCTGTGCCGTGCATTTTAAACAGGGTGGGGGCAGGGGGAATGGAGGGGAAAGGGAACAACAGAGCAAGGGAAAAGAAGTTTGTCAGAGTTCATTAAGTATCAAGGGAACATCGCTGGAACTGGCAGCGTAAGCCTCGCCGGGGCCCTAGTGCCATTAATCACGACTGACAAGAAACCAGGGGCCGTGGGAGGGGGGGGTGGGGCGGAGGGGAGGGAGGGCAGCTCTGCCAGAGACTCTGGGAGTGATTATAGAACGGGGTCCAAGCAGTCCGGGCCAGGGGGGTGTTGAAGGTAAAACACACCACAGCCAAGGCTGTAGAGTTCAGGTACCTTCACACAGATCACACTCACATAATCACAGACATGGAGCTCCAGGCTTTTAAAAAACACAACATGACAGGGTGATTGTAGAAAGAGTGGAATATTTTGGTTTTGAGAAGAGACGTAGAGGGTGTAGCGCTCCCTTTTTGTGTATTTCCCCCCTCTCTTTTTTTCATTTATATGAGCTGAGCCTCTGGCTTAATGGCATGCAGCAGGAGGAAGAGAGAGTGGAAGTGCGGCGGTAACAGAGTGTCGCCCATATATCTCTGTCGGCCTGCCCCGCACCCCGTAGAAAAATCTCGTGGTACAGCTCGCCGCACTGCTGCCACCCTGGAAGAAGAAATAAATGGGAGAGAGAAAGAGAGGGGAGAAAAGAAAGGGGAGAGCTTGTGACTCGTGAAGATGGAGGCCTCTGTTAAGTGCTGTGCTTGAAAGCCCGTCCGGCCTCATTAGCTGTCAGTTGTAACAATACTGAGCTGGCAGCGAAGACTGCTCCCAGTCTCGGTGCCATAAATCACAGGCTGACAGGGCCCTGACAGGGCTGGGAACCAACACACATGCAAGACTCACTTGCTTTCTGTCTCTCTGCTGTTCCCTTTTCTTTTCTTTCTCTTCTCTGCCTCTCTTTTCCACTGCTCATGCTTTTTCTTAATTTATCTCCCATTCCCCCTCTCTCTCTCTCTCTCTCTCTCTCTCTCTCTGTCCTCTTTCTTTGTCAGCCCCACTCCCTTAATTTCCTTTTCTCTCTCTCTCTCTCTCTCTCTCATCTGTCTCTCTCCCTCTCTCGCACACACTTAGAGCACATTGCAGCGTGTCAGCAGACCGTCCAGAACACATGTGCTCACACACCAACACACACTTGCCTTTTGCGGCACGTCTCTTTGGCGTTCCATAAACAAATGTGTTTGACAGGACGGGTTTGGAAAAGTCTGTGATTTTTGTTGTTGTTGATGGATGATATGTGTTCACTGGGTCTGTGTGCATGTCTTTGGCTCCTGTGTTTTGAAGAGTTGTATGACAAGTAGTTACAAAAGCAAACTAAGCGTATTTCCCAAATGTGGAGTTATTCCCGGTTTAGCGTCACTTTCTTTAAATAAATGAAATTCTCTCTTCTGGACAATAATCAAGTGTAATACCAACGTTAAAACTTTAAGTCGGAACATAAAAAGGTCTCTTCAAACACAAGTCAGTCATCATAAAGCTGAGCTCCACTTCAGGTCAGAGGAGGACACAGTTTGCTGATGTCACATGATGGTGCTACTGACACGCAAAGGCTCCCAGAGCAGCTTTACATGTAAATGCATGAGTGTATTTGCATGTGGAGGATGTTATGGTCTGTTTGTATCCATGAGGCCGAGCAGGAGTTGTGCAGCCGTCTGCCGGCGTCCATTATGGTGACGCGTGATGATGTGTGTGACACGGCTGGAGGGGAAGGAAGTTGAAGAAAGCAGGGCGGTGGGTCATTAATCATTGGTCGGTGACACATGAACACACACACACACACACACACACACACACACACACACACACACACATGGCGCGGCCGCAGCTATGACGCTTGGTGCTGAGCTTGCAGCGGGAATAAACCCAACTCAACATGTATACACACAGTAAGTGGATATATACAGTGTGTGTGTGTGTGTGTGTGTGTGTGTGTGTGTGTGTACATATACATGAGCTCACAGCTGGACTACATGCCAGATTTTGATGGAATCTCTTGCCCAGCTCCCACACTCCTCCATTCCAGAGCTGCATACTTGTACCCTGGGGCGTCGGACTGGGGGGGAAAAGGGGACTGAGTACCCAGGGCCCTCATGTGAGGAGGGGCCAAAAAGATGCTAGAATGAATAGCCTTGTGCAGGGCCCAGGATTTTGTGCTATGCCCCTGCTTGTACCCCAACCCAACAGGACTCAACTGGACCTCACAGACTCGGGGTCAGCTCAGGTTCAATACTCTCAATACCTTAAACAAGGCGTACAATGCAGAAATGTTGGTTATTAGCAGGGCCACACGCAATCTGCGTATGCAGTATTCCGCAGGGTTTTCCGCTGATTTTTTGCAAATTTTAAAAATGAAATAAAACTCAGAATGTTTTCATTTTTGGGGGATTTTCTGGGCTTTATTTGATAGGATAGCGGAAGACAGGAAAGGGGGGAAATGACATATGACAAAGGGCTGCAGGTCAGTCTCAAACCTGTAAAAAATCTGTAACCAACCAGGTCACTCACCGGGTGAGCTACGTACTAGGACCAGGGGCGGGTCTAGATATTTCCTATATTTCTAAGCAGATTTTCTGTGCTATATTCTGATAAAATGCCCCCCGGGGGCCCCCCTGACTGATTATTGGTCCCCACTGTGCCACCCCACTTAAAAAATCCTGGAATCGCCCCTGACTAGGCCGCCCTAAAACTCATGTTAACACATCTCCACCCCAAGCAGAAAAACAGTCCGCTAAAATCCACAGATTTTCATACTGGATCACCGCTGAAAACTGAAGAAAAAAAAAAAACAACAAAAAACTGCAGATTCTGTTTGAATGTGGTTATTTAGTAATTTAACCTCAATGTTGTTAGCCACTTTGTCTCACTTGTGTTACAGCTCATGCTGGCTAAAGCTTGGTTCTGATTTTAGTAACAATTTGTTGACTGGCTCTTTAGCTGCCAAATGCTCAACCAGCCAGTTGCTAACTTTGTCTCTTTGCTATTAGGTGCTGAGCAGGAGGAGTTTTAGAGCTTTTTTTGGCTGAAAACAGCTGCCTGCTTTGGTCGCCGAGAGCTGAGACAGTGAACCATAACGGTTAAGTTGTGGGGCCAGAGTCGGGTGATAATTGTCTGTGGGTTTTTTTGACCGGTTTTGCATTACACGTCATAATTTGATTTGTTGTATTATTATTTTAAAAAAATAAAATAATGGATTATGGCAACTTGAAAGTAAATTGAGAAATCCATCCAGTCTGTTGCACCCTGCTGGATCTAGCCAATGTCAGGACACCAATAAGTCATGACTTCACTTTAAAGGTTTGAATGCCCACTCTCATTCACCTCTCCCCTTGATCTTCTTTCCTCAGCATCATCTGTTACCATGACTGTTTGAGAGTTTAGGATGTCCTGCTCTTCATGGTGCTGCCGAGTCCCAGAGGAGTTACCGGCACAAAGTTACACAGCTGGCCTCTCTCTGCGCCGGCCGCAACATTAATCTCCCCCTGGTTGCAGAAATTTCCCTTTTAACGTCTTCCTCATGGGTGCCCGCCTGCTTTGCTTCATGGTGAAATTTATTAGGAGGATGTGTGTGTGATTATGGATATGCATGCCTGTGTGTGCATGTATGTGTGGGTGGACAGGGTAATTGGTACTGCGAATGTGCCGGGGGTGTGCTCGGGCCGAACGTTACTGCAGTGTACGTAGGCTACAGTGTGGTGTGGCGCTGAGCTGTGGGGGTGTGGGAAAGCGATCAGAGTGGACTTCAGAGGGAGCGGAGGAAGAATGAGGAAATTGCAGACAGATAGGCCTAATGGTCGTGCTGAGAGAAGAGGTTGTAGGGCCAACAGCTGCGAGCCATCCATCTGGACCGGCATGCTGAGCTGGACCGGGCCGCTCCGCACTGACGTATTCTCCTTCTGGGGACCAGTGCACTGGGACTTTCCATCAGAGCTGGGTCAATACGTATTTGCAATAAATTCATGGAGTTTGTTTTAAAAAATGCTTTGAAAGGGGCCAATAAGATGAAACTTCAGTTAAGGCTGAAGAGAATCTGGGTTGTTGCAGCAGTGAATGGCAAGAAGATACAGACAGGAAAAACAAAATAAAAACAGAACATATGGGTTTTGTAAATGCGCGCAACTATCAGTTACAATTTATTATACCATGGTCTGGGTGAATACTCGATTCTGATTGGCTGCTGGGTGTCCATAAAAAAGTGATATAGGACACCTAGTAAAGGAGTTCCGGTGAAACGGACTGTTTACCGTTAAATCAATAACTAAATCGATGCGCTACATTAAATCAAAAAAGAAATGTGGATCTGTTATTTCCAACTCCTCTGAACACCATAGGATGGCGCTAACACACACGCTGCAAGTAGTAAGTTATATTTCTCCTCTGGACTGACTTTGTTTCACAGAGAATAACGTTAACTCACATCCCGTTCACTCTTCAGGTCGCTACTCCAGGCTGCGCCGCTGCGGCCGACAGTAATGTTACACATCGCGGATCAAATTGTTCGTAAAAGTTGTTATATTGTTTCGGGGACAATGACATGGCTGGATAGCTTGCTTGTCTTGTTGTTTAACATACTGTCAAATTAGTTTTACTGACTGCCAACTGTACACAATGTTATTGACTTTGGATCTTGCTAGCATAGCGTTAGCTAGCATAGCGTTAGCCTTCTGGCTCGTAGCTGAGCTGAAGGATTCTATCAGCTGAGCGGACTATAAACATCTCCGGTTGCTAAGGGTGGCAAAGTCGTATCTAAGGTCTTTCCTATTTCCTGGAGGAGTGAACAACGTTTGCATTGCATAAGAACCTGATGGATGGGAATGATTGTTCCAGGTATTAGTCAAACCGCCAGGCGTAACCAGGGAAACAGAGTTATTGTAAAAACTTTAGATTTCGATTGTAAAACTAATTAAAATGTGAAATAAAGTTTTAAAAAGATGTTATTTGGCAAGTGACCATGGTATAAGCGGGTTAATGCCCTTCGAGGTGTCCATTGTCAGGTATTAATGGACTTCGGCGGACGGTTCACGCCTCACCGTCGTCCATTAATACCTGACAATGGACACCTCGTCGGGCATTAACCCTTACTTAACCCTTCTGTTCTGACCCATTTTCAAAAAGTTGCTATATCATAAATTTGGGGTTCTTTCAACCAAATTGTCAAAAAAAAAATAACATGATTGGTTCTATACAACGCTAGCCTAGAAATCTAGATGCACCCTAATGGCAGCAAATTTAATTTGCAGCCAGGGGGGTCTAGGAACTCTCCGTTGGCTTGCGAGCTGGAAAAACCAAACTCTGGTCAGGCCAATCACATCGTGTATAGAGTCAGTGGGCGGGCTTATGGCTGCTGCTGCTAGCGAACGGCGGTCTTCTGGAAGACTTGGAGTTAAGCTTTTCTTTGAGAAAAGAACAAAGAACGGCACTGAAGTAATTCTTAAAAAAGGAAGATGTGTTCGGAGTTGCCTGGTTGTAGCGCTATCCTATTGCATGCAGAAGGATTTGAAAGACAACCGTTTATCCCGCCCCTCGGATTGAGCCCTGTCAATGGTGAGTTCCCATTAGAGCCCTGCGCGGAACTGTTTTCTTCATCCCGCTCCTGCCCGCTCCCGCCGAATTTCTGACCATTACCGCCCGCACCCGCAACGTGTGTGTTACCGTGGATTTCCACCGGCTGCGTAACTGCTGCGGAACGGCTCCGGAACGTCGGCGGAGTCAATCGGTTTCCATTCTAGTCAATGTGTGTATTTCCACCAGTTGCGTAACGTCTGCGTTCCGACTCCGGCACAGCTCCGGCGGTCCGCAGCCCTGCGGATCAGATACGCAGAGCTTCTATTATTGCCGGACGCCGGAGAGCTCCGCAGCAATTCAGCACACGGCAGATAGTGCGGGACAGGAAGTCGAGCACAGAAACAAAATAAAACATCCGGTTCATTTTCAAAATAAAATACACCGTGCTCACGGTGGATCATATTTCCATTCACTACACCTTGAAAACACAGCACGGAGTTGTTTCCTCTCTACTCCTCGGAATAGAAACAAACTGTTGGTGGTTTTGTGGTTCTATTCTGCATGAATTCGCGAGATCTAGTGGGTCCTCGTGACTACAGCTGTCAGTCCTGGCCGCAGCCGTTCCGCAACAACGCCGGATCCGGTGAGTATTGACGGACGGCGGACCACGGAGCCGTTCCTTAGCGGAGCCGTTCAGCAGCAGTTACGCAGCCGGTGGAAATCCACGGTTACACTCCTGCCCGCTCCTGCAATGTGTATGTTCCCACCCGCACCCGCAAAACTCTGAGAATTTATGCCCGCACAATAATAGAATTTTAAGCATTAATTTAGTTTCTTCTCCCGTCACACATGAGAAAACACGTCATTTTATAAGCTAAGATATAGAGATATAGATAGAGATGTATAGGCTAGATGCAGGGAAAGAAGGCAGGTGCGTGCTGCTGTGAGAGGGGGAGGAAGGAGCAGGATGAGGGGGTGGGCGGACTATGGACGGAGCCTCGGAGCTCCCCCATCCTGGGAGGCTCAGACACGCTGCTGGTGTCTACTCATAGATATACAATATATACTCAGTCAGTATATATATGGTGTCTGCTGGCGTGGGGGGGTTCCAGGGTACATCCCGACCCCACAGTGTATTTTTTAGCCGCCCGCTCCCGCCCGCAGCAAAATTCAAAACGCCCGCTCCTGCGAGATTTGCGTTGGGTCTTGCGGGATCCGGCGGGACCCAATCCCAATGCAGCCCTCTAGTTCCCAGACCCAATACTTAATGTGGGTCTGGCTTGTCAGGCTAATACAACGCTCTTCACAAGTAAAATAAATGATCAGTCCACTACTTTCATTGAATTTGTTTGTTTTGTTCAATTTTATGGCATTTGAAGAAAACTCGATAAAAGAAAAAGTGACAAAAACGTCGGTAAAAGTGACAAAGACATAGGGGAAGTGACAAAAACATCGGGAAAAGCTTCAAAAAATGTCTGGAAAAGTAACAAAAACAAACTCAAACTTTTGTGAAATCAGTATTAACTCTGAAATAGAATAAAGGTCATATTTGATTGAGAATCATGTGAACACTATGTACCTACAGCAGGGAAACTGACTTTGTAACAACAGAAGCAATCAGAAACGTCATTTTCACCTGTTTGTGAGGGTTGGCCAACAGTTTGGGCAAGTGAAGCAACTTTTATCACGGTTAGAAGGAATGTTTTTGTTTGTGATTCTGGAACAAGGAAGTACAGAAAATTCCACTTGAACATTTTAACTTTACTCTACTTTATCCTCAGACATACTCATATGAGCTCATAAACCCACACTGTTATTTGTTTATCAAATTGCCGATGTATTTCAAAGTGAGAGAAGTTCCTTTCTGTGCACAAGCGGAGGAAGTCATTTGCAAATTTAAAAGGAGTAGTTCGACATTTTGGGAAATTTGTTAATGAGATGAGGAGCTTGGTACTACTTTCATGTCTGTATGCAGTAGTGGAATGTAACTGAGTACATTTACTCAAGTACTGTACTTAAATACAAATTTGAGGCACTTGTACTTTACTTGAGTCTTTTCTTTCTGTCCATTGACAGCTGCAGCCCCCTCACTCTGACATCTCTCCATTAGTGCATGTATAGCTAGGTGAGTGTGTATTTCAGCCCTGTGCGTAATGTGTATTCTAACAACAGAGTGAAAACATTGTAATTTCCCTTGCGGGATTAATAAAGTATACATTATATTATATGTATTAATTAGTAAGCTTTAGAAGTGCTGTTAGGTGAATTGTTTTGCCTTTGTACTGAGCCAGGCTAGCTGTTTTAGCCTGGCTACGCCATCCTACGTACTTCTGTTCAATTTTCATTTTCCTTCAGTACTCCGTCTGGGTTTGCGGTATATTCGCGGGTTTTCTCTGGCCAAATCTTTGGCGGTCCAATCAGCGAACAGAGGGATTGGCTAAGAACTATGACGTTGAGGTTGTGCGCTAGTTTGAGTGGTAGTTCCGTAATGGCGGCAGAGAAAGATGCGAGCAAAGCCATTCAGTTCGTTGTGGCAACGCTGCCGAATATCCAGAAGTTAAAGCCTGAGCAAGAACAATCTTTGCTGAGTTATGTTGGTGGCCATGATGTTGCCACCTCCCCACGGGGTTCGGGAAAAGTTTGATTTTCCAGCTCACTCCGTTAGTGGTGAAGGAGTTAGCTAAGGTGAACGCTAGCGATGCTAAGCCGACGTCACAACCAAATCTTAGTGATCGGTTATGGCAGATCCAGAGTGGCTCTGGGAAGATCCAATAATTTTAAACTTCAACAGAGTACCCGCCTTCAAGGAAGTTACCACTTGTCAATGGAGAGTGGCCAGACTCTCTGTACAAATGAAATGTACAAGAGTCTGGTAGGACCAGGCTATAGCTGTTTCCACCTGTTCACCGTCATTATGCTAAGCTAAGATAATTGGTTGCTGACTGTAGCTTAATATTTTACGGACAGATATGAGAGTAGTATCAAAACTCTTTAGAACGTTAGATTCTTTAAATTGCAATGATACGGGTGTAGCGCAAGTTGGTAGAGCGCGCCCATGTTTATTCCTCGAACATCATAACCTTCGTGGAGGTAGGATTTATTGAACGGTTGTTGTATTAGACAGTACTAGTTTTAGCTGGGTGTGCCACAGTACTGAAAACTCTACAAACCACCACCAACCAAGCCAGAACAAACCACCTGTTCATATCAATACCATTGCATAGGGATTACATGTCAGGTGTTCAAATTGTACTTAAAGGGTACCGTTTGTTTTCAACTTTTTCTCTATGTTTTTGTTTGTAAGTGACTGATAGGCAACAACAATCTTTGAAATTGGTCCAGGATTGAGCGTGAACGCTGTAACCAGCAGCCACAGACCGGGCTGCAATGTAACCCTATGGGGCAAATGTTCAGCGTCAGTTTGGTCCACTAAAAGTGCTTGTTTGTGATTAATATTCTAAGTGTCTGACATTATGGAAAGGATTCCTACAGAGATAGGCCTTTTTAGAACCTCTTTGAGACCTTTCTGTTTTACCAGAAACAACTCTGAGGTCACTAGCGCTATACCCACCAGACTCCATTTAAAAAACAATACTTTTAGCGTGTATATAGCCAACATATTTTTATATGTAAATCGGTAAACTATGTGTTTTTTTCATGTTCTGATTGGAAAAGTGGTAAATTGGAAAGACAACCCAAAACGGCTTTTCATAGTTTTATTTTGTTTCTGTCAAATATAAATGAAGTGTATTTCTCGATACAAAAATTACTATTTATTTACATGGAGTCTGGTGAGTTTAGTGAACACAATGTTGCAGATGTTTTTATGTTTAAAAAAGACACTTAGAATATTAATCTGAGCCTGTTAGTGGCAAAACAAGCACTTTCATGAAGGTAAATACAAGTTGGACAACTGCCCTATTAAATTACACTGTAGATTGTTTCGCCGCTGCCGACTGCAGTAACTCTGAGGAATCCTTATGGGAAGATCTCTGCTTTAAGACAGCATGCTCATTTCATAACATGTCATGACAGCGTGCTGTTTATTAAATCCTAACTGACTATTGCCTTGACCTACAAAGAGGTGCTGCTAGGTAATGTTATCTACAACACAGGCCAGATACACGTCGGTTACAGTTGAGCAATGAGAGAAACATTGCTCATTCTGTTGCAATCTCATCTATGAGAAAGGGATATTGGCAAGTGACAGATGAAAGTGTAAGCACCTCTGGACAGCTATTTGATTCATATTCTGGATCACATCGATCCTGTTGTTGATGTTCAATCATGGAGCCATAAAATAGAAAAGAAATGGGCTTAGCTAACCCTCTGTGTAGCTGATTTGTCAGAGCAGTGGGTGGGGAGGGTGGGGGATGGGGGGGAGGGGGGGTGAAAGCTGATGAGGAAAATTTACTCACTGCTCTCCTCTGTTGCCTGATCCGTCATGTGGACCAACACGCCACCACACGTGCATACATGCGTGTGCACACAAACCCACAGTTTAACATGAACATGGACTCGCACAAGCAGCCGTCCTTATACACATGCACACAATCCAGCATGAATGCATGCACACACACACACACACACACACACACACACACACACACACACACACACACACACACACACACACACACACACACACACACACACACACACACACACACACACACACACACATACACACACCCTCTAACCTCACTATGGTCTCACACAGCAGGCCTGCCATAAATCAATGGGCAGGATCGTGTCTGCCAGTTAGACTAAACAAGAGCATTTGTGAGGATTTGCTCTCACCCATTAATCATCTTGACAGCTTGAAAAACACATTTCCCCTTTAATGACTGTATTTGGATAATCAGCTCTGTTTCCCTTCCCACCCTCTCCCTGGCTCTCCCTCCTATCCCCTCCCCATTTTCTTCTCTTTTTTTTTTCTTCTTTTTTTGTTGTTGCCCCAAGCGCCATCATGGACTTCAGGACAACTCGCTATTAGAGGAGGCGAAGAGAAGAAGGAGGGACTGTGGAGGTGAGGGAGGAGTCTTTCAGCGTCTAAATGGATTCTCCGAGAAAAGTAAAAATAATCACACTGCCTGTGGAAAAGAGTTTTTTTTTTCACCCTAACTCAACAAACCGCAAGGCCTCTGCTAATATAAACTAGTGTATGTGAGTGAACACTCTCGCACTGACACAGTCCTGCTAAATGAAACACAGAGAACTCATGGATGGCGCAGAGCTGCAAACCATGAGCCTCTTAATGTGCAGAGGTCGTCAGCAGTGGTGGAAGAAGTATTCAGATCTTTTACTTAAGTAAAAGTACTAATACCACACTGTAAAAAAATACTCCGTTACAAGGAAAAGTCCTGCATTGAAAATGTTACTTAACCCTTGTGTTGTCTTCCCGTCGACTATGCAACTTTTTGTTTTTCTGGGTCAAAATAATTTTTTTTAAATGTTTTGGTCGTCTTTTTTGAACTTTTTGTCACTTTTCCCGACCTTCTGATGTTTTTGTCAATTTTTCAGCATTTTTTAAAAATGTTTTAGTTTTTTTCCCCACATTTTTTAAGTTTTTTTCTTTTTTTATAAAAAAATTAAAATGCTATAAAATTGAATAAAACAACCAAATTTATAGTGAAGTGATCATCTTTTTTAAATTGTGAAGAGCGTTGTGTGGGACTGCCCACGTTAATTTGCTTGAAAGAAATAGAAATAGAAACTTTTTGAAATTGGGTCAAATTTGACCCGAGGACAACACAAGGGTTAAAAAAGTATGTAAGTATCATCAGGAAAATGTACTTAAAGTATTCAAAGTAAAAGTACTCAATGCAGAAAAATCCTCACATTTTAGAGACTGGAAACAATCCAAAAAGTTCTGTCGATCAGCTAAGTGTTTAATCGTCTAATCATTTCAGCTGGACTTGTATAGTTGTTGGTACTTCTTGTGTAGTTTAATTTAAACATTGTATTTTATAAACTACATGTGTTTTGTGTGCAAAAATCTATATTTGTAAAGTAACAAAAGCTGTCAGATTAATGTAGTGGAGTAAAAAGTACAATATTTCTCTCTGAAATGTAGCAGAGTAGAAGCAGAAAGTGGCATGAAAAGAAAAGACTCAGGTAAAGTACAAGTACCTCAAATTTGTACTTAAGTACAATACTTGAGTAAATGTACTCAGTTACATTCCACTACTGCATACAGACATGAAAGTAGTACCAAGCTCCTCATCTCATTAACAAATTTCCCAAAATGTTGAACTACTCCTTTTAAATTTGCAAATGAATTCCTCCACTTGTGCACAGAAAGGAACTTCTCTCGCTTTGAAATACATCAGCAGTTTGATAAACAAATAGCAGTGTGCGTTTATGAGCTCATATGAGTATGTCTGAGGATAAAGTAAAGTTTAAATGTTCATGTGGAATTTTCTGTACTTCCTTGTTCCTGAATCACAAACAAAAACATTCCTACGTAGTGTTCACATGATTCTCAATCAAATATGACCTTTATTCTATTTCAAAGTTAATATTGATTTCACAAAAGTTTGAGTTTGTTTTTGTCACTTTTCCAGACGTTTTTTAAAGCTTTTCCTGATGTTTTTGACCCTTTTTTTTTGACGTTTTTGAAGCTTTGAAGTTTTTGTCACTTCCCCCATGTCTTTGTCACTTTTACTGACTTTTTTGTCACTTTTCTCAAACTTCTTTTATTGAGTTTTCTTCAAATGCCATAAAATTGAACAAAACCAACAAATTCAATGAAAGTAAAAAGTACTATATTTCTCTCTGGAATGTAGTGGAGTAGAAGTAGAAAGTGTCCTGAAAAGTAAAAAACCTAAACATTTGTACTCCAGTATAGTACTTAGTACATTTACTTAGTACAAGTAAATTTACTTAGTTACATTCCACCACTGGCTAATAGAGAAGCTTGAAAAAACTAATTTCATATTCGACATTTTCCCTTTATTCAAACCTGCAATTTTTTTGGTCATCTGCCAGCCAAAAACAATACAAAAAGAGTGGGAGGAGTGACCCAAAACAGTAAAGCTGTGGGCTGGTAAGCCAGAACAATGAGCTAAAAGATACTAAGGGGCCATCTAGACGGAAACACTTTTTGGCATTAACGCACATGTTATGCATCGTTTGGGACGATCGTCCAAACGAATCCTGTAAACGTACTGCCTGAAGACGCACTTTTTTTAAACCTGGTCCCAGGGTGAAAAAATTTGAAAACGCCGCCCTTGCGGCTTCGTTTGGACGGCGAAGCTGCATATTTGCTTATCAATGATGTCATCGCCACACCCCTTGACTTGTTGTTTGGTTTCTTCTTCTACGGTCTGTATGCAGCGCGCAAGCTTTATGCATAGACAGTTAAAGAAATGGACCAACAGAGCCTGTTGCTCTGGACGGAGACCAGTGAAGTCTATTAGAAGCACTTTTCTGGTGAGTGCTGAGCGTTACTGCACAGCTGCAAACTGAGCTTGCCGACGTAGATGTGACGTGAGCAACGTGTCTGAACGTTGTAAGTCTTCTGGTAGCTGTGCCAAGAGAAATCGCAATCATTCCGAATCTTGCAGAGACGGAGAGCGTAGGTATATGTAAGGAGATAACATAGGCACAGGCTAATTACTGCTAACTAAAATGCTAGTTAACATTAGTAATTAAACTAAACAGCTAATGTAAGTCAAAACTGCCTGCGAGCTTCTCCTGTACTATACGGTAATTCCTCTACTATGCGACAGTAAGTCGCGTGGTTATGACACAATCGTTAGCCTATTTTTACAAAAACGTCTGCTACGGAGCCATAACGTGAGATACAAGGTAATGGAGCCTTTTATACATTGTTGTGTTTCTTTAGAAATAAACAATGGACAAATGAAGTCTTTAAACGCTTCAGATGTAAAGTTATTGGCTGTCAAAGTGACACCAAAATGAATGGCAGTCAATGGAATGCTAACGTGGCGCCATAGCGGCTTCGCTCTGTGGAGGCAGGCTTACCCCCTTGGCTTTATGCGCATGCTCCGCCTGTTCTTCTCCGTTTTTGGTGAATTTCTGTAGCAGAAACAGCGTCACCTTTAGGCCTGGAATATGAAGTAGCGCGTTGAGTCATTTACAAATGAATCCGTTTGGACACTAATATTCTTGAAACGATGCCAGGGAAGACGGGGGGGAAAAAAGCTTGTTTTGGTACGTGTGGACGAGGCCTAAATCACTCCACAGTTGAGGGATACTGCAGAGTCTGATAACGTGAATGGCTTTGTTCCATTTAGGAGAGCTGGCTTCAGGGTCTTGCACATGCTGTCTCACTGGCAAGACTGACAGGGACACTTAATGGAACTGAGCCATCACAGCGTTTTTCCTGCATAGAGGAATTGAGAAATAAAAATAGCAATTCAAATCCTCTCTGAATGTGTTTGAGAGCAATTTACCAAACAATTTTTAAACAAGCAGAACATAAACTTGAACATGAGAGCTAATCTCAGTTTTATTTCCAGAGTCAGGCTGTACCGGACTCTACTGCTAATTTATTTAAATATCAATATTCATATATTCAATATCCATACTGAGCCAGGAAAAACCCTTCATCATTTATTATTATTATTCAGGCAAGGCAAGTTAATTTACATACTATAGTATCTTATCGTACACAGAGGTCATTCAAAGTGCTTTCCAGGCAATACATCAACAACAACAAAAACAACAACTATACAATGAGATAAATGAAAGTAGAGAATATTCAGAGAATTCAGAGAATATTTTTGGGGCTTTTTCGCCTTTAATTGATAGGACAGCTCAGATATGAAAGGGAGAAAGAGGGGGAAAACATGCAGGAAAGTGCCGCAGTTTGGATTCATACCCTGGGCCTCTGCGTCGCAGAATAAACCTCTATATATGGGCGCGCGCTCTACCAGGGCCTGTAGTACGAATCAAGATCAACATGCCCTGGATTTCTTTCAGTTACCCGGCTTCACTAACCCTAACAACCGCGGTCCTGCATAACCTGTGTCACGACGGTGGTTATCAACTAGTTGAATCAACCCAGGGTTTCCCAATCCGGCGGCGCACACGTTCACATAAAAGAGGCGTTGTTTGCACATCATGACCAATCGCAAACATCTACCAGAGCCGCATATTTTATATAAGAAGAGCAAACTATAATTCTGCATAAATATGAAGAACACAGACACAGTTTTACAGGCAAAACGGAAAACACGCTGCTTCCTAAAACAGGAAGGAAATCTGGCAAAAAAATAGCCACTTCCCCATCAGTCAGGCACAATCTGACCATAATTACACTTGTGTTTCCATAAACTGCCATTGCTTTAGCCTATTATTTAAATTGCAACCCTGGCAGTGGGAAGCGATCGTGAGAGCAAATAAAATATATAAAAACATAATTCAAAGCAATGCATTGGCAACACACAAATAGCCTCCGGATCTTCTAAGAACAGTGACGCCGTTATCAACTGAGTATTGATTGGTCAGTACGCAGTGCTTTACACCGGTTGATCTCTGATCTCCAACATAACCTGCTCCCGACCAGGTTAGGTGTGCAGCATAAGTTACCACGGAGATTGAACCCGGTAACAACTGATCCACCGTCGTGATACAGAAAACCCTGGGTTGAACCTCATTAATGTCAAATCTTAGTAGTACAGTAGTACAGGCCCCTGGTGTGCTACCCAGGCGCCCAAAGTACAGTTGTATTTTATAAAGGTGCAGAGAAGTTTAAAACCAAATTAATAAAATAAAAGTAGCAAAAAATGACACTAATTAACAGCTGTGGAAAAGAGAACAGTCTTTAACTTTGTTTTTAAAATGGCTCCAGTTGGGGCATGTCTTAGTTCCAGGGGAAGCTGATTCCCAACCCAGTCTCACGGCAGTTCGTGAGATGGTCACGTTATTTAATCTATGGATTTGTGTACACGGACACGTTTATGCCGGGGGGGTTTTCGGACTACGGTAGCGAGTAGTATGAAAAGCTGAAAATCCGCACAAGGAGGTTGGTTGGGGGGTTGGATGGGTCAGACAACACAGGACTTTCACCCAGGAGACCGCGGATCGTGTCCCGCGTGCGACGTTTCATTTTTATTTTCCTAAACCCAACCTCTGTATAGATGCTTCCCATTACGTGCTGAGCACCACGAAAAAAACGAGATGAACGTGTCTGTGTACACGAATCAATAAATTAAAAATAACGTGACCATTTCACGAACTGCCATGTTGATTGTGGGCAGCACAGTGGCTGAAAGCCGTTTCACCACACTCGGATTAAACTCTGGGCACCACTAGTCTGGATTAACAGAAGATCATATCCACGATAAATTCCTGACATCCGGCGCGTGATGTCACTGACCTTCCTGTGTGCCGTTGTTCTTGTTCGCTTCAAGAAACAACAACAAACTTTGAGCTAGCAAGCTACGTGCTAATATGGACGAAGTACACACAGCTATACACTGGTAAGAGCAAATGACGTTTAACCATGTAATTTACTGTACAGCTCACGTTACTGTATCAGTAACATCAGTTAACTTCATTCAATATTATATGTGGCATTTTCTTTTGCGAGGTGCAAATTTTCTGCCAAAACAAGTTCCTTCCCGAGACGGTTGTGATTGGTTTAAAGCTGTTAAAGCTGTCAAACTCCAGGCCCAAGGGCCAAATTCGGCCCCTCGCAGATTTTTGATACTGCCCGCATATCAATTTAGGTTCAAAATTTTTTTTGACCCACCTTGTTTTTGTCGCTTTTTCAACATTTTGTTGCTTTTTCTGAAGTTTTTGTCACTGTTGAAGACACTTTTGGTGCTTTTTCCGCCGTTTGTCTCTTCTGCCAACATTTTTTTGGCACCTTGTTACTTTGAGGGCTTTCTTTTTCCTGACTTTTTTTTTGGTCTTTATGTCGACCAAACTCAGTCAGAAGACTATATGAGACATGCAATAATACAGTCAAAAATATTTGACTTTATTGAAATAAAAGCATGTCAATAAACTATACATGTCTGGCCCTTGACGTGATTCTCATTTTCCAGTGTGGCCTTTTTCCTATCCCAGAATGTATGTGTTGTGTAGCTAGACCTTACTCCACACAGAGTGGAGATAAGTCTAACAATGGAAGACTAAAGTCACCACTAACTGACCACTCCCTGCTGATCTGAGAGACCCTGATATATTATTATTAGTTGTACCTGTGCTTCTCCTACTATGGAAGGTAAAAATGTCTGCTGTGAAAAGCTGCATTTACACTGATTTTATCATACTGTTGTTTTTAGTGGCAGGTTTTAGAGACCCAAAATGGTCTAGGTGCTTTTTTTTCCCTCCAAACTGGGAAGATGAAATAAAACTCAAGACATGTACAGAAAACAAGCTGACCATTGGTATAAAGTCTCAGTGTACATAAGTGTACATACAGTAACCATTGTTGTGCACATCCAATATACCCAGTAATTTATAGCTTTAATGCACCGTTACACAGGCTGAGTAACACAGCTCACGTGTATTATTGGGTGAATGTGTAATGTATACAGATGTGTAATGTATACGGCAAGTGTGTGTATGGGCCGGGCTCCGTCAGTGTGTTGACATGTGGAATAATCTGTTTGAACAACTATGTCTGAATACCATACAGCTGAGTGACGGTGCACAGACACGCTGAAGACTGTCAGCTGAAGTCACACTCAGCTGTCACTCAGCTACCAAACATCTCGTGTGTGTTAAGTGACATCTGGGAATGTTTTTTAATGCTTGGCTAGGACTTCAGTTTGCACTCTATCACGCACACAGTCACACTAACACATAGTTATTACGGGTGGGGAAAAACTCGATACAGCATAGTATTGCAATATTTTACGTGACAATACTGTATCAATTTTTTATTATATAAACTGCGCATCAGAATTGAACTTTTTGGTACTAGCATAATACAATCAATTGCTTTTTTCAGTCCACTAGATGGTTCAGTTGAGTTTTTCTCAAAGCAACTCCCGAACATTGTCTAACTTGCAAAGATACATTTAATAGCTAGCAACGTTTCGGTACTAGACCTTCATCATGCAAATCTGCAAATCATTTGTAAATCTGCCTTAATGTGGCTGCAATAGTCCTGTGAAAAACGTTAAGCAGCTGATATATACAAGTGGGTCTAATATACAGTGTGCCCTGGCCTGCAGTGCAGCAGATAAGATAAGTTTAATGATAATAATGGCAGCCTCTGAGTCTGGATGCCCATCCAGGGGAGACATAAAACAGACATAAGGCCCAGGATGCTTAAAGTGAGTACATTATGACCACAGGCTGTACCAAAGTGGAAGAAAAAAACAAGTTGTCAATCAGAGCATTAATCACGACGGTCAGAGCTGCTTCTCGTTCCCTGCCAAGGCACGTTCATTCCCAAACGCTCGTGACATCTTCGCCGGAGATCTCCCAACAAATGGAATCCAGCTGGACACGCGGTCCAAGTGCTATTAGCAGTGCACCGTACTGTAATTGAAACGTTCATTTCTCCACTGGCGGTTAAGTGTGGTATGTCTATTAACGGTGCTCACTCACACCACTGGAACTTTGGAGAGACCACAGCAGCTCTGGGCAGCTCTCCATGTCGAGGCCAAGTGAGGTCTACCAGGGTCAGGGCTGGCTGAAAATGAAATCAAAAGCACTATATCTCTATCTCTAATACTTCCTCTTTGTTTCCAATCAATACATGAATCAACCCAAAATCAGGAATTATACGACCATTTAGAATTTAGGTACATTTTGAGTTACACTACCATGTGTTCGACTTAAAATGTTTTTGTGTTATATTATTCTACCATGAAGTATTTGAAATGTTTAGATGTGCATGTACGAATGAAATGTGTAGTATACTTTCAATGATTCTCAGCATGAATGTTTTAGAAGAACTGGATACAGCGTTCGAGGCGGAGCCCCGTTCATTCCTATGAGAGTTGCTCAGTGGTGCATGAAGCCTTTGTGGAGCCAAAAATTACCTGGATGATCGGCGCTTCTTCCACACTGCGCGGCCCATATAGCAGGCGCAATAGAGCCGGCTACTTCTGGATTAGTGCCCCACAAACTTGAATGGGGATTACATGGTTTAAATCGTGCTGCTCTTCAAGACTTTCCCAAGGTTTATCGGACTGAATGGATCAAATTCTTTTGCCATGTAAGTCTATAGGGAAAAGTCTGTTTGGGCCAGAGGGCTTCACATGACGGTCCAAAAGTTGTAATGCCACTGTTTGGCTACTTTGTTCAATTTGTTCCAAAGCCTAACACACTTCCTGGGGGCCTGATTCACACCACAAAATAAATATAAAATGTCTATTTAAGGATCAGTGAGTATGGGGGTGACCTCTTTTTTACCCAGTAGAGTGTCCTTTGCTGTGTGTCATCCCATCTCTCGCCCTTTTCCTATCCGTCTACACCAGGGTTTGGCAACCTTTTGAATATAAAGTGCCATGGATGGGGAAAAAGTCAATCAAACTACCATAAATAACAGACTGTGCTCCTGCCTATGGCTGTGAAATAGGTCATTTGGCATGCGGATAAAAACTTACTCAATGGCTAATTGAAAGAAAGGTGATCACACAAGGCAACACATTTCAGCCCTGAATGTTAACGGTTAGAAAGCCTTATTTTAAGACTTTACTACTAATTACAATACAGTATTGTTATTGTAAACCTCAGCATCATAATTTATTGCCTCTTCAATACTAGTGTGTTCCAGTTGTACTTGGAAGTCGGAAACGCCCGCTGAACTCGGATTTACGAGCTCGGAAGTCGGACAACCGCCCAGTACTCCGAGCTCAAAATCCAAGATGGCTGCTCCGTGCATCAACAGCAGTGAAAGCTCTAGTAACATACAATTATTAGCACTTCTGTCTTAATTGTGTCTCACTTAATCAGTCGTACACACAGGCCTGTTCAACTTCTATCTGTGGACATGTTGTTGCGCTGTTTGTATGCACACAAAAAACAGCATAATGCATTGTTATCAACTGGTGTTGCTAGTTATGGCTAACCTGGCTAGAGCTACCTGGGTGAATGCGTTCCAGCTCCGGCTTACAACTTCCAAGGTAAATGGAACGTACTATAATTACAGGCACTTTTTACTGCGTCACAGAGCTTTCAATGTGCTTGGTGACTCACAAAGGCGAAATAGATATAATGTTGATCACATAATGGTTGTTACCCTATCATTAGCCACCACTGCCGCCTAACACAGGTATAGAAGCCATGTGTTTGGCAACTCAACTTTAACCAGAAATACGGATAAGTCAGCGTTGTAGTCGCCGTCAGTAAGGATATTTGCTAAAATAAGCACAGAAATGAATTTTTGAAGGACATGCACATTCCCAAAAACTGAAAATAAAGACTAGTGACAACTGCTATGGTAATATGGTGGCTCATGGTCTCCACAGTCTTATTAATACACTCACAGGCCACTTTATTAGGCAAAATTATGTTTGCCTGAAGTGAGCAGAAAAGATAGCATTAGCTCATTTGGTGACTGTAAAATTCTATATTTAGTGACACATTAAGTCAAATTCTTGCTTTCTTGCCGAGAGTCAGATGACAAGATTGAAACCACTTTCACTTTAACAGATAAATATGAGAGTGATATCTGTCTTCTCAGCTAACTCTCCCAAAATGTTGAGGTATTCCTTTGAGGTGACTAAGATTGTAAGATAAGATAGATTTTATTGTCCCGAAGGAAACAATATCTGCTGTTTAAAGAATTCAACACATAGTGCATACATACATACATACATACATACATACATACATACATACATACATACATAAAGTACACAGACACAGACTGTTGCATCACTCTGCATGGACATGCTCATGTTGCATGCAGAGACTGCCACTAGGTCCTGGCTAACGCCGCCATGCTACGCCTGCTAACGTTACCGGAAGACCAGGCAAGCAGACCACGGCTATTTACAACGTGTAAAAATCCTGATAAAAAGAAAAGTAAAAATGTACATGTGTGTTTTTAAGATAAAAACAGCATTGCAGGGGTTAGGCTGGCTTGCCATTCAGGGCTTTGATGGACAGGGTGCCAAATGAGTTTTTAAAGTGTTTGAGTTTGCACCGAGGGACTTGTAGTGCTTCTAACGTTGTGTATATCAACATTTTAATGTAACACTGTAGTTGCTCCTTACTACTCATGGTGTTGGCCTCTGACAGCCAGCAGACACTCACCACTCTTGCTTTTCAAATTACTATAACTTTTCATAATCACATAATAACAGCAGTGCTTACAAAAAGATAATTGATGTGGTAAGTTCAAAGGTGCTTTCTAGGCCTTTTTATACCAACAATTATGATGTAGGAAAATGTAGGAAGATGTCAAACCTCCTACTTTGCTGCTTTTTACATGCTATTTTCCAAGACCAGAACCAGAAGGCAACAAAACAAGAACCATTGGTAGCATAATGGTTGCCCCTTCAGAAAAGTGTTGCTCAAATCCAGTGCCTTCTACAACCCCAAATCAGAAAAAGTTGGGACAGTATGGAAAACACAAATAAAAAAAGAAAGTAGTGATTTCTAAATGTACTTTGACTTGTATTTCATTGCAGATAATACAGCAGCACATAATTTAATGTGTTCCTCATGATTTTTATTGTTTTTATTCAAAAAAACAAAATTCCTATTTTGGTTCTTGCAACACATTTCAAAAAAAGTTGGAACAGTAAAGCATTTACCACTTTGTAATGTTGCCATTCCTTTTCACAACACTTAAAAGACGTTTAGGGACTGAAGACACCAAGTGATGAATTGTTTCAGGTGTAATTTTGTCCCATTCTTGCTGCAAACAAGTCTTAAGGTGGGCAACAGTACGGGGTCTCCGTTGTCACATTTTGCGCTTCAAAATGCGCCACACATTCTCTATTGGAGACAGGTCGGGACTGCAGGCAGGCCAGTCAAGTACCCGCATCCTCTTCCTCCGCAGCCAGGACTTTTTAATGTGTGCAGAATGTGGTTTTGCATTATCTTGTTGAAATATGCATGGACGTCCGTGGAAAAGATTTCTTCTTGGAGGCAGCATATTGTGCTCCAAAATCTCTATGTACTTTTCAGCATTAATGGTGCCATCACAGAAGTGCAAGTTACCTTTGCCAAGGGCACTGACACAACCCCATACCATGACAGACCCTGGCTTTTGGACTTGTTGCTGGTAACAGTCCGGATGATCCTTTTCTTCTTTTGTCCGGAGCACACAGCGTCCATTTCTCCCAAAAAATAACTGAAATACTGATTCATCTGACCACAGTACAAGTTTCCACTGTGTCATGGTCCATCCCAGATGCCTCCGAGCCCAGAGAAGTTGACGGCGCTTCTGGACACTGTTAACACAGGGGTTCCTTTTGGCACAGTACAGTTTTAACTGGCATTTGTGGCTGTAACTACATATTGTGGTACTTGACAAAGGTTTGCCAAAGTAGTCCTGAGCCCATGTGGTGATATCGCTTATAGATGAATGACGATTCTTGATGCAGTGCCGCCTGAGGGCTCGGAGATCACGGTTGTTCAGCTTAGGCTTGCGCCCTTGTCCTTTACGCACTGAAATTCCTCCTCATTCCTTGAATCTTTTAATTATGTTATGCACTGTTGAAGGTGAAATAAGCAAATGTCTTCCTATCTTTCTTTGAGGAACATTGTTTTTAAACATTTCAATCATTTTCTCATGTATTTGTTGGTAAACTGGCGATCCTCGGCCCATCTTTGCTCCTAAAGGACTAGACCTTTCTTGGATGCTGCTTTTGTACCAAATCATAATTACAATCACCTGTTGACATCACCTGTTTCAAATCACATCATTATTTAACCAATTTACCTGATTACTAGCCCTAAATTGCTCCTGTCCCAACCTTTTTTGGAATGTGTTGCAGGTCTGAATGACAGGAAAGGATGTATATTTACAAATGAAATTAAGTTGACCAGAAAAAACATGAAATATTTTGTGT
The DNA here is from genome assembly GCA_023631565.1 of Gymnocephalus cernua. NCBI lineage: Eukaryota > Metazoa > Chordata > Actinopteri > Perciformes > Percidae > Gymnocephalus > Gymnocephalus cernua. Next base: position 26,345,246 of record CM042425.1, read on the forward strand.
TCACATTGTCTGCAATGAAATACAAGTCAAAGTACATTTAGAAATCACTACTTTCTTTTTTTATTTGTGTTTTTCATACTGTCCCAACTTTTTCTGATTTGGGGTTGTAGTTTGCTTTGTTAAACCGTAATTACTTCCACAAAGAAGGTTATTTTGTCTGTTTGTTGTTTTGTTTGTCGGTCACCAGGATTACGGAAAAACTACCGGCTTGATTTTCAGGAAACTTAGATGACGGGTGTAGCATGGGCCAAGGAAGAATTCAAAGCGGATCCACTGGCGTCGGATTAATCAACAAAAAAATGAATTCCCGATCATATTCCGTGGGTTTACCTTCGCCCCTCGTTGTTATTGTTATTACAAATACTGAACACAGCTATCGTCGTGTTGTTAAAACGTATATGTATAAGATACAACACATCTCCTTTGTAGCGTTGATGTTGTTTCCACATTACGACTTAAAGCTCACGAACACAATCGTCGGGAAAATGGGACCATCCAAGGAGCATGTGAATGCACCATTGGCCTTTGCAGCGGTCTGTGCCATTCTAGTTCCACTTGACTTTTATGAGAAAATTACACAAGGTAATCATATGTATGTGTCTTTATCTATCTTCATATGTTTATATATATATTAGGGCTGTCAAAATTAACGCAATAACGGTTTAACGCAAATTCCTTTTAACGGCACTCATTTTTGGCACGTGACGCACGTTCTGTGATTCGGGCCTCGGGCCACCCCATCAGGAAGCGAGGCTGCAGTAACGTTGTGAATGGCTAGCAGAAACAAAGCTCCTTGAGCAGAGATGGATAAAGAAAAGGGTCTTTCAAATCCCTTCCAGATGATTAGCATGTACTGTCGTTGTGAACTTAATTACCACCGGAGTGTGTTGAGTCTCAAATATCACTTGAGCATTAAAACTTGAAGGGAGTACAGAACACATAATTTTTTTTTATAACTTTTTAGATTAATCGTGAGTTAACTCTGGACAAGCATGCGATAAATCGCGATTAAATAATTTAATCGATTGACAGCCCTAATATATGTACACACCCACCCCCACACACACACACACACACACACACACACACACACTACTGGGTCAGTAAAATGTGGTGTATACTCACCGCAGCCGACCTGTTGTGCGCCAGTTTGACGTCTTGGGAGCGCCGTAACTGTTTATACTCGCGCGTGGTGGTCGCGACTCTAGTTGCAGTCTTCTCCTGAACAGAGGTGGCGCTAATGAGGAAAGGCTACCGACGTTGCTCTTTCTAAGGACTAGAAGAAGAAGAAAAATATAAACAAGGGCAGAACTGGCAGCAGCAGGGCCGTCAATACTTCGATTTGATTCGGTGACCTAGCCTAGCCTTTCATTCACCATAAAATAACTCATCTTAACCCAGTAACTTTACAAGAGAGACTTGCAGTCACTCTGAGAGTCCTGGCATCCGGTTGCCCAGGAGCTCGTTCATGCTTCCTGTTTCCGCTTTGTCACGCGCCGATGAAAAAAATAGAGTGGTGCCCTCCTGTTGCTCACTCAAAATCCTGGCCAGCTCGGCGGCGGCGACTGTAAAACAGCCTTAACTAAGTTCATCCATCTAGTCCAGGGTATTGTCATATAATTCCAGCCCTGACAGAAAGCAGCGTGACATTTGCAAGCCTGCAGAACCCAAAGCTGGAACAAGTTTGCAGAACAATAAAAAGGAGGTTACAGTAAGTCCAGATCATGACCTTATTCCTCTGATCGAGAGAACATTACTCTTCTTGGAATTGTAGGAGGAAGTTGCTCCAAACCCGCACACAACCTGCTAAACAACCTGGACGCCTTTTAATGCGTCTGTTATTGTTTTTACAGCACGGCTGACTGCAGACGTGTATGAGAAGAGAAATCGAAGCGAGCGTGTAAAACAGTCAGTCACAGGGTGTATGTGGAGAAATAAAGCAGAGATTGGGTGACAGGCCCTGATGAGGGATGTGTTCATGCCATCTGGGTTTGCTTTAACACTGCGGTCACTGTTGGATGCCGAGGGCTCTGCATTGTGTCCTGATGTTAAACACAGAGGTGGTAGTCATGGAGTTGAGGTTAATGTTTTGTTCTGGAGACACAGAGAGCGAGAGAGAGAAAGACTGAGGACCCTCCTCTTTCTCTCAGTCTGTCCTAGCTGTCAGCAGCGACGGTGAGCCGGGTAGAGCTGGCGTCTAATTGAAGAGCAGCTCCGCACCCTGTCGTCATTAATCACCAGGCCTGTCAGCCGCCGGCTCAGGACCTCACAGTAGCACTCTGCACTGACGCACACAGGGGGAATATTAGTCCCCTCCATCACCATCACTATCTCCACTAATACTACTTCTTTGATTACTACTATCATTCTCTTACCATTGCCTTTGACTACGTTTGCATGCACATAGCCTCGCATTGCCAGACCTTCCTCCACAGTGCTGCGGAGGAGGGACTGGCTAGTGCACATAGCATTCCGGGATGGGAGAAAAACGTGCTCTGGCACATTGGCATTTCTTTAAACCAATCACAATCATCTTAGGCGGCGCTAAGCTCCGGACGGAGCCACCGTGCCTCTGCAAAATAGCCTCCGGAAGAAACTTGTTTTGGTGGAATGTGTACGTTCAAAAGTCGTGGAACCGAAAACTCAGATTGGACAGATAGTCTAGCTATGCGCTGTATGCATGTCCAAAGAATGCTTCTAAAACCCGAATAATACCGGCATATCCCACATGTCTTAACCAGAAAATGCTAAATTCTAAAAAATATAAATATATAAATATTCAGAATATCCAAACCGAATATGATGTTTACATGACCTGTATCACATTCACAATCTTGTCATTTGTGGAAAAATAGTGGAACATTAGTATGCATGTAAACCTACTTATTTCACTATTGCCATCACCATTTCTCTGACTGACTTTTACCATCTTTAAAGCTTTAAAGGTGCTGGTAGGTGGATTTTAGCTTTAGCTTTGTGCTAAGCTAAGCTAAGCAGCTGGCTGTAGCTTCATGTTTAACAGAGAGGTAGCGATCTTCTCATCCAACTGTCAGTGAAAAAGTGTCAGACAGTAAAAGGGAACAATACTGTTTTCTGTATTCTCTGTTACAGTTACCAAGAGTTAAGACAGAACTCTTTTTTTTTTTTGCTGTTGCTAACCTTGTGTGTAAGTTGAGAAGAACATAACATCCTTTATATAATTCTAATTTTTTTTTTGCATTTGCTCCCTTACAGTCATTTAAAAAAGTACTTTTTCAAGTGAAATGGCACTTTCTGCTGTGTTTGTAGATATTGTCATTTATTTTAATAAAACCACTGAAGAAGGCGAAAAGCCACTGTACGCCATCAGAATCATTTGGTGCCCATGGTATCGCTCTCTATTTTTGTAAAAGCAAAAGATAATATACTGTAATTAAAAATATAAATAAAAAAATAACTCTGGAAATTTGCTATTTTTGCAGTGTACCCAGCTTTGCAGCGTATTTTGGCAATATTTACTCACACCAGAGTCAGACAGTGGCTCAGAAATGTTCTTCATTTTAACAAATTGATGACAATTTTGGCATTCAAGGCTCCAGAAATGTCCCTGAGGTTGAACTTTTTTAGGGTGACAGGACTTAAATGTTGAAACTGGAAGCCGTTGCACACTGCTTTAGAGAGAGAGAGAGAGTGTGTGTGTGTGTGTGTGTGTGGGGGGGAGAGATAGATGGAGGAGATTGATGAGCGTGGGGAGAGGGAGAATAGTGAGGCATTTGATGAACGAGTGTAAACTGGCAACAGTGGAATTAATTCCACCTCCCCGACAAGATTGAGAATCCTCCCCTCTGCGTGACCTCCAGTGTGAATCATCTTCACATTCAAGCCAATGTAACCAACTCTCTATCTACAGTTTGTAAATCCCAAAATCCACATTCATACATCTAGAACAGCCAGATAGCACTGTAGAAATTTAGAGAGGTACATGCCCTTCTCGCAGATATCACCTGTACTTCACCGACACGACTTTAGGGGGCAACACAATCCAATGTATCTCTCGTGACATAACTCTGCAATTTACAAAGAACTATGCTGCACTAAATATACATGTGCAATACAGCATTACAAGCAGAATATCCTTGACCTATTTTGTCTAGACTACTTTAAAAGCAGCAACAAGAAAGTAAGTCTGTCCTGTTTCTGGAGAAGTGCATGGCTGCAGTTTCTAAAGAAGAAAAATAAGTGTATGGTCCCAAAGAGCTACCCAGAGCGGTGATCAGGGCGCCGTAACCTTGCTGGTGTGGCGGGGGCTTGGCTGTGGTTTGGGAGGGTCATCCATTTTGTTAATGGTCCTGTCAAGTGACACCTGTGCTCGCCTTTCCCCTGTCTGGAGTGCTAATGAAGCGCGAGAGTATAGAGGAGTCTGGGAGTCGGGGTCAATAGCCGCCTCGGAGAGTGCAGCCTCTTCGCTCTGTGCCACCTACACGCTGTCGGCCAAATAGAGCGGAGACACAGACACATTATCAAGGCCAAAACACTCTAATGGCAGCGGGGCGGCTGTAACATAGACCCACTCCGAGTCTTAAACAGTGGATAGACAAAAAGGAGATCTTTACAATGGAAAGGATAACTTTTTTCCCCTTAAGCTCTAGCAATCTTCCTCAGAAAATGGGAGAAATGGACCCTCTTTTTATCAAAAGAAATGGATGCTGCTTCACTCTGAATGTCTGCGGACATTAAAAAGACAATGAACACGCGGGATCACGTAAAACTAACTGTAGTGCCCCACGCAGTGTTCTTTGTGTTTTAAAAAAAACCCGATAGATCGACTCCTTCCCCTCAAATTACTATCGAACAGGTGTTTAAGGGTTTAAGGAAACTGAGGCAATCAGGAGGGTAAAGTTTAAAACCCCTTTCATATATTTCTTGGCTAAATCATTAAATCATACTTGCCCTGACAAAGGCCTCAAAGGGACACAGTGTCTAGTCTACATACACGAGCAGCACTCCATGCAGACTGCATTGTTGTTCTTAGCATCTAACATCTATCTAGCTCTGAGTCGCTGACTTCAGTTAAACCACAGCGCGGCACAGAGCAGCGAAAAAAAGAAATGCCTCTGGATTGGCACACCCTTCATAAATGAGCACCAGAGCATTCTTTGCAGAGCGAGGGTAAGCTAAACAGTAGTTCACGAGAGTGACTGCATCTGGTTTTGAAGACTTCAGGAACAGTTCAAGATACACTGGCTTGCCAAGGAGCAGTCGCAAGGGTTGATGGTAAGTTGGCAAGTGGCTTGAATATGTCTCATCTCACTCTGAGCAATGGAGGCCTGCATGTTTGTGGTTCCTGTAGGAGAGGGGGAGATGTCAGGACTTTGATGAATATTTCTCTATTAACCGCCTCCCATTGTCAGCTCTGGCCTTTGTGTTGCACACCAATCAGTCAGAGCGCGAGGAGATCCAGGGTCGACACCTCCCTCAGGTCATTATTGGAGTCCCAGTGACCCAGAGGCCACTCCACACAGCCGTGCAACTCTGCTGAGGCGGCTGTTTCTCAGGCCTCGCGCAACAAGAATCAGCAATTAAAAGCTGCACTCACAACAACAAAAGCAATGAGGGGGAGAGATGGAGACAGGAGGAGGGATGGAAGTCCTCAGAGACTAGCTAACAGGGCTAACGTGACCCGGCCTGCCTTCCTTGGGACAGCCCTGTCAACTGATATGAGCCATGAATTATTGCAAATAGCCACATATAGCGTGGCTGTAGCAGCCGTAATGATAGATAGAGCGAGATAAGTGCAGTGCAGCAGTCAGGCAAGATTTACTCCATCCTCTGTGACAAAAAGCTACTTCACAGTACTATATATAGCTAACAATAAGGAAGAAAACGAGGTCACGTGCAATCATGTAACATTTATTTAACAAAATAAGACCTTATTTTCCTGTTGGTTGGATAGCACAGCCATCATTAATTGTTTTTATTCATGTCATCATTTTCTTGTAGTTATACCATTTGCGTCTGTGACCCCAAATTGCTGACCCCAAGTAAGCTTGAAAAAATATGACATCTTTGCATATTTACAAATAAAAATAATGGCATTGTTCAAGATAATGCTCATGGACATGCAATTCTCCAGAGTCTGAACAATAATGCAGGGGGAAAAAAAAACAACAGCAGAGATGGAAAGGAGCTAAAAAGAGGTCCCCAGAATAAAGCTTCACAGTCCATCTTCATCGTGGTGCAAGGTTTTTATTTTTAGAATGTATGATAGGCATAATGGTACTATACTTTTCAGTTAGAATATTTCAGAACAATTTATTTGGACAGCAAAAATCCCCCCCACCCCACCCTTCCCCCCCACAGAGTTGAATATGAAGCGCTTGAGTGAAAAATAAATACAGACTTTCCATTCCGGGAGACAGATATTGAGAAAACCAAAACCAAAAACCAAAATCAAGACTGTTGTAATAATCCCACAATTCCATCATTTTTTTTCAAGCTCTGTGTCTTTGCCGTCTTGAATTACTAGAGTCTGTTGGTTCTGCCGACAATCCATCACAGGGGCTTTTTTTTCCGCCTTTTGGAGCGCCAGTCCCAATCCTGAGGCTAACAGGTGGTATTCCTGGCAGCCAGGCCAGCAGGCATGATGCCCTGTAACTGGGCATGACCCCAATCTTAAGAATCCATCTTCAGGGCCGCTCTGGAGAGTCCAAGCCGGTGCCTGCAGTCTGTGGGCGTCGACGCTATTTCTGATATCACTGGTATCCGAGGGCCGAGGCTGAGCCCAGTCTCTGACTGTAGAGGGCATAGGGGGAGTAATAGGCCGTGGAGGAGGGGAGGGATGTCATAGGGAAACCTGGCGCTCCGGGCATGTGGGATTTGCTGTAGGGGTGGTAGCGAGCCAGGCCCAAGCCAGGTGAGCCCCTGAGGGAGAAGGAGCTGGGCAGGGCTCCTGGGCTGCTCTGGGGGGGCAGGTGGAGATGGCAAGAGGCTGTCGATGAAACCGATGAAGGGTAGGCCGACAACAGCTTGCTGTCCACCATGCCGTGCAGGGCTGTGTGGGTGCGCAGGTGGGCTAGTAGCTCCTCTGACGTGGCAAAACGCTTGTCGCAGGGGCCTCCGACGGACACCCAGTTACAGGCGTGAGGCTGCGGATCGTTGTGGAGCATGAAACCGTAGGTGTAGAGGGGGTGGGACATGGAAGGTGGGGTGCTGGAAGACAAGGAGCTGGGGTGCAGGGAATGGAGGTGGTGGGAGGGGTAAACCAGGGGGAAACCAGACTTGAGGCTGGAGGGATCGTGGATGCAGGTGGAGCAGTTGCTTCCTCCCAGGTGGGGTGCATTGGGGTAAGTCAGACAGTACGGGTCCCGACATAAGCCCTGCATCAGGGACGGAGGTGAAGCTCCAGTGAGCGGGCTGGAGCTGGGATGCTTCCCCGGAAGTCCTAACCCCAAATTAGACTTGGTAGGATCCAAGCCGGGAACAAACTGGGAGGGGTAGCCGGCGTAGGCCCCAACGATGGAGCCGTGGTAGCCCATGGTAGCAGGCGGCAAGGGGAAGACAGAATGTCCAGGTTTAAAAGGGGAGACAGGGGCGATGTGCCCAGAGCCCAAGCCAGGCTGCGAGGAGGCCTGTGGGTCGGCCTTGCTCTCCGGCCGCGGGCTGCTGGCAGAGCTGGCGTTGCTGGAGTTGGCGCTGGCCCGTATGTGGCTGGAGTTGGCTAACTGAGCCCCATCCATCCCTGACTTCGCTGCATCTGAGTCTTTTTTGCCAGCGCTGTTGTTATTAGTGTCCGAGCTGGACTGCTCTGAGCTCCCAGGTTTGTTGTCCATGTGCGGGGCCTGGGAGTGTGACGGGGGCTGCGTGGAGGGGGAATGGCTTTGTCTGTGTGGCTGGCTCTGAGTGTGCAGCGGAGGAGGGCTGGAGCTGGGTGACCGAGAATGGGGAGGAAAGGATGGACATGAAGCTGTGCCACTGCCAGAGCTTACATTTGGCAACCTGAAAGCTGCTTTATCTGAAGGCCCCTTTGTCCCCAGAACGTCCTTACGGCAGTCGCCTGATGACTTGGAGTAAGGCTTGAAGCTGGACTTGTCCTCCAGGGAATGGTGCTGCTCTCCAGACTTGGAAGATCGGCTGGACGATTCCTTTTCTCCCAGATTGCCTGAAGAGAGGGAGGCCAGCTTGGAAGAGGAGGGGGGGTCTGGTTTGCCAATCTGAGAGCAGGTCTGGGCCAGCAGAGCCAAAGGACTCTTCTTGGCATCCAACTGAGAAGGGAAAAAGAGAGCAAGACGGTGAACAAACTGTTTTTGTGCTGATTTAAATGTAGCATCATAAGACACATCCACTCTATTATAATTATAATATGCAATCATTAAAATAATATTCTGTTTGTGTATTTTACTAGCCAAACAATTAACTAAATACATTATAGAAAACCCAGCAAAGTCCACGTCAGCCCTGAGTTGTGTATTTCTATTTAACATAAACAAAGGAAGTCAAATGATGCAAAGTTAATGCAAAGTTTAAGAAAGACAGAAAGAAAGAAAATGCTCCCATAAACACTTGGAAAGAAAACATGTAATTATAATATATCAGTAAAATAAAGCGGTTATATTACTTTTAAAACAGTAACAACTGCAACTGCAGTCATTTTACATTTCTGAACTCTGGTGCCTTGCGATCTTGCCAACAAATCGCTGTGCGTAAAATGGCGCATATATTTGTCAGAACACTCAGAAACCTACGCCATGAGCTAAATGTTGTCTGATCAATATTGCGTAGAAAGAGGACATCAGGTGATACCAACAGATCTCGGAGAACATGCCATTTATATTTTAATGAACTTACTTCAATGCTGACTGGCGCGGATGTGAGGGGCTGGAGATACTCCGGGTGCAGCAAGTGGCCGCTGTGCGCCGTCAACATCTTTACGATCCGGATAGGAAGCCTCTGAGCCTGACGCAAGGGATCCGTTGGAAGACAAGGAGTGGGTATGGAAACGGACGGTTTCTCCGCTCCTGTCCGGCGTTGATCGCCGCTGCGCTCCGGGGACTGTCTGCGTAAAAGCGGTTCAGGTCCACCGGGGGGGTCTCTCATCTGGATCAGGTCTCGAGGGGGGACGACGGCACGTAACGAGGGGACGCAGGGTTGAAAATCATTCACCAGCACATGTCATGATGATCACATTCAAAAGAAGAGAGTGCGGTAATCCGGAATGACATGTACGCAGTGCGCGTCCTCCGTGTCGGACCCAAGCTGTCTCTAAAGAGGAACAAATTGCCCAAATGTCATCCTCTATTGGGCTCTTCAGTATCACTCGCTAATTATTCCTAAATATTCCTTTATCCAGTGTTGAAAAAAAGAAGAATGAAGCACCAAAAAAAACCACACTATAAGTAGCCACTGCTCAATCTGCCCATCAAAATACGGAGTGTAAGTGAAGGAATATCCCCGCAGAGGTTGGTGTGTGAGAGTCCTCCGGCGTGCGTATCTCTGTCCCTCTGCAGCAGTCTCACAGTGCCTCACTTCTTCCACATACTGACGATGTGAGAGGAGGGATTTTAAAGCACTGAGCCGCCGTCCAATCACAAGTGCCCGCATTCATAAACAGGGGCGGGACAAAGGGAGGGGGCGCGGTTTGTCTTCTGGCCTCACCCTGATACCCAGGCTGTAATATGTATGGGTGAAAATCTGTGTCAGTGACCTCCACGAGCCAAACACAAATAAATACTGTATGACAGACGTTGACACTATGCAAAAGACAAATGACCCCATTAAGGATCAACTATGAAGAATTAACTCTAAGAATCTGGATCCACCCGGTTCTTATAAATAGGTGCACTCAATTCATAATAATGATAACCGGCTGTCTATGAACATTTCTGGTATGTTAATGACTTTATTGCATTATAGCAACCATACTGCGACTGCTACTGGGCTTGATTCAAATTTTTCCAGATTAAAGCCAATTTACGTGATTCAATTTCCATGTGACAGAGAACAACACCTTCAGTTTTGCCTTAACGGTCACACACTCCAATTTATAAGTATTGCAGATGCACCAACACTACTTTCAGTGATTTCGACCAGCTTGTCAGATAGCCAGCATGAAACAGAGAAAACAATGGAGTTCGTATGGTTGTTATTAGTAAGCCCAGTAATTTCATTTCATTTTCCATAAAGAACAACAAGCTGTACTCCATGGGGATTTCCATCCTGGTTGGAATGCATCTATAACTAATCACATGGCTTGACCTGAACTACTCCGATTCATAATTCAAGATATTACAACACTGTATTCAGTCTGTTTAAAGTAGTGTCACAGATCATTGATTACTGGCTAGATAGTCTGGATCAACGAGAGTACATTTCTAGGATAACTGCCTGATATTCCGCTCTCTGTGTGTTGCTGTTCCCAAAATCCCTTTTGCCACGGGCAACTACAACAAACTTCGAGCTAGCAAGCTACACGCTAAAAATGTAAAGTTTTGAAGAAAATTGGGATTGTGCAACAAGACAGGCCTGCTTGGTTCTTTCGGGGAATGATTGTAAAGATTTACAAAGAATATGTTCACGACATTTCCTCTCTAACTGGGACGTTTTGGGACTGATTAAAGAGGATTGCTGTGGACAAAATACACACGGTGATACACTGGTAAGAGCAAATGCTGTTGTATCCAGCTAATTTAAATAACTCACGTTACTGTATTGTGTGAACACTTCACTTTATTTAATATTATATGTGATGTTTGGGGTGCAAATGTTCCACCAAAACAAGTTCCTTCCCGAGCCGATTTTGCAGAGCCATGTCGCTGCGTCGGAGCTCAGCGCTGCCCAAGGCGATTGTGATTGGCTTAAAGTGCTCATATTATGCTTTTTGGCTTTTTCCCCTTTACTTTATTGTGTTATATATCTTTTATGTGCATGTTATAGGTTTACAAAGTGCAAAAGCCCAAAGTCCACCCCAAAGGGACACTGTTCACCAACTGCTCCAAACAGCTCTGTTATAGTCCAGCCTTTACTTCCGTGACGAACGTGCGTCACTTTGTAACACACGTTAAAATGCTCGCCTAGCTGCTAGCGTGGCACGCGCTCATACTCTGCTTCTGACTGGTTAGTAGTCCTTACCTAGCTACTGAGCATGTGCGACTCCCAACAAAGATGGAACAGAAGTGAGATGCCTCACTCTGTAAACAGAGAGCTCAACACACAGGGTGAAAAGAGGAGCTGCAGCAATGTATAGTACAACTAAAATATGGTGTTTTTTGAAAATGAAACCGTGTAAACCTATTCTGGTACAACCTCTAAATACAATTATGAACCTGAAAATGAGCATAATAGGAGCACTTTAAAGAAATGCAGACATTTTTTTTTTTTTCCTATCCCAGAATGCATCTATGGTGCGACCACAGCGCTATGGAGATAGGTCTGGCAATGCCAAACTACTGGCTAGAGAAAATACAGAACAAGCCTTTCCTTTGAGGTTCAGTGGGTAAACTTGTTTGACACCTTAGCCTGCCCTTATCAAACTGTACCGCCATCAGCCTGCTCCTTGATTATAATGGCTGTTGCCATTTATCTGCGGCTGAAAGGGAAGGCAGTGGAGGATGAAGTAACTTCAGCCTCACTCAACAGCGTCACTGTTTGACCTGTCATCATTAGGCTTAGTCGTCACTCAGCACCCACGCACTGCCACTCACGCCTCAATGACCTGCAGAGATCCAAGAATACATGAGCGCAGGCGTGCACGCCGCCGGGCTAAGTGCGGTACAATCTTCTTTTGAATCCGTCTGTTTGTTTAAAAAACGTCTGTCGCCACCTCGGCCCGAGACACATAAACAGGTGACGCACAGCAACTGCGTTCTCGCTGTGAGACTTAAAGGTAACGCCGAGAGCTCAGAGCGGATTTCAAAACATTTCTTTACAACGCAGGCTGCTAGTTAAGATGTGAGGTTTCCGATAGCGCTCTTGTTTATCCCACAGTCATCCACTTGTTAAAAGGGTGAGTGGGTGAGCCGCTGCAGTGTGGGTGGAGTTGCATAAGGAAGGGGGGCGTTTAAAAAGGGAGACCAAAGAGGAGGGCATTGGGAAAAAAGCCAGACAAAGGCAGCCAGAGAATGAAACAAGGGAGGGCTCAAACAACAGGGAGCGACTCCTTTCATGTGCCCCCTTGATGTAGGCTGGTAACAGCTGTTTTGGCGTGTCGATGACTGATGGCTGTTTCCTGTTGTGGATATTTTTAAGAGGACAGCTTTTCCCGTTAAAGAGGCTTCTCAGCATGTCCAGGTTCCCGCTGGCCCTCTGGGCATTTCCATGCCTTTTCCATGGCTGTATCAAAGCAGCAGGTTTGGCTGGAACAGCAGCCAAACAAAAAAACAAAAAAAAACCCAAGGTGGGGCAGATAGGGGCTCAGGAGGAGTGAGGAGGAGCAGACCCCACATGCCCCTGTGATCCTGTGATCTATAGAGCCGGCGAGGCCTGTAATAGACGCCATAGCTCAGTGCCGGGGCCTAATTCATCCCTGTGTTGAAAAGCTGCTGTTTGCCTGACTCCAGAGTAAATATATAATGCTGACATTAGGCGGCTGGATTCTTCCAAGCCTGGCTCGAGCAAATCCTCGTCTGCTCGTTTGTCTTGTGCTCTGTTTGGAAGTGCCGAGGTGTTTTGTGGCACACACGGGGATTAGCGTTGCGTAGATGCTCTGTGTGATTGTTTAATGAGGGGCTGACATTGATGTGAGCTCATAAGAGTCCCGCTTTCTTTTCTTTTTTCCCCTTTTCGAGTTATTACGCTTCTACAGGCCTGCGCCGGTGTCAGCCAGACTTTGACAAGGTCTGGCTGCGTGTAGTACTGTACAAAGAGAAGGAGAGAGAAATGATAAAAGCGCCAGAGAGGCAGAGGAGGGGAAAACGAGTGTAAATAACTCCTATTTAATTATCTGTGACTGACATATGGGGTGTGTGGAATGGGAATAGAGGCCTGAGGCTGGGGCTCTGCTCTACCCCTAGTGTTTTCTCCAGCAGTAATAAAACCGAGGAAGAAAAGAAAAAAGAAAAAGAAGAAGTAGATTAAGACAGTTTCATGGGGTGTAACAGACATGGCATTTTAGACCCAAACACTTTACAAAAGAGCCTCGCAGGCAACATTCCAGTCGGGACAGAATGTTGAAACAAGGATTTCCTTGAGCTGAAAGGTCCACAAACAATATCTACACAGTGTACTTAATGTATTCACACTTCCTCGTTTATCTTTCCGTGGTTGCCTCTCCCTCTGTCTTTGACATACACGTACACACACACTAATCCTTTCACAGTTGAAGGTGCACGCGCTCGCACGAGAAAAAAGTGTGTTGGTATACAGTATTATCTATCTGTCTACATAATACGTGTGTGTGTGTGTGTGTGTGTGTGTGTGTGTGTGTGTGTGTGTGTGTGTGTGTGTGAATGCAATGTGTCTTTTTATCTTACCCATAAACTTTGTCTATTGTGTGTGTGTGTGTTCATGTGTTCATGATTTGTGTGTATAGCTGCGTGTGTGTGTGTGTGTGTGTGTGTGTGTGTGTGTGTGTGTGTGTGTGCGTGCGTGCCTGCGTGCGTGCGTGTCAGAGTGAGCGCTGTGGCTGACAACCTTATCTTTCCAGTTTAGGAGGGAGATTGTCTCTCTTGTCAGCTCATCACGTCGCCCGAGCTAACGCTCTTATCCACGCGGCCTACCTGTCGTCTATCTGTCTGCGTTATAATCACACCGGGATAAATAGGCTTCCCTCTGTTCCCAGATTGGCACTTTTATTTCCGAAACCTACAACCACGGCAAGGGTTTCCGCCTCGCCGTATACTCGCTACACCTGAAACACATTTGCAGACAGGCACGTAGGCTGCACGCCGCCCACACCCGTGCAACCTCAAGTTGTCTTTCCACACTGGGAAACAAAAGGCGCTATTGTCCTCCACGCCGAGAAGTTATCAAGAGCACGGAGGGAGGGAGGGAGGAGGAGGGAGACCGGGCCTGCGCTGCCAGACAGCGTCTGCCTCAAATCAGATCGTCCCACATTGTTGTGTGAAATTTCAGATGACATCAAAAGATGGTTTTTTTTCTCCCACCCCCGTTGTCCATGATGACGGAGTGGGGGCTGGAGGGGGGGGGGGGGGGTCATTTTGATAGAAGCACAATCAAGGTATTCACAAGCTGAAGCCGTGACAGGTCTAGTAAAAAAAGGAACAACAACGAGCGTGCTAAAGAAAATCTTCCCAGCACATTCCTCACGCTTGTTAAAGTCAGCGCCGCTTCCGGCAACTCGCGGCCCCGAGTCGCCGTCTCTGTGTCTTCATCACCTCTGTTGAGGGAGGGGCTGCTGGGAACGTATACGTTCTGTCTTTCTTTCTGTTTTTGAAACCGGTCTTGTGTTCAGTGGTGGAAGAAGTATTCAGATCATTTACTTCAGTAAAAGCACTAATACCACTCTGTAAAAAATACTCTGTTACAAGTGAAAGTGAAAATGTTACTTAAGTAAAAGTATGTAAGTATCATCAGGAAATTGTACTTAAAGTAGTAAAAGTAAAAGTACTCAATGCAGCAAAATCCTCAAATTTGAAAGACTGGAAACGATCCAAACAGTTCCGTCGATCAACTAAGCGTTTAATCGTCTAATCCATGGACTATGGGCATATATATTTTTTCATTTATAATAAAACATTGTATTTAATAAACTACATGTGTTTTGTGTGCACAAATCTTATAAAGTAACTACAGCTGTCCGATTAATGTTGTGGAGTAAAAAGTACAATATTTCTCTCTGAAATGTAGCGGAGTAGAAAGTGGCGTGAAAATAAAAAAAATCTGGTAAAGTACAAGTACGTCAGATTTGTACTTAAGTACAGTATTTGAGTAAATGTACTTGGTTAAGTTCAGCCACTGCTTATGTTATGTCATAAAATCAAAACCACAGCACTGTTATTCTCATCAGAAAAAAATGAAGTATTGTTGTTGAAAAAGAAAAGTTGCTCAATCTAGCTTTGTCAAGCGTAGCCGCACTAGCCTATTTAAAAGAAGGACTCTCTCTGGCATTCGTGACCTGGTAAACAACAGAAGTTACTGGAGGCTTCAGAAGCCACAAAGTTCCTGCCAAACATAACCGAGGATGATGATGATGATGATGATGATGATGATGAAGAATGGGACGGGCGGGGCTCATGTCAATCATTGCCAAACCGCAGTGAGGCCGAGTCATGTCAGCTGCCACAGGTTTGATGTGACAAAGGATGGCATTGCTCAATTAAAAGCCTACCAATGTGTAAGTAAATCAGCGTCTTTCAGCTGTGACACATCAAACAAAAGCTTATTAAAGCGGCCCGCCCATGCCATTAATCTTTCCGCATGTGCTTGTCAACCCCGGGTCACTGCAGGAGCAGAAAAACCTGCAACAGTGAGAGTATTAAATGTGGGGAAAATGACAAAGTCAATTTAGAACACCATTTTAGGGCCTAATGGAAAACAACACCTGCAGTGTTGTTTTGTGTGTTTCTTTTTAGACGAACAGCTTTATTGAATTGAACTAAAAGTGGTAAAGCAGAAGTCAGGAATTACTTTTATGAATTCTCGTTTAATAACCCCCCCACCCCAAAAAAACAAAACAAAAAAACAGGAGCTTGAGAGCAGGCAGTAATGGAAAACGCATTCCAGACCCAGACCTCGTGTGGTCAAAATATTTGTCCCAACTGGGTCCTTGTGGTGACAAAGCACCGTACGTGTTCCTGGCAGTAATTCACCGGCTCAGATGAATACATGAAAGTGAAGCACTGCCATATATCACGCGTCCCACCCCCATGAGCCCTGCAAAGTCACACGCGGCCGTTTGTTATGCGACCGTGCATTCTCATTTCGAACTCTGCGTTGAGGGCTGCGGGCCCAGCTGACACTTATGAAATATTTCCCTTGCTGACCTTAGCTACTGCCTCAGCTGGGCAGATTAATCCTCTGTCGGCAGACACTGGGAGCAGACTGCAACAGCAGCAGCAGCACACACACACACACACGCGCACGCACGCACACGCACACACACACACACACACACACACACACACACACACACACACACACACACACACACACACACACACACTACTTCTGGTGACTACAAAACATAGCAGTGGCAATGGCACAGACAACAACTCTGTTCTGTTACAGTAGTAATAATTACAGCCTCTGTTGATTTATTGCAGCTTTACTTGATAGTGTGCCAGTTCCAGGGGGTTTGGAAGAGAGTTGGAGATGGCATGCACTGACGGTTATGAACCACAATCATACAGCAAATATTGCACACACGAGCAGACGGTACGGGAGTACAGCAGCTCCTGCGTAATTTAATATTCAATGCAACCTCGCACAGATTCTTTGGAACTTACAGTATGGAAGCAAAGAAAGGCCGCAAAGATTTGATCAAATAAAGTGCTTCAAATCCATTTTAATACCTCATTGTAAAATTGAAATGCTCCTGAATACCTAGTGTTGAAATGTAAATGCCACTGAATGCATAGCACTGAAATATTTCACTTTAAAAACCATCTGTCTGAATTGCACACTTACTAAAAAAAATCAAAATCAAGTTTTAGAAATTCCTACAAATGATAAAAATGTATTTGTAGGGCTCACAATTTAGAGAGAAAATTCAAGTTTCCAGCATTTAAAAGTTGATAAAATAGTCATTAACAGTAATTTTCAAATAGTCATTTTGGGATCCAAAAATCTAAGTCAAGTACAAAACTCCAACTCGACTGGTAAAATTCCGAAACCGAAATTCAAGGTGAAAATTCAAACTAAAACCTTCGCGCTGACAAGGATAATCAATCGAGTCTGTGGAATCGATCAGACCTCTGCTCCATCAGTTTACATTCATCAGTCATGTGAAAAAAAAGGAGACGTGTTACTGGGAACCCTGGACACTTTTATTCATTTTATATCTTAATATGTGAACCTGAAAAAAAGTTTCTTTTTTTCAATTGCAAACTTTAAAATTACCTTCTGTGAAATTAACAGAAAGCAAAGAAAGGTTAGTCTGGCTATCACCAGACCAAGCTCAATCTTTTAAGATTGAACATTAGTCTGGGGAGTCTGCTCTGTATTTTCTCTGCACAAGAGGCGTGACCAACGGGCATAGTTCAGATGACTCTGTACGCAATCAGATAGTACTTCAACCAATCAGACCAACGGTCCGGGTGACGTAGCAGCGACAGCGGCATCAACGGGTTGCTGCCGTCATGGAGTGCTGCGCTTCGGTGGCCGGCTTGTTGAATGTAAACAAAAAGCTGCTTGGTTGCTTCTCTATCGTCATCGTGTTAAACCCGCCAATAGCGCGCCAGGTGGATAAGCCAGTTTGCGATTGGTTCCCGCAAATTTGTAACGGAAGCAGGAGAGATAAACGTACAGGTTTCCAGCCTGAGCTGCAGGGCGAAATCAAATCGCAGGCAGATCGAGCTGGGTTTACCCAGTCTAAAGAAAGCTCATAACATTTTTAATTTTATAAACACAATTTATTCATGAAATTCCAATTATTATGGTCTTTCTTTGCTTCCATACGTCGGGACTCTGGCCCTGAGAAAGAAGAGTGTGAAGGATTGCATCCACATGTCCAGCTCTGTCCTGTCTTAATGTGCAGCAGCAGATGACTTGGCCAAGTTTGGGCTTTTATAAAAGGTTATTTAGTTGCCAGAAGAGAGAGAGAGAGAGAGAGAGAGAGAGAGAGAGAGAGAAAGCTGCTCTTGCTGTTCCTGCCAGAAGGTTGCACTACCGGCGTACCGTAAATTACTCACGACAGCCTACAAGAACGCTGTCGGGGTGAGGAGTGGAGGGAAGATGTGAGAGGAAGGGGTGAAAGAGTAAGTGCAGTTTTCTTTTTGGTCCATGGTGATGAATGAGTTTCTGAACAAGGCAGAAAATACATCATATCACCTTTAATGGGTACACATTTCTGCAGCCATAACTCAGTGTTTAAAAATAGGGAGGGGAGGGTGAAATACGACATCATATATTCCTCTCAACGACACTTTTACGAGCCCTCCCTGCAGTATAAAGGCATTGATTGCTATTTCAAAGCTCCATGTTAGAGTCAGTGCTGAGTACCTCCAGCTGCCAGCAACGAGGAAAGACAGAGAAACCCCTTTAACACATGGAGCCCAAACCGTTGCCTGGCTCTGTCGAGTAAAGTCGTGGTTTCTGTGGTTCACACGTAGGTTTTCTGTATGGAAAAACTCAGACTTGAGTCTTTTATCACAAAATATGAGTGCTTCAGAGAGATTGGGTTCATTTTTCCTTTCGCCATGGGTGGTAATAAAGAAGGAGAACAGCGGTTGGGAGGACAGAAGAAGAACATTGTGATCTCTCACCAAGGCTGTTTAAACGATGGATTTTCAAATGTTGGATTTGCAGTTGGATTACTTTATATCCCATCTGTTCAAAATGTTCTTCTCGTTGTGGGGGACTGACATTATTGGAAGGCGTATTTAATATATGAAAAGTGGACAAAGGGTACTACATTGGGGATGTTACAGAAAGTTTACCATCGATGCAATAACCCTACTATTGTAGGGCACCCAGTAAGCACACATACGTCACCAGAGGCTTGAGATGCTTGATTTAATACATCGTTCCGACGTCTTCTAAATGTCCAGTAGATGCTAAATAATACATCGTCCTGATGTCTATTATACGTTGTGCAGATAGCCAGGCTGATACATCACCACAACATCTCCTTTACGTCCTGTAAATGCTACATTTATACATCCTCCCGACGTCTGCTATATGCCCTGTAGATGCTAGATTTATATATCGCCCCAACATCTCCTTTACGTCCTGTAGATGCTATATTTATAAATCATCCGGACGCATTGTATACGCTGTGCACATATGCCAGGCTGATACATCGCCCCAACGTCTGCTACATGGCCTGTAGATACTATAGTCATTATAATAAATCGTCCAGACGTCTGCTTTACATCATGCAGAAATGCTAGAAGAATTGAAAAGATAGAAACAAACAATTTGAGTCAACTCAAATTGTTTGTTTCTATCTGTTCAATAGCCAATATGCCTGAACACACAAGTATTTGCTTGAATCTTTAATAAGGAGACAAAATAAAGATAAAAAAAAGTCCCATAAGATAATACCATCTGCCATTTTGAGTGTAACAAGACCACAGCCATGGCAGCAACTCTGTCAGGCTGTACTCAGGCACAGTGGTGCTTTTGGGCTAAATGCTAACGTCAGCATGCTAACATCCTCACAATGACACGATAACATGCTGATGTTTAATATAATTTGCTAATTAGCACTAAACAAACGACAGCTGAAGCTTGGTTAGTTTTGCAAGCATGTGGTCATTAGAGAAAATATTGAACAAATGGACATTTTGACGTGACGATGGCGCTAGATTAAAGGTCAAGTGATCACCAAAGTTATTACGACTAAGAAGGGCATTAAAAAAGCCAGTAGGATTCATCGTTTGGGGACCATGGATGTCTATACAAAATGTCATCGCAAACCATCTAATAGTTGAGATATTTCAGTCCAGGCCAAAGTGGTGGACCGACTTACATTGCCGTCAAGTCGCTAGCGTGGCAAAAAAATGCTTTTTATTGACGTTTAGCCATGTTAAGGACATGGCTCTTTTGTTTCCAGCCTCAATAATTACTCTGGTATGGATGGTCATGCAGGTTGAACGCTTCTGTGAAAGAGAAAGACACTTTTCTACTGAAGGAGTGTGAGAGAACAGGATGGAGACAAGGTTAGAACAAGAGACTGCTGACTGGACTTACGGCTTTGGCAAATTTGAAGTTCTTTTCAGTGAGCAGTTCCCAGCTGTAAATTTAAAGTGTTTGTGCGAGCTGCTATTAAAACCAAAATCCATGGCCTGGCCAAGGTTGTTCATTTCAGCAGGCCTGCAGGGAGGAATTCTTCTCCTGACAGACTGCCTGTCTCTTCAGTAAAGCAGAAAATGTCAGACAGGAGGCAATTAAAGTGTATACATGTGTATATCAACCTGTCCTCTCATTTAAATGTATAGTTATTCTACCAGACAGTAAGGTAGTGTCATTTTACATAATAACCTACAAATTGAGTGAAACAGGAGGTAGAGCCCATGTAACTCAAAGTAGGGCTGGGCAATATGGCTGAAAACTGTATCACGATATAAGTGTTTCATATCAGTCAATATCGATAATTATTGATATTTTTTATGACCTATTAAAAATAAGGACCAGGAGAAAAAAAAATGTATTCAATTTAAACGTTTTTATTTTAAGCTTAACCTTCCTCCGATTATAATCCTCTCAGTTATAAAAGCAGAAATGTCAAAACAACCATGGAAAACACTCAAATAATTCAAATGGAAACATAAGTCTAAAATCACAATGAACACTTCTGGTGAATGAAGTGTTTTAACATATGTGCAGTGTTTTGTAAACATAGGAGAAATTGAAATAAAACTGAGGTAGACTTTAAATTTGTAACATAAAAAACAAACCTGGTACAGTAACAGTTATTATTTTTCTCCGTCTAACAGTCACGGTACAGCCTAAACCGTACATGGTGGGGGGGTGCTCAGCGGAAGCATGTCTTTGCCTATGTGATATGCCACTGCCTCCGTTATTTATTTGTACCGTTCAGCTTTTACAGTCATAAGGCACTGAGAGTACCTCTCCGTGGTGCTCTGCTGCTTGTGCGGGGTTCCAGCTGCAGATGTTGTTGGACGTTGCTGGCGAACACGGCTGTGCTCCAAAGGGTGAGCGCGGCTAAAGTGGTAAAACAGGTTTGCGGTGGGGACGGTGGTCTTGCATAATTTGCAGATGACATTGGTCTGACTACGGTCAGACTTATAAAATCCAAAAAACTGCCATACTAGCGAGCTGACGTTTCCCGTTTCATCAAGAACTTCCGCGCTCGCTGCAGCACGCATTTTCCACTTATCACTCCACGCCGCTTCTGTTATTGAAGAATCCAACACGAGACAACGATATGGCGCAACCAAACACAATACTGTTACATGATTGGCTGTTAGCGTGTCACTCCCTACGTTGCTAGGCTACCAGAGATTGAGTGCCTTTGCTCATGCAACCAAACTTGCTTTGCAACCTCTGGTTTCTTCCAACGAAGAAAAAAAATTATCGAACTTTTATCGAACGCATTTTTTATTGATATTGATTACATGTCTATCGCGATACATATCGTTATCGTTTTATCGCCCAGCCCTAACTCAAAGTAATGGTGGGTGCAAAACAGACCCATCCTTACCAGTTGAGGAGAAAGTAGTCTCGCTTTGCCGCTGGAGGAGGGTCTGGCTACTCCACATAGCATTTGGGGATGGGGGGAAATACGTGCTCTGGTTTATCGGCATTTCATCAAAACAATCACAATTGTCTTGGGCGGTGCTAAGCACCGGAGAAAAGCTGCAGTGCCGCTGCTAAAAAGGAACTTGTTTTGGTTGGACTCAGATTGGACAGATAGTCTAGCTAGCTGTCTGGATTTACCCTGCAGAGATCTGAGGAGTAGTTAACAATAGTCCTCAGAAATCCACCGGAGTTTAGAATGCCAACACAAAGGAAGCCCAAGGCAACGGATATCCGGCCTAAATTAATGAAATCCGGTGGATTTTCCGGCAGCAACGCAGCATTCCCGGAAGTGGAACATCGTGGATATATAGACTACCAGTACCCTAATTCAGCAGTTGCATGACATGACCATCGCATGTGTCTTGAATGTACGTATTTATATTTATATATGTATTATAATGTATTTTTTAGTGCATTTCATTACATACATTACGACATACATTTCTGTAGTTTGTACATAATTGTTACACAATGTATTTGGTTATTAAAGAATTTTTATGTAGCTATTAATACAAATCAAATTGCACACAAATATAATATTGCATATATGCTACAAAAACAACAACAAAAAAAAAAAAATATATATATATATAAAGTCCATAATGTATGCAAGACTACATTTATTTAGCTCAAATGATGCAGTCACAGCAACCTAAACTGAGTATAACTGTAAACTTAAATTTCTTCCTTTATCTTCTGGTAAATCAACATTTCCCCCTTGGTATATACATAGCATGACAGAACAAAGAGGGAGAGAAGAGAAAGCATAACAGTATTAAACTTATTTGCAGTTGGTGCCTTGTCCAGCAGACAGGTGCACTGTGCCCAGAGGCGTCGTTACCGGCTACAGCCCTGAATGTTTTATGAATAGCCCCGGATCTCTCTCTTTCTCTCTCTCTCTCTCTCTTTCTTATTTTTTATTTTTTTATTATTTTTTTTTACAAAAACAAGTATAATATAATTAAAAAAAGGCCCAGAATGGCACATGCAAATTAAGAAAACAAGTATTTTCCAAGGCACTTGCCGTTGTTAATTCTTTTTTTTTTTTTTGTAGAACTCATGGTAGGACTGTAACTTTGTCCAGTTTATTTTTCCGAGGCGAATACAACGGGCAGCTACGTGCGGGGTCTGACCATCATGCCGTGTTTGTTGCTATCACCTAGCAACCGTCTGAGGAAAGCTGTAAAAGGTGTAATTTTCGGAGGAATCATAGCCAAATCAGTCTAACACATCGATGCCATCAACACAAAATTTAGGAGCGCAATACTAATTTAGTTTGAAGTTCCTTTGACGTGACGTTTCCGGTCTGTGGTTCAGACTCAAACACACAGAGCTCTGAAGCAGACCCGTGCGTCGCTTAGTGTCCACTCTCGCTGTAAAAATAGAGTTGAGCAGCGCTCCTTCCGTGGTCTGTGCAGCTTCAGGTTTACAGAGGCTTGCAAAAGCATTCATACCCCTTGAACTTTATCCCTGACCTGTCTGGTATGTTCCTTGGGCTTCATGATGCTGTTTGTTCACTAATGTTCACTCTAACAAACGTCTGAGGCCGAACAAACTTTGAGCTAGCAATCTACATGCTGGAAAGGGCATCTTTTAAAGAAAATTTGGATTGTGCAAACAGGCAGGCTTGCTTGGTTCTTTCGTGGAATAATTGTAAAGATTTACAAAGAATATGTTAATGGTATTGACTATCTCTGGGAAGTTTTGGGACCAATTGTGGCAGGATTGCTGAAGGAGGACGTAGGATTTAAAGTTTTGATTTTGACCTTGGTATCGAATTGGGTATCAAGAATCATGAAATGTCACTTATTCTTATTCTTTATTTATAAAGGACAACACACATTAATCAACATTTCTATAAATATGCCAGTGTTAGCCAGCTGGCTAATTTTCAACTGTAGTCCATAGGCCAGATGATTTTAGACCAGAGCACTGGTATTGGTATCAATGACTACATTTCTAGTATCATGCTATCCGTTGTTATTTTTTTAATTTTTTTTACGTTTACATTTTTTTTTACACACCGTGGTATTGACTTTGGTATCGAGTATTGTGTACTTTTGG
The DNA here is from genome assembly GCA_023631565.1 of Gymnocephalus cernua. NCBI lineage: Eukaryota > Metazoa > Chordata > Actinopteri > Perciformes > Percidae > Gymnocephalus > Gymnocephalus cernua. Next base: position 26,368,664 of record CM042425.1, read on the forward strand.
TGGTATCTGTACCGACTACTAGATTTTCGGTAACATGACATCTCTAGTCTGACAGTAAGGTAAAGCGGTAAAAATATTCTAAATACAGCACTTAAAGGGATACTTTGCCTATATCAGGGCTATGAACCAATCGGATTGCTTGATTTGAGCTGCCCGTTTTATAAAGTCTATGCGTGTCTGTTTATAAAAAGGCCATGTTTGTCTTTGTGTTTTTGCCCATATGTCATGTCTCATCAACATTCCATCTACGTGATCTGAATTTAAGTGACTTTATTGTTTGTCAGCAGTCTTGACCTTATAAGGTGCATTATGAGAGTATGTGCTCATTTTAAGGTGACCTCATTCTATAAAACACAGCTGTAAAAGTGTGTGTGTGTGTGTGTGTGTGTGTGTGTGTGTGTGTGTGTGTGTGTGTGTGTGTGTGTGTGTGTGCGCACACCTGGAGAGCAGGCAGCAACGATGCCATCACTGCTTATTACACAAAACATAATGAGAAACACAGACCTGGTTCCCACACACACTCCCGTCCCACTTCTCTGAAAATTGTTTAAGGCATTTTTGTAAACTCTTCCTTGTCCTTACATGTACACATAAAATTGAACACATTACTCCGTTACTTAAATCACTTCATTGGCTCCCGGTACAATACAGAATCACTTTCAAAAGGACTTAATGCTTTAGCTCCTCAGTACATCTCTGACTTGCTCACTGATTAAACAACCCCATCAGGCCTCTCAGGTCATCAGGCAGAGGTCTTCTAGCTGTACCCAGTATTAGATCCAGCTTACTGGGGCCCTGCTCTCTGGAACAAGCTGCCTGATTACCTGAGGTCCATCACAACTGTGTCCACATTCAAAACTCAAAACCTTGGTATTTTCTCATATAATAAGCATATAGGAAATTACATTGTGGAAATGAGCATCCCCAGTCTTGAGATTGAGTCTTGAGCGCTGCCCTTGAGGAACGGGCCACAAGGGATTCACATAGCCAGTGCTCGAAGTGGGCCGGTACGCACCGGTACACAGTACCGGCACTTCTACATTTTACTCTTAAGCGTACCTGCACTTTTTCTTGCGTACCGCTACTTCTCGCATGCAGCCGGTACGCTACCACTGACAGAGAAAGCGTCAGTGCCAGAGAGATGACCCTAACGTTACATAAACTACACTACCCAGAGGGCACTACGTGTTTACATTTTAGATCTTGACGAATCACGTAAAGGCAAGCAGTCCGCCCACCCAATCAGAAGTTCGCTTCTCCACGGACGCTAGTTTGAAAAAGCTGTCAGCGTCAGCCTGACCATAACACATTTTTCACTGCTGAAAACCTAGAAACTAAAAATAAGTGTCTAGTTTGTAAGTCGTTATGTTAGCCGCCTGGCTTCAGAAAGGTACTAAAAGAACGTGTGTGCCAGAGCCAGACAAGTCAACAGAGGTCCAAGTCCAACCAGAAACATCAGGAGGTAGCTAGTACGGTTCACGAGCTTCAAGCTAGCGTTGATGTGAGCGCAACAGCTGGCGTTGAGGAGTCTGCCGCTACCATAGACAGTATATAAAACGCCGCTACCAACCTTAACGTTACACCGACGTCAACAGTAACGTGAGTAACGAAACACACGGATGGCCTGACTGTTGGTCAAAGGACCAAATTATGTATTTTTGCTCCACGAACAGCTGGCTTGTTTTTAATGATAACAAACTGGGCTGCAAAACATGATGTAGCAGCATCCCGTCACTAGCTGCCCAGACAGAGAGGGGACTGAAGCTGTTCCCCCTGTCTGTCACACACACTCACTGAGAGTGACTGTTTTGCATCTGTTTGAGCACCAAATTATTGTTAAAATGTATAGTTTTGATGAATGAATGAATTTTTTTTTCTTAACATGGCTCCAACATATTAGCAAATATAAATCAGCTTATATGTGGAAAAAATAAACAATATTGATACTAGCCTATATGTAAATTAGTCGCGTAGGCCATCCATAGATAGTTAATAAGGATTCACTGTGCCACATCTATGTTTAAAATCAAAACATGATTTTTTGATTAGCTTACGCACTAAAGTTATGTAAACTTGTTTAAATAAATCCATACATTTATATAGTTAATAATGACAATAAATTGTTGTACCAGCAATATCTCCAAGTTTTGGTTTTCACTATAGAAATCTCAAATGTCATGATGATCTGCCAATGCAAGAGAGTACCGGCACCTTTTTTTTTCCCACTTCAAGCACTGCACATAGCCTGTAACAAAGACGGAACATAATGCAGGGAGTATTGAAAAAATATGGCTCAGGGGTGAAACACAATAGCCAGTCCAAACAGCCTTCTGAAGGCCTACCGGTAATTCAAACAGTTAGCCTGTAATATACTACACAGTCACATTATTTGGATAGCGGTGTGGGTGGTGGCTTCAGCCTCTTTCTATTTACGCATCTGTGTGTGTGTGTGTGTGTGTGTGTGTGTGTGTGTGTGTGAATTTGTTTTTTCAGTTTAAAGCAGTTTGGGTTTACTTGTAATGAAAGGTGCTATACAAATAAAATTAACATTGACATCGTCCATCTGAAAAAAGGCATCACTTTGTTTCCTTTTTTTTTGTGGTTGTGAGTTGGTGTATTGTATTTGTTTATCTGTAGTGAGTAGGTCTGCCCTTCAACAGAAGGACCCGTGGTCAAGGCCCGCGAGTGAGCAAACATACGCTGTGCTGAAGTGCCCTTGAGCAAAGGCACAGAGTCCCTCCCAGCTCCAGGGCTGTGGCCCTGTAGCTGAAAATGACCTCTGACCTCTTCAGCACAGTGGGAGGCAAAACATTTCTCTTCAGTGACCAGATGAGTGTATTAGATGTATATACACTTCCTAACTACTTTGTTGCTTTATAATTGCCCATTCACTAAACCCCTACCCCATCATCAGTAATTGTATTCGAAGATGTGTGGGAACTGTAGTAAGAGTGATAGCTCTGTATACAAAGAATTTGGAGTTCTCGTCCCTCGCCCTAGTTTCTGCGTTGTGTCCCGCACCGTTGCTATGCACTGGCTTTCGTCTGCCTTTTTTGGCTGATTCAACATGTTGAATCGGCGTCCATATAATGTAAGTAATAAAGCCTGTTACTTCAAATGGGAAGTCTCTCTTTAGATTAAGTGTGTGGCTCTTAACAGAGCCTTTTTATTTGTGTTTCTGGATCAGGTAACCTCTGAAACCCTACTCTTCAGAGCATACACCACATCCGTCGCGGTCACCGTCTTCCCTCTTGGTGTACTCAGTGTCACGTTCTCCAGGAACACCTTCAGCACACTGCGTGTCTCCTCGTACGCTTTACTCCACCGTGGCGAGCCAGATGCAGCAAAGGGCCGTAGGTCGGATTCGAACCCGAGCCGCTGCAAAGGCCTCAGCCTACATGGGGCGAACGCTCTTCCCCTACTTATGTCTAAGAAAAGCTGAAAACCGAAAACCGAAATTGAGGTAGCTCTCTCCTTACTTTGTTTTTTGATACAGAGGAGTCATCAGCACTTTTACATTTCTCCGACATGTTTCATTCATAAAATAGTGACGCTGTGGCGGCAGGAAAAACAAGGATGATAGCAACTAGCAGCTGGCCGGATGACAGCAAGGGTCACAGGTTGAGAGGTCCCGGAGGTTTGGCCTACTAAGTAGCCTGCCTACAATTTTAAGCGAGAACAAAAATATATAGTTTTTGTACAGACTTTTTGTATACATTATATATTCTAGAGTATTATCATAATTTGTTTAACATGTGCAAATCGTTTTTTTTTTTACCTCAACCTCAAACCAGATAAAGACTTGTGCACCCCCTGTGATCTTTGCTGCCCCGCTGAGGGGTGCCCGGACCCCAGGTTGGGAACCACTGAGCTAGAGGTTGCCCCTGAGAATTAGAATTACCCAGTAGCAATGGACTACAGATGGAATGTAACCCTAACCCTAACGCTAGGGCCGAATTTATGAAAAATATTTAAAATGTGGGACCATTGGGCTGTGGGAACATAGGGATGTGGGAACATATGGCTGTGGGAACATAGGGCTGTGGGAACATAGGGATGTGGGAACATAGGGATGTGGGAACATAGGGCTGTGGGAACATAGGGCTGTGGGAACATATGGCTGTGGGAACATAGGGATGTGGGAACATAGGGCTGTGGGAACATAGGGATGTGGGAACATAGGGCTGTGGGAACATAGGGCTGTGGGAACATAGGGATGTGGGAACATATGGCTGTGGGAACATATGGCTGTGGGAACATAGGGCTGTGGGAACATAGGGCTGTGGGAACATAGGGATGTGGGAACATAGGGATGTGGGAACATACGGCTGTGGGAAAATATGGCTGTGGGAACATAGGGCTGTGGGAACATATGGCTGTGGGAACATAGGGCTGTGGGAACATAGGGCTGTGGGAACATATGGCTGTGGGAACATGGGGCTGTGGGAACATAGGGATGTGGGACCATCGGGCTGTGGGAATCAATGCATGGTTCAACGTTACTGCTGCATCGCTTCCTGATTTCCCAAACTACAGTATGGCTCGATGCCCAAATTACGGAACGCACATGAATTAATCGCGCGTCAATTTGTGCCGTTAAAAGGGATTTGCGTTAACTCGATATTATCGCGTTAATCTTGACAGCCCTAAAAAGTGTCTGATCTAAATTTCTCCCTCATAACACTATACTTCATGGAATACTATGGTTCTAGCCTGCAGTATAAAAACAATACTGCTCCTTTTCTTCCGTGTCTTCAACATGGATGATCAGCTGTTGAGGATACTGACTTTTTGGCTGGGGCTTACAGCTGTAGCCTCAGCCTTCATTTCTGGTGCTGTGCTGTCATTGGTGTTACTGCTGCCACAGACGTTAACTTAAAAACCATCATAGAGACCAATCAGACATGTATTCATTTAATAATGCATTAATACTTTCACTAAGTGAAGAACCCTCAGAAGAATACAGCCTCCATTAATAGGCCTTGTTTTGACATGAAGTAACATGATCTCATAACATGCTGTCTTTGGAGTTAGGTCTCCAAAGAGCTGTAGAAATGACAAGTGTAGCCACAGCCCTGTTTCTGTGTCCAACACAGATTAGTCTATTGAAACCTATCCTGGACACTCACAACAGGCACATGATTTATTTAAGCTGAGGCCAAGGAGAATTAATGTTGTGTAAAATCCCAAAGCCTTTTAGAAGATCAAAGTCCCACAACAAAAAAATGTCCCTGCAAATCCAACACTCACACACACACACACACACACACACACACACACACACACACACACACACACACACACACACACACACACACACACACACACACACACACACACACACACACACACACACAGTGGAAAGCATCCACATAATGTACATACACTCACAATGCCAAGTAGATCAAACAAAGGTGTACACAAATATCCCTCTAGCTGTGTTTGGGGGGAAAAGGGCCGTAAGATCATTATTTAAACCTCTGTGATGTTGAAAATCCAGTGTGTCAGAGCGTCACGATTAACCAAAAACCTTTATTTTTCATATGTACCTTCCATATTACACAACCTTTCACTTTGTTCTCAGTAATACCATCAAACCACATCAAAGATGTGTTCTCAACTTTGCTTCCAACCTCCTCTGCCTTTTCATTTCTCTACATCGATCCTCTCCGCGCCTCCACTTTGCTTCGCTTTCTCCTCCTTCATTGTTTTGTGCTTCTAGACACCCCCCCCCCCCCCCCCTTTCTTCGAGGACATCATCTGTATAAGAAGTGGATCTGCTATAAGGACGCTGAAAGGAAGTTATTTTGCAAAGAGATTTACTGCCTGTTTGACCCTAAGGGAGAAGGATGGCGGCATTACGCCCTGTGCAGGTGTATGAATGATTTCTCAGGATCACCCTCCTTTATATCGAGCGCTGAATAGAAGACTGGCAGGATTTACCTCTTCATCAGATGAGGATTTTAACATCAGAGGGTAAAACGTTCCAAACAATGAAAAGAAATCGAGGCTCTCCACTGTCTTTATTCTTGTTCTTTCTTTCTCTGTGCTGGATCAGAGTCATCCCTCAGGCCACGCCATTATTGGAGGCAGAGCTTTCCGGAGTAAATCATCTGGTTAATTCCTCGCTTTACTTTCTCACCGCCCGTATTTGTCATCACCGCTGCATTGAGGCGTTGCTTTCTTTGATGATCCAGCCAGGCCGGCTTGTCGTGCCATTCGCCATGAGACTGACAACGATAAATTACAGTTGCTTATGATCAGTTATTATGTAGATAGGGTGCAAAACATGTTCCCCATTTTTAATATAGACAATGGACTTGTAACAGGCAAATTATCGGGACAGTTCACATGCTGACATGACTGTCAGTGCCTGTTTAGGGTTGTTTGGCAGTTTTCAAAGTAGCTTCTCTTAGGTTTTGGTTGTGAGTCATTTCAGCACTATCTTTTAACGAGGCACTACATTTTTTTATTTAGATACATTAATCTGACTTTTTGTCAAATGAAAAAAAAAAACTGCCAGTGGTTTTGAAAAAAATCACTTCTTTGAAATGTAGTTTCACATGAGGAAGTTAAAATCAACTGAAATTGCATTTTGTTTTTTGCTAAGATGTTAGCATCTTTTTTTTTATCTTTATTTATCAAGGTAAGTCAATTGAGAACAACTTCTCATTTGCAAAGACCTGTCACATTCACACAGTTCTACATTCATACCTGGAAGCTGCCCAGTACAACCGCAGTCTGATCTGCTGAACCACTGGAGCGGTTGGGGTTAAGGGCCTTGCTCAAGGGCACCTCAATGGTGGTAATGAGGGAGGGACAAGCACTAATCTTTCTTAACCAAGTAGTTTTGTTGGTGTGGAAGCTCAAAAATTGACTTTGATCGGAAAAAAAATTCTGTTTCTTTTCTCGTTGTGTAATATTCAGGCATAGCTACCTCAGGCAAGGTCGCAAAATAATTATTAGACATGTCTTTAAAACAAACGTTTAACAAGAAAGAAGTGCATAGAATTTTCAATATCTATTTCAATATTGACTATTGTAATAGGGGGAAATACATCAATGTTTGTAGCTGTTTCCACAAAATGTCAAATTTCAGTTTGACTTGAACCTGTATAATCTGCTGACGCGGCTGTAAGCGGTGTTTGGTGTTTTAAGCCCCCAACGTCGCCATTGGAGGCTTAAAACACTATCGAGCGCTGTAAGCTGTCCAACAAAGTGCTGGCGCGAGGGACTAAACACTGAGAGGTATATAAACACACTGTGATGCGCTCAAGATTGTATTGCAATGATGTATTCCTCCACACGTAAAATACAACTAGTACTGCAGTTACCAAATGTATAATTACTTTGTGTCAGTAGTGTGGCATTCAACAGAAGGTGTTCGCTCCCAGGCTCTCCCCCTCTCTGTCAAAGCCCAAAAAAAACAGGTGAACAGGTGAACCGGTGTTATCACTTCTGCTCAAGCCGTGATGAACAAGCCCACCACCTACAATAGTGCACAATATAATAATAATAATAATAATATAAATGAAACCATAAACAACATACAGTATGTGGCTCCTACATTCCGGCCCCTAATTATTTTTCCTCAATAATTGCATAACTGCACATTATGTAGGACACCAACGATAAATGTAATGTTTAGCACAACCATTGTTGCAGCCACTAATGGGCAGTAACGCGTTAGAAGTAACGCGTTACTGTAATCTGATTACTTTTTTCATGTAACGAGTAAAGTAAGGGATTACAATTGCAAAAACAGTTATTATTAGATTAAAGTTACTTCCCTGTAAGCAGGCTGCGTTACTGCGTTACTTAACCGTGATTTTGTTTCGTGAGACTGTCTCGTGAGTGACAATCAGGGCTGGACTGGCCATCGGGCATACCGGGCATTTTCCCGGTGGGCCGACGCACTTTTGGGCCGACTCGCCGATATAATTTATAGGCCTTTGTTTTAATTTTTTTATTTTTTTGGGCCGCGCCGGCCCATAGATAACTGACAGCGGCCCATTCGGTAATTGTACAAAAGTCCGTCTGTTAGGACTGATTGTGGCTGCATGCCGGGGGGTAGCGCGGACACGCAGACACGCGCCTTACTGCGAGCGCGCGCACGCGCCACACATGGAGAGAAAAGTGGGAGAAAGAGAAAAGAGACTGTGTGCGTCCAGAGGATAATCAGTTGAGCTCGCGTGTGTGCGTCTTTGAGAAGTGTAAGTCCCATAGCTTACGTTGTCAGTTCATTTGGGCCTGTTGTTGTATTGGTCTGTAGTTCTTTTACATTTAAGTAAGTTAGCTGGTAATTCCGATGTTTGTGTTAATCACCTGTTAGCTACTTTGCACGTGGCTGTTGATTTATAATGCAGATTGTTGGAAGCTCTTGCTCACGTTTGTATTTAGCTACATGATTGTATTATTATTGTATTGTATTATGCTGCAGTAGTTACATTACATTGATATAGTGTAATTAATAGTGGGTTTGTTGTTGTTTGCTAGTCTATATGTATACTTCATTTGCATTGTGTATGGTAGCCTTCACAATGTTATTTGTTTCTTTGCAGAACCACACACAAATACACAGCCATAGCAGAGCTACCCACGCCCATTTTGTACTGTTGCCTTATGTAATAAAGCGTGAAGAGCGATAATTGTCTCCGTTCGTGTTTTAACTGACATCCCTGGGGCGAAGTTGGAAACCGGAATCAGCTCAACTACAGTCCTAAGCTAGACCTAACCCAATCAAATACAGGAACACCCTTCCCCACTCCCGGCCCTGAGACACGAGCTGTAAACGTTATAATATGCTGGAAGTTAAGCATCCACGTTAAAATGGACAAACGACGACGGAACCCCATACGCAAGCAATGTGTACAGAAATTACGGGAGAAAAAGATTAAGTATCTACAGGCGAATGCCTCAAAATGTGCCAACATGTCTGACATGTTTGGGGCTGTAGTAGGTGCTTCAACATCAGCATTAGGCTATCTGAAGTAGAGAAAGGAGGAGAGGTGGCTGGCTATACAGAGAAGCAGAAACAACATCATGCTGACAGGGAAGAGGCCAGGAGGAGGAGAGCGACCATGACAGGGCCACGGGAGATAGGGAGGAACAGGTGGAAGAGAGAGTAGGCCTAGTTGACGACGGTAAGAAGTACGTGAACTAACAGGTTGTGTGTGTGTGTGTGTGTGTGTGTGTGTGTGTGCGTGCGTGCACGCGCCTCACGTCATAATGACAACAAGCAGTTTGGCAGTAACATTACAGTTAGTGGCTGTCAGGTAACCTAACTGTTTAAGGGTTGGCTTGTTGGGTAGCTGAAGTCTGTGATCTATACAGCCTGTTCTACTAGGCTCATGTATACTATGTATACAGCCTGTTCTACTAGGCTCATGTATACTATGTACAGCCTGTTCTACTAGGCTCATGTATACTATGTACAGCCTGTTCTACTAGGCTCATGTATACTATGTACAGCCTGTTCTACTAGGCTCATGTATACTATGTGTACAGCCTGTTCTACTAGGCTCATGTATACTATGTACAGCCTGTTCTATTAGGCTCATGTATGCTATATATACAGTCTGTTCTACTAGGCTCATGTATACTATATATACAGCCTGTTCTACTAAGCTCATGTATACTATGTACAGCCTGTTCTACTAGGCTCATGTATACTATGTGTACAGCCTGTTCTACTAGGCTCATGTATGCTATGTACAGCCTGTTCTACTAGGCTCATGTATACTATGTGTACAGCCTGTTCTACTAGGCTCATGTATGCTATGTGCAGCCTGTTCTACTAGGCTCATGTATACTATGTGTACAGCCTGTTCTACTAGGCTCATGTATGCTATGTACAGCCTGTTCTACTAGGCTCATGTATACTATGTGTACAGCCTGTTCTACTAGGCTCATGTATGCTATGTACAGCCTGTTCTACTAGGCTCATGTATACTATGTGTACAGCTGTCTCTCTACATTGCCCAGAGATTTAAGCTAAATGAATTATACCTTATGGTTATTGTAGTTAGCAGACACTTTTGTCCAAAGCGACAAAATATGAATCTTACAATGGTTAAAATTAACAGTAAACAGTTTTTAAAAGTTGCTAAGCCAATATTAAGCAAAATAGTAATAATAACAATAATGGCAATACAATATCAAATATCAATAATAATAATAAAAAATACCATAAATATACAAATCATAACTCTAAGAATGAATTAATTATTTAAGTGTACAACAGATAAGTCTTGAGACCTCTTGAAGAATCCAAAACCATCACATGAACGCAGAACACTAGGCAACTCATATCATAGAATGGACACATTTTAAGAGGACTGTCTGCAGGGAATGTGGGTGTGGGCCGCCTGGGCCAAAAATGCCCGGGCCGATTTTTTATCCCAGTCCAGCCCTGGTGACAATGAGGCGTGAGCGCCGCGACGTCAGTGTAAACACCGACATGTGTAGTGTTGAACAAGAGACAACATGGCGCGCGGGAGAGAGCAGGATCATGCAGCGTTTAATGCTTGGAAGTACCGACATTACTTTGAGTTTGACTCGGTTAAAGGTGACAAAAACATCAGCATCCACTGCACACTCTGGGTTGGAAGAAAACTTTTATCTACAGCGAAAAATTCCACCTCAAATCTGAGCAAGCACCTAGCAAGCCGGCACAGGAATGTGAATCTCTCTGAAAAAAAAAACTGAACCCCCAACTGACATGACCGCTGGGGCTACATCCAATTCCAGCGGGCGAACCTCCAAGGGCCGCTCTCCTGCTAAACACGTGAAGATAGACTTAAAAGCGACAGGACTTAGTGCCGCTGAACTGAAGGAGCTCGTCGCTGGCTATATTGTCGAGGACATGCTGCCAGTTAGGCTGAAAGGTCTATTGTTTTATAGCGTATTCAGGTCGTGCATCATGTTTTTGAAAAGTAACTTAGTAAAGTAACTAATTACTTTTGAAAATAAGTAATCAGTAAAGCAACTGGATTACTTTCTTGGAGAAGTAATCAGTAATCAGTAACTAATTACTATTTCCAAGTAACTTGACCAACACTGGTTGCAGCTATTTCCACTTCCAATGCAAGCTGTTCCTTTTTTTTCCTTAGCTGCTCCTCCATTTCTTCTAACTAATGTTTATCCTCCAATAGCCTTTGCCGTGCAATGACAGCAGCCATATTGGGCTCAGCTTTAATGCGTGCTGACGATGTTGTTGAGACACTTGACCTCGATCCAGCCGAGCTCCCCCCATTAGATCTTCTACTTCCGGTGTTTGACACACTGTCACTTGGTTTAACAGACAGAGGCTTGAACATTTTGTCCCAATTGTTGTGAAACATGAAAATTATTCTCATCTTGATGTACAGTACATCCAACTCCTGTGGTTCATTTTGTGATACAGACAAGTACACTCAAAAACCATTCATTTTGTTTTCATGTTCCTCACTAGGAAGTAGAGGAATCACAGACTCATGCAACTGAGTAGCTTCATCCACCATTTGATTCATATTCTCCAGATGAAATCGCACCTGTGAGGCATTGTCATCATTTTGCATTAGATCCTTTATTGTCTGTAGTAGACATTTAATTCTGTGAACCTTTCCATTGCGTTCCTCCTGTAGTTTCTCAATTTTATTCTCCAGAGCTTTAGAGGTGAGTGTGATTTCTCTTTTTTATTCTTCCATCTTTGACAAATTGACATTTGAAATGGGTTATAATCCACTTGTTGCCATTTCCCAATGTACCACAAATCACACGAGAATCCACACCATTCAATCAATTAATCCACTGATGCCTCATCAACCACATCAAGAGACCAACAATAAACCACACAAGCAAACAACAATGCGTCCCCAATGGACACGCGGCAGTAACCAATTTACACTGTGTACACAGTACTAATTGACACAAAGTTACTACATACCGCTTCCGTGGCTGGGCTGTTTGCGGCCCGGTTTATTGTTTTCGGAGTGCTAATGAATGCACCGCCATCTAATACAGCGAAGCTCCGTGCCTTCAGTGTTTCCTCTGATATCAAATGCATTCCGTTGTGGTCCGACGAATCCGTAGAGAAAATTCCATTTCTGTAGATCCACTCTGATTGAGAACATTTCTGTTGACTAATGATGCGGCTGTAAGTAGTCTAACAAAGTGCTGCCGCGAGGGACTTATGCCTCATTCCAGACACAATGTTTAGCCCGTAAGTTACGATTTCAAGTCACGACTCACGACTTGGTAGCGTTCCAGTCAAAGTCACGACAAACCCTTCTAGCTAGCGTTAGCCAGAGGTGGGTAGAGTAGCCAAAAACTGTACTCAAGTAAAAGTAAAAAAAAGTAGTCATCCAAATAATTACTTGAGTAAGAATAAAAAAGTGCTTGGTGAAAAAACTACTCAAGTACTGAGTAACTGTTGAGTAACGTCTGATTTTTTTTTATTACATCAATATATAAGAAATGTTTAAAACATGTGTAACCTAAAAAACAAACATTCGCCTATCCACAGCAAAAAAAAAAAAAAAACGAATTTAGGAAACTTACCACTACATGTTTCCTCAAGTTAGATGTTGAGTTTTTGAATGCTGAAATGTCCGTTTGTTTTGGTAGACACAGAAGACACAGCATAATGTAGCTGCTGTTTCGCACTTTTACTAAGGTAAACATGATTTCAATATGAGGCCAGGGGGGTTCCTCCTCGTCTGTGTCTGCATTGCCGACAGTTGATGCTGACATTTTTGTTTTGCTACGACTGTAACGCTAACCCGTCCCGCCGCTGAGATTGAGTATGGTCACGTGACGAGACTGCACACCTATGTGTGAAACACAGTCACATGGTAAAGCCTTTAGCGGAAGTCTCTCTCTCTGTGATGTATTGGGGATAAAAACAATGACACGTAGAATACCAAAGAGGTAAAAAGAAAAGTAACAAGCTCATTGTAGCCTAATGTAGCGGAGTAAGAGTACAGTTTCTTCTTCACAAATCTACTCAAGTAAAAGTAAAAAGTATAGTGATTTAAAACTACTAATTTTCTCAAAAACTTACTCAAGTAAATGTAACGAAGTAAATGTAACTCGTTACTACCCACCTCTGGCGTTAGCTAGCGGCTACCTAACGTTGACGTTAGCTAGCGCTAGCTGATACTAGCGATTTCTAGTCTGCGACATATTTTGGACTTCATTTAATAAACATAACCTGTAGTAGTACACAATCGTATGTGTATTGTTTTGATTACAATGTGCGGAATTACTTTACATTGCCTATTTAAGTCTATTTCTCCCCGTTAATCACCGGCGTCTATACAGCATCAACAGGGGGTCGCCATTGTTGTTTATGTGTGTGTGACGTCAAAAACTGTAACTGGGAGTACAACGATCTGGTACGAGTTCACGGGTAGTAATGCTGCGTTCCAGGCAACCCGTAACTCGTGTTTTCACAACCTTCTACCCGTGAAAGTGCCCTGGAACGGCCGTCCAACCCGTAATTTACTACCCGTGAACTCGTACCAGATTTTGTACTCCCAGTTACAGTTTTTGACGTCACACACACATAAACAACAATGGCGACCCCCTGTTGATGCGGTACAGACGCCGGTGAAATAGAAATAAATAGACATGAATAGACAACGTAAAGTAATTCCGCACATTGTAATCAAAACAATACACACACAAGTGTATACTACTACAGGTTATGTTTATTAAAAAGTCCAATATATGTCGCTGACTAGAAATCGCTAGTATCAGCTAGCCCTAGCTAACGTCAACGTTAGGTAGCCGCTAGCTAACGTCAGCGCAGCCACTAGCTAACGTCAACGTCAGCGTAGCCAATAGCTAACGTTAACGTTAGGTAGCCCAACCTGAACCCTGGAACGCTACCAAGTCGTCAGTCGTGGCTTGAAGTCCTAATTTACGGGCTAAAAATTGTGTCTGGAACGCAGCATAAGTTACGGGTTTGACTACCATTCCAGGGCACTTTCACGGGTAGAAGGTTGTGAAAACACGGGTTACGGGTTGCCTGGAAAGCAACATTAAACACTGAGAGATATATAAACACACTGTGACGTGCTCAAGATTGTATTGAAATGATTTATTCCTCCAAATACCCTACATATCCTACATAGAATTGTATGTTTTTATTTTAGTAGGGGTCAGGAGGAAGAGGTGGGAGGTGGAATAAATGTAGAAAACTGGAAGACTGTGACCATCCGTTCTTAAACATGCTTTCTCTCTTTGAAATAGAAAATAAGGAATATTATTATTATAATTTATCGGTGGCTGCGGAGGCGAGCTTCCTCCATTCTTCGGTGTGATCTGCCACGGCTCGCGTTGGCTGGCAGATAGTATCAGCAAACACGGCAGCTGTACGTACCGTACATGCTGCGAGACAAAATAAGAAGAAGAGGGTTTAGTGATAAAACTGTAAAGGATTATCTGTCATTTGGCGGTCCCGTGGTGATTTGCTATCAAAACGGATTTCACGGGAAAAAAAGGAATGGAATGACAGGAATGGAAAGATGATGGAAAAGGATGGCGAAGAGGAAGAGAAAGAGAGGAGGCGAGGGGGATTGAACATTGCAGAAGGAGGGGGAAGTTGTCATACAGGGAGGATTTTGTTTTCTGTAATTTCTTGCCCCTTTCCCCTCCCTTCCTGACACCCCCACCCACCCCCCCCCATCCAATGAGCTGAGTGTCAGTCACATTTTGAACTTGCCGAGAGAACAGAATGATTGGAGCTGTCAGTCAAAGTAATGTGTTGTTTGCAACTGGAGGAACTGGGAGAAAGAAAGAGGTAGGGGAAGGAAAAGGGAGTTGTAACTGTGGAGAATACATTATGTCTTACAGATACTCAACATTCACGCCTGAGATCAAAAAAGAAAACTTTGAAGATGGCAAAATAGATGCATGGGTGTAGAAGCCTTCTCTTGACTCAAACATCACATGCATAATCTGAAACACTGCAGCTCATCTTTAACCCGTGTTGCTTGCCTTCAGGGAAAAGTTTATATTAGAAAAAGGTCTTGATGCCGACTTTCTGTAAGCATGTAGAGACATAGTTCGGTTTTTGTGAAAGTTTTGTCTGAGGCTTTAGAAATAACCAAACTGTAACTGTAAACAACTAATTGGACGTGCAGACTAAGCGTGGCGTTTTAGTTCCCAAATTGTTTCATTACAGATAGTAAAGTACAATTGAGTTTGGTGAGGATGCCAACATGCTTTGAACCTCCACAAAACATATTGCCCTCTTTTTCCTCCATAAAATGAACCAGCATGAGCCTAAAAGCATGTGACTTCTTCCCTCCCACCCTTTGACTCGCCCAGTACATCCACTCCAGCCAAACGCCCCTATTGTGCTAAACTTGTCACCCCACTGACAAGCTAATATCCTCATTCCTGGGAGCTGAGTGCTCGTCTCTTGAAGTTTTGAAGGGAGGTGTGAGATGGGGCACCTTTGCTCATCAAAGACAGCACAATCATCTCTTAAGCCATGACACTCCACACTGAAGGTTACTGAGTGCTCGAGGTGATTTTACAGCACCCAGCTGGCTGCCTATTCAGCAGGACTGACTAGGGGAGGGGAGGGGGGGCAGGAGGTGAGGAGCCCACCTACAAGCAATGGGGGGGCCTAACGTAGAATGGAAATTCATTTATACTAATGCGGATAAATTTGCAAATGCGCAGACAGTTTTACAGCCACACATGCTCAGATCATTTTCTAAAGGCTCACAGTCTGCGTGATCTACAAAATGACGTGACCTAAAAATATTCACTGCTATATAATGATGAAGTTGCTTTGGCACAGTTATCCATATCTCATGATATGAAAATCCAGATGAACGTCATCTGCATAGAAACATAAGTATCAGATTAGCTTATCAGATGCAAAAACAAACGCACAACGAACTACAACTCTGTGTCGGAACCCCTGCTGGGCCAATGCAGTGGTCTCATTGAAATGAATAAGGCGGGGCTGCGTTTTGTAACATAGTGCTGTAACAGGTCTAATAATGGCCTAATAATGGCGTGACAGTATTTTCTTAGCACTTAGAAGACTTCTATATACCATTTGCCAGTTTTAGCATAATAGTGCTGCTGTTGACCAGGTCAATGACCCCTGACCTAACCACAGCCCTAACTGAAATGCTGTACGTTCAAAGAAAAACCTGAAATGCTGTTAGAAAAGCCAGACCCAACTCAACTTCATGAATCAATCACATGTATTGGTGCACATTATTATTTTAATTGTGTAGCAGGCGTGGTGGTTACGGTTGCGGTACGCCACAGATGTCTCTGTGTCAGGGAAACACTGGTTATGTTGTCAGGTTTGACATCGTTGACAGGTTTTGATTGACATTTCACTTCAGACATGGAGGAATCACTCTTCACCTTGGTTAACAGGTAGTATTCACGAGCTACAATCAAATCACTTTTAATGGTCTGACAGCAGAGACAAATATGTCAGTGAGAATTGAAATGAAACACGAGTGAGAAAAGAGGCCAAAGGTCGAGGGTTAAACCGGCTGTGACACATAAATTAACCGAGCTGCATCTGTCCCTCCTTACCTGCATGATAATGGCTGTGTATATATGGCGTGTCTTTCCAAAAGGGGAGTTGACGATGTTTTATTGTTTTTGTGTGTCGGTGTTGACTGATTTCAGAATCAGAATCATCACAATCAGAATCAGTTTTATTGGCCAAGTATACATACATACACAAGGAATTTGACTTTGGTAGGTGTTAACTCTCTATACATTCAACAAATAGACATGTAGTAGTAAACATTCAGTAGACAAATAGTAATATACACACATACTGTACAGTAGAGACAACACTATGCTGTACATATAGGCACATATCAACATAATATACAAAAATACAAATATACAAATAACACATAATATCAAGTACACATGGAGTGGGATATAAAGTGCAAAAAGTAATAGTGCAAAGTAGTGTGCAAGATGCATATTGGAATGATAAGTACGTAATGTGTAGAGAAGTGGGTGAGTGGCCAAAGTGGGGATGTCCCCACTTATTTAAAAATCAACCTGAAAACACAAACCAGAGACACTTTAGAACAAGACGCCCCAACTCCTGTATTTGTGTCACCTGGGTTTCTCCACTGCCACACCTCTTGGCGCTTGGGACTAGCGGCAGGTCGGAGTTTATTTATTCCAATGGTTCCAATGGGAGAAGTGAACATGAACACAGATTATGACCGAGTAAATATTGGACCCACGTATCACAAGCCACATATCTCACGAACATTCTGACAATCACATTACATTTTTTAGACAAATCAGGAGCAAACTAAACTTTGTTAGAGACCCGTTTCTGTCTCAGGACCAAACTCTCGCGAGTTAAGATAACGTTTAATGACAGATGAGCTAACGTTCGCGCACGCCCTAACAAAACTCATTTTCCTAATGCTAAATATGGCTTTTAGCTGTGTAAATATCAAATGTTAGCAAAAGAACATAATATTAAATTATGCAAACAAAACTTTTCATGTATGTTCACTACACTTTCAAACGAGGCCATGCCCATTGAGGAGACAGGAATGGTGTACCAATGGCACAGCGTGTAATGCGCTATCTTTAGTTATAGAGAACCTTTGTCTAAAGTGAAAAAAACATGATTGCACAGCCTTTGTTACATGACCATCAAAGGAAAGGTCAAAATCACAAGTGACAGCTAAACAATAGGCAGCAGAATTAGCAATAGCAGAAAGGCTTCCCAGATTATACTGGAAAATGCCAATAATGTGAGGAGGGCCTAAAAGGAAGATCTCAAATTTAGCTTTATGTAGCAGCTATCTAGCTGAGAAGCTAAATACCCCCACAAAATGTTGGCTATTGGCATCTTCTGTTATTATAAAACAGAGTCAAAAGAACTTTGACTGTCAACATCAGAATAATTCCTCAGCTTGCCTACAACTGCCTCCACGAGAACAGATGAAGCTATTCACCTGTATGGGTGGGGAGTGCGGGGTGTAATTAATGTTTCACAAAGTCAATCCTTTACCCTCAAGGCAAACTCTCTCCTCATCATCTTTCTCTTGCCGGGAAAATTAAATGAGACTCCAATTGTCTTTCCTTTTTGCTCCTGCCCTTCTGTCACCCGTGCGTCTTTCGTGTGAACTTTAAGGGATTAGGCTTGCGAGGGCTGCCTGGTAGTTATGGCTGCAGGGAGGACTCCTCAGGTTTCACTCAGGGCCGCGTGTCTCCCCGAGGCGACAGCGAGATGTCAGCGTCTGTCAGCCTCTGTCTGTCATCTAAGCCCTGTCAGCGCCGGCTCTGCCAGCGCTCCATCACGGCTCTGTCGCTCCGAGTTTCCTCCTGGCTTATGATCTGAGACACCCTGACAGTGCAACTGTGGCTTCACAAACCCATCTCAACCCCCCCTCCGGACCCCTCTCTTCAGTGCCGATACCTTACGTGACACGACAAACACAAGGTCAAGGTGTCTGTCATGTTTCACCGCGTGGGTTTGAGTGTAAATGCGCGAGCGCTGTGCTATTGTCGTTGCTGGTGCATGAAAGCCGGGCGTGTCACCTTGCTTGCGTGTGTGCACGTGCACATGCGAGCGGGCGTGAGTCGGGCTGTTTTGAGTGACAGTCTGAGTGAGGTGCAGCCAGGCGGCGGCTCTTTGTAAAAGTGCACCTACCTTCTCTTCCCACAAGTCCCTCCTGGCAACAAACTGTCACGGCTGACAGCCCTCACAAAGAAAGGAGAGGGAAGGGAGGCAGGGGGTACGGGGATTAAAAAAAAAAAAGTTTAAGAGATGAAATTAAAGCAAAGAAGGGAACCTGACAGCACCTTGAGAAGAGGCATTGTCTGTGAGGGGAAATATATCAGTGTGAGCAGGCTTTGATCAGTGGAGGATGAGAGCAGGGAAGAGCTGGTAAAGCTGACTCTTGAAGCCCATTGAAAAGAGTGGAGAGAAGAAGAAGAAGAAGAAGAAGAAGAAGAAGAAGAAGAAGAAGAAGAAGAAGAAGAAGAAGAAAATCAGCCCCACAATTACTTTCCACTCAGGCTCAGAGGAGAAACGGTATTGTCATTAATAAGTATGGCATGAACTTTATTCTCTTTTTGGCCTTCGTGGTGCACTTTTCTTTGCTGGTTATCTCGCTTCTTTTCCTTCCTCTTGTTGCCCTAGATGCTGAAAAATATGCCATGGTCCAAAGTCAAAATGTAGTTAAAAAGTGTTTTACCAAGAACAAAACAGCTGTTTGAAGGGTGGCAGAGGAGGGAAGAGGAGGAGGAGAAGCAGGAGGAGATGAGGTGAAAGAGGAAGTTTTGAGAGAGGAACCTTTGAAACACATGGAGAACACAGAGAATGGGGAGCCGGAGGGAGGAAAAGGGAAGAAGAGGTGGAAGTGCATGGTGGGGGTGGGAGGAGATAATCACCTTTATTTTGTGATTCAGTGTCGGGGGGGGGGGGGTGTAGCGGCCCGGCATTCTATATGAGGAGGGAGGGTGGGAAGTGGCAAGGAGCAGTGCTCCAGTGCCCCCTCAATACTTTGGGAGCACTTTGATCGACAAAGCAGCGTGCTGAAGGGGAACCTCCTGCTGGCAAGATCTGAGCAGGCTGTTTACAGAACAGCTTGTCTGATCTAAAGCCCTGCTTGCCCTCTTGTATGGAAAACACTTGGCCTTTGATGTCTCTCTCCCTCTCTCTAAATTTCTTTCGTAGGCTACCCTTGTTTTCTCTCCGTCTCTCAGTGCTGCTACTTCCCCTCATTGGTGGTTGACACACATCAAGATCTGCATTGCATTATGCACTTTAAACCATATGAGATGTAATGTATTCTGCTGTGAGCTTTATAGTGTGCAAGTGCATAGCAATTCTTTAAAATACAGATCACTGAAGGCAAGCAATGGCACTTAGTGTGTAATAATGCGCATGCACACTGACAGGGTCAACCAGGGCTTGTCAACAGGCGGTCTACTTTAATGTGACACATTAATGTGGCCTGCCAGTGCCAATAACTCTGCACAAGTAGCACATGTGTGCATATTTATTAGAGTCCATAACTTTTTCTCCCTCATAAAATATTGAACCCCTACATGTGCTGGGGACTGCTGAGTGTGTTCATAAACCAGCCTATGTGTGTTGTTTTTTCAGTTGTTTTTTTTTCCACCTTAGATACTGGATTGAAATATGTTGACTTGGTATGTGTGAGTGAGAAAATGAGACATAAATCCCTTTTGCGCCACAGGAATCTTTCGTGGCACCTAGGACCCTTGTTAGGAACCCAAGATCAGCAGTAACCGGGGCATGGTCTTACCCCGGTTGAGTGAATATCCGGGTTATGCCAGTTCTCCCTGTATGCATGACCGTGACGGTCTGCCAACGTACAACTGGTTGGAATGAAGCTTTTTCTTCCGGTTGACCTAAGGATGTTCAGGTCCTTCAATTGAAGAAATAATGTGTCTCCTCGTCTTTCCAGAAATGGGTCTTCTTAACAATACTTGCCATGGCAAAGTCCTCACTGCAACGGAGAAGGAAGGGGCAGTTATAACCTACGGAGCATGTGCAGACGTGTTAAGGTGTATACATGCACAAATACCCTGGTAACTAAAGGAGTTATCTAGGTTTGTTAACCAGGATATGAAAACTCTGATTTTCGCGGTAAGGTATTTACATGGCGTTTGAGAAACCGGGGTATTGCCTTAACCTGAATATAATCAGGTTTTCAAACTGCATGTAAACACACTGAGAAAGCCCCTTTTTATATGCTCTGCACACTTTCACCTTCATGTTTGCAAAGGAGCCCAAGTAATTATTCTATAAAATCTGCTCTGCCAATCTCCCCACTCCGCTCTAGTAGCATTTCCAAAACACAACAAAGTGGGTTGGTAGTCAAGCTTCATTCAACTGCAAAACAGTTAAAATGTTTAAAATGTATCACTTTGTGTGAGAAGTGAGAACACCGAACAGAATAAAACTGAAATCTATAGACTGGTCATGTCATGTGTGGAAAGATTTGACATGGAATTGTTCCATATAGGAGACCAAAGTGTGAATGCCAAAAAGCACTGACTTCCATAGACATTTAACCAGCAATGGACCATCTTTCATGTGTGAAAAGAGTTATAGGGAGAGAAAAAAAGACAGAGAGAAGAATAAAGCGTCTGCATTTGTGTCAGAGGTCTGCTTTTCAAACTAATGGTGCACATTATTGTAACAACATATCACTCTGTTCTGGGATTGATTTATACTGCCTGTTATTTCACTTTAATCTATGGACATTATCTACACAGGATTTATGGACCATTAGCTCTGTGAGAAGCTAGAATGTAAATTAGGCATAATAAATCAAGTCAGATGAAACACTCAGAGCATGACAAGTTACTTGTGCTTATATGGATGCCTTGGTAACTGCATTTGGATAACCAGGTCCTTGTGTATATCATTTGTCCTTCGTAATTTGGCCAGAATTGTACTGAAAATAAGCACAAATAATGTTGACGACCGATGGATGTATTGCCTTTCAAAGGATTAGTCTTGCATTAACAACAAAGTGGCAGAAATAAATTGTTCAGAGTGCCTGACAGAAGCATGAGACATACAGGATTTGGTAAAGACGGAGAAGAAAAAAACGTAGCTTCAGCAATGTGACTGCCAAGCTCGATCCGTACCACAGAGCTACTTACTGTATGAAATGGAAATGGCTCCATTAGCTTTAATGCTGCGTTCCACCCGGGTTGACTGCGTTCCAGTCGGAAAAACAGTGCAGTTTGCTGTAGCCAGGTTAGCCATTGTTAGAAATACCAGTTAAAGCATTACGTTGTATTTTGTGCATACAAACAGCGTAGCAAAATACCCACAGATAGAAGATGGATAGTTTTGTGTGTACAACTAGTCTAATGAGACACAAGGGGGCAGCCATCTTGTATTTTGATCTCGGAAATTCCAACTTCCCAGTTCAAATGGAAGGCACCATTTCTCTATTAGCTCTGTTAGCTCTATTAGATCCGTTAGCTGTTAGCTCTGATAGCCAAACAAACCAGGACTCTGCTGCTAGCTGGCTGCAAACAGCTAACTAGCTCTCCTCTTGCCGTCCAGGGTGCATCAATAGCAAGTGGTTTCTGACTGCATAAACATTTCAGAATCTTCATATTTTTCATAGGTCTCGCACTGAGTACCCAGCCAGTAACTATAACTATAACTGTAACTATAGTAAAAGCATGAGAAGACAGTCTGTCTGACAGGCTATCTGAATGTATAGTGAGAATTATTATACAATAGTGGACTATATAGTATCCCACAATGCATCGTTAAAAAAGGAGTGGACAACAATGTTCACTTAAATAAAACTGACAGCGGTGTCATGACTTATATAATGTGACAAAATAAACACATTGTAATAGTTTAAAGTATGTGCTGTGAAAACAACATAGTGCCTATAATTTTCCCCAGGAGGGGGTGTAGGCCAGGGGTTGATGCATAGAGGTGAAGCCTAAACATCTCGATCGATACTTGGTGGCTCGCTGCAGTTTAGGTCATAAATCCCACACCCTCCATGTTAGCGGATGGGAAATGGGTTAATCCAAAAAAATCAAAGTACACGTCTACATTGTTTGCTAGCTTGTAGCTATCAATGATAACTCTTTTCCTTCCATTCTGCATCTTGCTACCGCCGCTACAATGCTCCGTTGCCTCAAACTTGGCTATGGCGATGATGAGATTTTCTCTCTGGGTCATTTACTGGCTACCACACAGCCCTCTGATAGCGAGGAATATTTAGCATTTACAAAGGAGATTGAGATGAAAACCCATTGGAAATGACAGATACCCAGCTGGATGTCTCAGGATGTCAGCATGGCCACCAAGGCCCAACTCTCTCCTTCACTTCCCATCTCTCTGCCCCTCCTCCTCTCCCTCTGTCTCTCATCTCCACTTACTTTTGTTTCTTCTGTCGACTGATTCTGAGGCTTCGTCTAAAAGAGCATCTAGAAGCCCTCAGCCTTGACAGATTGCTGGGCTTTATGACCAAGCCGATGATCTATCAGACAGAGACAAATGGAGAGATGGAGTAAGAGATAGATAAATGGAGGGAGGTAAAGGGGGAGAGAGAAAGGGAGGACAGTGATTGCTCAGGGGAGGCTGGAACTGAATAGCTGTAGAAACAGACACTTCGGAGTGGAAAAACAGGGGGAATTTCAACCCGATCGCTCAAATGTTTCAGCTGCTTGCACACAAAAGACCCAACTTCTACCAATTCCTCTGAGTCATTCCACTCAATTGGAGAACAAATGGCTTTGACGGAACTCACGCCCTGCTCCCCCCATCCCATAACCCCTCCTAACCCCTCTTTCCCTCTTGTCAGGCTGTATCTCCTCCATTTACCCTGCTCATGGAGTTGAGCGACTACGCAGGCTTTTCCTGCACAACCCCCTCTGCCTTTCGACACGGTTTCCACGTCAACCAGTGTGACAGATTTGACGTTGAGGCACGTGAAATCAGTTCAAACGAGAGACAAGAATAAGATTAGACATGTGAAGAGGTCAGTGCGAACGATTGTCCCATACCCCATAGACACACATACCCTCCATCCACACCCCAACCAATACTAATTGTAAACATATGATCAGCTTTCTTAACCACAGTAGAATAGCGTCTTCCTTGCTTGCTGTGTACACCCAGTTCCAGCCTGGTCACTATCAAGCCCCAATCAAAACAGAAACATGAAGAAAAGCCAGGGCCTGCCGCAGCAGTGCGCTGGCTCAAATTGAAAGTGACAGCTTGACACATAATATGGCACCCGTAATGTGATTAGGCCAGCGTGGCACTCTCTTCTTAAACTCCCACATCCCAAAGAGCGAGCCTCACGTCCAACTCCGCCAAACACACTCAAGCTCTCGCCTCTAAAAGGGGGGCAGAGAGGGCCGTCTTGTCTCCCACTTCAGTTTCTCTTGCGATGCTTCATGCTTTGAGACGAATTGAGATGATGCCGCTGTTGAATCATAACCCCCTGGAGGGGAATTGCAAACACATGTTGGGGGGGGGGGGGGGGGGGGGGGGCTTTTTGGGTTTAAAGGCATCGATGCCAAGAACAGAGGAGCTGAGTGGGAGAAAGTACACAGTGGTATGGATTATATCAGCCATTATCAGAAGCAGAGCTGGCCTGGGCCTTCCTGTCAATCCATGTGACATAAATGAGCAGTGACATGACAATGATATCACCCACAGCTACTCTTGACAGAGTCGAGAGGTGAAATGCAAAGAAGTATCGGAGAAAATAATGAGAAATCCAGATGAAGAAATAAGGATTGCAACTGATGCGGCAGGATAGCTCCTCTTCTTTTTTTTTTTTTAAAGTGGCTTTAAGACTGGAAAGTGAACTGGAAAGGCTTTAGAGGTTGACCATGTTGCAAAAGTTTGTGAGAGGCAGAAAAGTGAAACAGCAGTAGGGAGCTAAGCTGGGGCAAAACAAAAAATGGACTTTAGAGCTATGTCCAGCAGGAAATTCAATAAAATACTTCAGAAGGCCGTAGTTGACAGTGAAAAATCACAAAATTATAAAATTGAGCTGGAGAAATGAAAGAGAATTATTGTATTTGGCAAGGGCGAGAGGGAACATGAGCCCAGGGCCACATTTCCAAATGAGCCGTCACAGATTTGAGAGATCTTGGCTCTGTTCACGTTTAGCATTGAGGGGAGCTGGTGCACACTTCTCCTAGCCTTTCCCAATGAAGTTTCCCTTTCTCCCGGGGAATTCCCTATCATGTTAGCGATGACAGAATGAAAAATGTAGTGAAGGGCTTAGCAGGGACACAACTTGGAAAATGAATGGATGGCAGACCCAGCAGTTGACAGGCAATTGGGAATCCAAGTGAGTTGCATCGGTTTGCCAAGCACAGTAAAATTGAAAGGCCTTAGGTTTCCAGAAATGAGGGTCATTTCTCAACTGTGTTTAAAAATGTGTCAACAACCAGCAAGATGGACTCAGCCTGCCACTTTTCTTGCCCCTCAAGGTATTTATATCCATGTTTATATCCAACTGAAATGCAAAAACATTTTCAAGATATGGTGAGCCACGCCACAACCTGCTATTAGTGCCTCATCATAAAAGCAAATGAATGTATAAGTTAGCCTGTAAACCCCTTGCTTGACTTCTTCAAAATGCATTTTCTCTTTCTCTTAAGTCTCTCCAACTCCCCTCTCCAGCCTTTTAGTTTAAGAAAAGCCTGTCAGAGGAAATCAAGTCAAGCTGAAGACATAGTTGAACGCCTGTGACAGGCTGAAAGCTACTCAAATGGGTCTATAATGAGTCTAATAATGGTGTGGGTAAGCATAATTTACCAGGGTTGGGGCCCCAGTGAGGCTGAGGGAGCGGAGGAGAATGATGACTGCAACGCTGGTTGGCAGGCGATCATGAGCCCTCATTCCCAATGATACGACAAGGCCGGAGCAGAAGGTGGACATGCTCCAAGCCCGTCAGTCTCCCTGCGGGCCGGGCCCTGGGGGCTGAGCCAAGGCCAGACCTGCTCATCATGGAGCAGTGGACTGGAAAATCACACATGACTGGTTGCTTCCACAGGGCCTCGGCTGGCTCGGCGGCGACCCTGTCTCCTTTGAAATAGAGAACTGGGTGACCTCACAACGCCTAGGGAGTACATGTAAAACCGTATCCTCTTCCCAGTGTGTGCAATACATGTATGTGTGTGTTGTAACATTGTGTGTGTGTGTGTGTGTGTGCAGTGATGTGAGGGGAAGCGGTGACAGGCAATAGCCGCAAGCTGATCCCCCACACTCCCCAGGGAGATGGCTCCCTCAGGACAGGATAATCAAAGGTCCCTTGGCAGAAACCAGTAGAATGATGAAAACAAACGCACATACACACACAGGGAACAGCAGCAGACATACATGTCCTTGTTTACTCCTGGCGTTGTGGTGGTGAAAGGTGGCTCTGGCCGCAGGTCTTTCCCACGAGGCTTCCACACAGCCTGACGGCAGCAGGCTGACCGCCATTGTCCTTCAGCTGTTTACCCTTCAACATGAATGTCACCAACTGCTGCTGTGCTGCTACTTTTTGAAAACTCATGTGGTTGAAAAATGTCTTAAAACATCACAAATGTGGGGATCTGTTACAGTATAGAGCTCCACCCACCTTACAGCTCTATACTGTAACAGAACCCCACATTTGTGATGTTTTAAGACATTTTTCAACCACATCAGTTTTCAAAAAGTAGCAGCACAGCAGCAGTTGGTGACATTCATGTTAAAGGGTAAACAGGTTCCGTGAGTAATTTCCCCAATTTAAATATCCATTTCCTTCTCTTTTTTTTTATGTTTTCTCACAACCCGATCTCGCTCCCAACTCGTCAAATACTGCGTCTGTATGGGACGCACCGGGCATAGCTGTATACCGACCGTGACGCTATAACCCCGAATTTCCACCAGGCGCGTCTGCGCTGTGTTCCGGGCGCGCGCCCCGCGAGCAATCACGGCTATTCAAGTCAATGTTTGATAATCCACCAGCTGCGCCACGGCGCGTCCCAGAAGCATGTGTGAAGCGGTTCTCCACTAAAGATACGCGCCAGGTCTATTTTCACGCGAGCCGTGGGCCGTTCGGACAGCCAGGCAGGAAGTGAAACAGCCGGGTAAATTTACCAAACCACGCCCGCCATTGTCGTTCTCGCTGTTTCTTCAACACCACTGACAACGAGAGATTCATCTTGGAGGTTAAAAAAAATTTTTTTAGGACGCCAGAAAAGAGAAGGCATGGAGTTTAACTGTAGGAGTGCCTGGAGTGGAACGTAGATACTAACTTAATAAACACGCGATTGTTCAGTAAAGTACTTGTAGAGACAATATAATCTGTCAGTCGGGCAGCAAGACGCTCTGCTTCTGAAACGCTGCCGGTGTAGTATGGTGCGTGGCGTAGGATGGACAAAACAGTTTTTTACATTTTACATTTATCAATACATTTAACATGTTGGGGGCCTTGAGAAATTGTTATGTGGCCGGATCTGGTCCATAGATCGGTGGCTTAAGACCCCTGCTTTAAAATAATTGGAGTAACGGGGCACCTGGATAGCTTACTTGGTGGAGCATGGCCCCATGTACAAAGGCTCAGTCCTTGTCTCCGCGGCCGCAGTTTTTGCTGCATGTCATTCCCCCTCTCTCTCCCCTTTCAACATCTTCAGCTGTCCTATATAATAAAGGCCTAAAGTGCCCAAAAAATAATCTTAAAAAAAATAAAAAAATAAAAAAAAGAACTGGATTAATAGCCAGAACTTTACCAGCCTCTACTATGTCTGTCATCCAGGATACACGGCCTCAGCATTTCTTTAAAATAAGTGCAACATCTCCTGTTGGTGTTTTTGCTCTTTATGCCAAGATAATTAGTTGGGCTGCGTGACAGGAGGCTGTGTTAGCCCAGAGGTGTGTGGCATAACTGAGTGTCTGTTGCAGCCGTAGGATGGCATACACAGCTGGGGAGTGAGTGTGTGTGTGTGTTTAGGTAAGCAGCAGAGCAGGGAGACAGCCATCAGGGTCAACGCAGTGCCTCCAGTGAAGCAGGTAGATGTGCGGACTGCCTGCTTTGGCCGGCCGCCACCTCGTCAAAGTCACTTTCCTAAAGTCGCGGTGACGCACGGCACCCCGAGCCCCACGGTTTATATTACAGTACCGGTAAAAAGGGATAATGGCCAGGCATTTTGACATGTCTGTTTGGGGGAGGAGCAGTGAAAGCAGCAGGGTTGGAGTTGGACTTAACCTCTTTCTCCGCTAGTATAACTCTTTTTGACTTTTTTTCCTTCAACTATGCTTCTCTTTTCCTCTGTCTCCTTCTTTCTCAAACCTCTCCACACACACACACACACACCTCCCTGTCTCTCTCCGTTGACGTTTCTCTCTGTCTTCCCTCCTGTCTGAGGACTAGCGTGTCCCAGTGTGTTTGGCACTCTGACTGTGTCTGATGGCTAAACTGAGGAGACAGGCTGCTGACAGGCCCTGTGCCAGAGCGGAGTATGCCAACAGGGGAGATTTGTGAAAATATGCCCTGTGTCATTTCCTCTCCATTTCCCTGACAACTTCACTCTGTCAGAAAGCCTACGTGTGAGTGCATGGGTAGGTAGGCGGGCGGGGATAGTGGGTTTGTTTGTGTGTGCATGTGTGTGTGTGTGTGTGTGAGGGATAAGATGTCTCATAGTGTATGTGGGTGGGTGAGTGAGAGGGTGGGGAACATGATATCTGCATGTGTGTTGTGACAGAGAAACAGAGAGAGAGAGAGAGAGGGAGCAATGTATTATGCCCATGTCATGCCATGTCTGCGAAAGTTGAAGCCAAATGATCAAATCTGTCTACCAGGCATGTCTTAAATGCATCGCTACCTCAAAGTCTGCATCTTTTAAGCAAACACTTTTCCTTTTGGTGTGCTTGCTCTTCAAACGGCTCCCCAAATCTACCCCAGAATTTAATCTTTGATCCCTCCTCTTGGAATGCAGGCTGAAAGATAACATTTCATGCGTAGCAAAGCGGAAGAAAACAGCCTGCAGAAAGCTAGTGCACTGAACATGCTCGCTGTCAGCCTCTTTTGCTTAATTTGATGCCTCTGTCTCTACCGCCGCCAGTTGAGTCTAATCTCGTTGAGCGCTAGAAAATGAGTGTTGGTGACAGGGATGTCAACAGCGGTTTGTTTCGAGCTCGGCGGGAGAACAGTACCTGCCTGTGTGTCTCTGTTACACAAGTGCCCCCAGTCTTTCTCCCTCTTGTGTGCCCAAGTCAGCCGGCGTTACTGTCAGTCCCACAGGCCAACAGCGACATGCTTAATCACTCTACACTGCTACTTCACACACAAACACACACACACACACACACACACACACACACACACACACACACACACACACACACACACACACACACGCACACACACGTCCCCCTGGTTGATAGCTTAAATAGAATCTCACAACTCCACACATTTCAAAACACGCCAGGCAAAACCCTATGTTTTCATTTGGACTGAATCCGCAGTAAGTGGCTTCCAACATGGCCGCCAACAGGTGAGAATGTGTATGTGGGTGCGAGCTGGCCTGGCAGTTTGTTGTACAGGTCAGCTTTTGTGACTTTACAGATGTTGAACTCTCTCTTCTGCTTGCTGTTGACCCTCAGAGCTTGGCCTCCCTCGCTCCCACACGGCTGTCAATCACCCAGTGGGGCCTGCTGTAGAAACATCCAGCAGAGAGACTGTGGGTGTGTGTGTGGGTGTGTGTGTGTGTGTGTGTGTGTGTGTGTGTGTGTGTGGGGGGGGGGGTGTTAGCCAGGGTCACAAGTTCAGAGTAAACTTATGAGGGGTGTTGTGCTTCGAGTTTAGGAAGAACGTGTGTGAGTTGAAGTGTGAGTGGAAAACTTTCAGCACCATTAGGCTGTGTGTGTGTGTGTGTGTGTGTGTGTGTGTGTGTGTGTGTGTACGTGTGTGTGTGTACGTGTGTGTACGTGTGTGTGTGTGTGTGTGTGTGTGTGTGTGTGTGTGTGTGTGTGTACGTGCGTGTGTGTACGTGTGTGTACGTGTGTGTGTGTGTGTGTGCGTGTGTGTGTGTGTGTGTGTGTGTTTGAGTAGAAATCTGCGTGTGTGAGTAGAAATCCTTGCAGCAGAAGCAGTAAGCAGTGCGGGGCAGATCCAGTGCGGTAGCGAGACAGCGAATCCGATTCATTCTGATCAAAGGCTGCTGTCAGTGACAAAGGACCGTTTGTTTAGCCTCAGCATGACATGTATCTGAGAGCCATAAATTACAGGGGGAATTAGAGGAGGTTTGGTGGATTTCATGCTCGTGTGCCTGTCTGTCTCTTTGGGTAAAGCGCACACACACATATGCATTCACAGTCACGCAGACCACACACACATGCACACACACACACACACACACACACACACACACACACACACACACACACACACACACACACACACACACAAGGGGGTGGGATGGGAAAATGAATCTGTATGTGGCTCTAGAAGTGATGATGAGAGATGGGACCTGGCATGTGTCAGGCACTGGATGAGAGGGCTGGGAGCAAAGAAGAGGAGGTTTAAACAACGGCCGCGGTGAGGACTGTGCCTATAGGCTTTTAGCATTATGCATCACTTTGTAGATGTTCACATCTGTCTAGATTTAAGGCTACAGCCAGCAGCTGCTTAGCTCAACTTAGCATAAAGACTGGAAACGGGGAAACAGTCAGCCCGACTGTGCAAAGGTTACAAAAAAAAGAGCCTACCAGCATCTCTACAGCTCACTAATTAACACATAATATTGTGTTGGTTCAATCTGTACAAAACGGTAATGTAATACCAAGCAAGTGGTTTTATGAGCAGTGATGTGCCAGACCATTTCTTGGCTGGGTGCATTGACTTTCTGGGGTCTTGTCGCCACCGTGGTTGACTGGAGACTTCAGGAAGGAACTGCGGCCAACTCTGGCAATAAATACTCCTGTAAGCCCAAGTAAACATAACTATCCAAAGTTGTGGTCTTTACTACTCAGTTGTTTTACTGATTATAGGCCTGGGTGAAAAATCAATTAAATTAATGAATTCAAATTTTTTGTTGCGGGCGATTTAAAAAATAAGTAAATCGAGTTTTTGTGTAATGGCGCATTTTTGGCTTTCCGGAGCTTCCGTAGCGTTAGTTTCACATAGCAGTATGGCAAGCGACAACAACAACATCATAGCACACAAGAAGCAACAGCAAGTGACAACATGGCTACCGGTGAGAGTGGGAAGTTTGTTCCCAAGAAAGGAATAAAATCATCTGTTGTTTGGAACTGGTATGGATTTGCTGCGACTGACGTGGAGCAGCAAACCCCGCGCTGCAACATTTGCCTAAAGCCCATCGCAGTCAAAGGCAGCAGCACCACAAAGCTATTCCAACACCTGAAACAGAGACATCCAGCCGAATATGAAACATGCCAGTCTCTCCGAGATGAAGAAAACCGCAGTGACCAACAAACCTTAGCTAAAAAACAGCTAACTGTAGCGGAATCCTTTGCACAAGGCACCGCATATGACAGGAAAGCACGGTAGAGAACAATCACCGAAGCGGTCGCACCCATATATACCGTGGAGAGTTGTCTGCCGTTTGTACTTATTGCTTTTCTTAATAAGTAGGGTTGGGTACCGAAACTCAGTGCCAATTCCGAACATTTTGGTGCCTTATTTCGGTGCCTGACTTTACACTACACTCGACAGCAGGTAACGTTAGCCTACCTTTAGCTAGCAGTTGGATTAAACACGGTTAAAATGCTGACAGGTAACATTAAACAGTGTAAAGTGTGACTGTATATCAACAGTCTGCTCTGCAGCGCAGCAGCTGCCGACGTCGGAAAAACACAGACGGTGCGTTCACTGAAACTGGTAACCTACAGCCTCGCGGTGCATTCAAAGTTATTGTAAAATACCCTTTTCCCATCTGGTTGTTGTTTTTGTCGTTCAACAGCAATTTACTGGTGAAATAAGTTATTGTGTATTATAAGTTATGGTTATTACATTACTATTAAATCATTTAATTTTGGCCATATGGCCTTAGTAATAAACAATGTGTTGTTAAATGTCACGACTGTTGTTTAGTAGGCCTATCCTTCTTGTTTCTTTTTTTTTTTTAAACTTTCTTAACAGGTATCAGTTCAGGCACCGTTTAGGCACCGGCACAGTTTTAAAAGTACCGATTTAGCACCAGTATCGGAAAAAACCCAAACGATACTCAACCCTATTAATAAGTAGGGGGTAAAATCGGATTTTATTTTTAGGCCATATCGTCCAGCCCTAACTGATTACACAAACAAGTCATAGTGTGTTCATTTGTGAGCTGTAGAGTTGCTCGTAGGCATTAAACCAACTTTGACTCTTACATCTTGCTGAAAGTAAGTACCCAAAAACAATGATGCTGTCGTTTCTCTTATGCCAGGATCAGACTAAACGAATTCAGCCCGATTGTGACCCGACAGATATGACCACAACGCAGAAAGTCTTGCAGAAAGTGATTCTAGGCCATGTCCACACGTACCAAAACTATCTTTTTTTTTACCCGTCTTCCCTGGATTTGTTTCAAGAATAGTTGCGTCCAAACGAATCCATTTGTAAATGACTCAATGCGCTACTTCATATTCCAGGCCTATAGGCGGCACTGTTATTGCTACAGAAATTAACCAAAAATGGAGAAGAAGAGCATAGACTTCAGTCCGTCCGTTCACATATTCTGCTGGTAATTAACCTGACTCCGCCAGATGTATTGCTTCGCATTTGCTCAGCATATCCATCTGGGAACTTTCCGTTGGAGAACGTTTGGGAAGGGGCGAAAATACTGGTTAGCTGATTGGATAAACCTCTATCTCAACATGCCAGACTGATCTGCGAGCAGAAAACTGGAGCTCGCGAGATCAGGATGGTCTCACGAGGCTAGCTGGGAATTAGATTAGATTAAATTAGAATGCAGGTTTACTTCCACATTAGCTTTACTTTTCAGACCCAGAAGGTTTGTCCATTATTTTTTACAGTATATGGTGGATAGATAATTGTTTTTAATCAAATCATAATTTCTATTATTTTTTCAATTAGGTGATGTATTCCACAATTTTTCCTGGTTCCTCCTGGTACTTGTAGTAGGGTAAATGTGGATGTACCACCTACCATAGGCATCGCTAGACCCGTTATACTGGGACACGTGCCCCAGTGTTGATCTACTGTGCCCCAGTAAAATATCATGTGTAAAACCATTTATTTATTTTTTTGTATTATTTTGACCAAAAACCAGCGGTGAGCTAGTAAACTTTATCTGCTGTGAGGCAGCAAAGTCGTGCTTGTCTAGCTAAGTAGCAGTACTAACAGCTAACGTTGTGTTCTATTCTGTGAAAATGACTATTGGGCAAAGTTAAATTATAACACAATGTGTTCAAATGTTGTCTTGTAAAATACAGTTTTGGGGCAAGAAAATTAAATAAATACAGTTATTCAAGGAAATAAGCAAATGTTTTTACTTACGCTTGAAATAAATAGAGGGAATTGTGACCGTTACAAAAGCTGCATTCGTTGTCAATTTCTGAAATTGTATTGAAATATAAATTTGTTGGATATAGATATTGTGTATTTTGATAAGCACTTCTTTAATCTTGTTCGTAACACAAAAGTTGCATGCAATAACTAGGTCCTCTGTCAGTCGGTGTCTGTAAAGATGTCCGAAATGGCTTTCCCTCTTGGAGATATTTTCCTTGCATCATAAAGTGCATTTCGTATATGTTTGTTATTGCATTTTTTTTATTTTAATTGTTATTATTGCTGAATAAGCCCAGTTGTTTCAATTTCAGCAGCAGAATAGAAATGAATGGGGGGGGGGGGGGGTGCCCCAGTGTCTAGCAACGCCCTTGCCACCTACATTTACCATAAAGCATTGGAACATGTGTGTGAGAGAAAATCTAGGTTGATAGTGTGCATCCTGTCAAAGGGAATCAGTTGCAGTAAAATTTGCAGTGCATTATGGGGATTGTGATGTGCACAGCCTTCATGCAGCAAAGTTCACTCTCTCTGGCCAGCATGACATTTGTTTGTCTGAAGCTCTGAGCCAAAAGCATCATCTGTGTTTACTCTGCACTGGCATGTTTGGCAAAAACTTGTCAATAGTAATTATCCTACTTTAGCAGAACACGAGTGCTGAATTAACAAAAAATACAAGTTGTTGAGCTGACGAGCCATGAATGTTGATCTGATGCCTGGAGGTTCTTCAGAGCTCCATCCCTTGACAGCTATCCCGTGGAGATAAATTGCGCTTGGGTGGGAATTAATTCAAGCCTCTTTCTGTGCAGGCAAATTGATGGATTTTGGTCTCAGCGCACGTGATGTACAGTCAAAGGCTTTTACTTTCCAGAATTGTCTTTTCAGAGTACTGCGTGGTACTGGGAAACATATTTCTGGAAGCCTCGTGGAAAGAAAGAAAAACTGCTGTAATGAATTTAAACGGTGGAGGGGAAAAAAAAGCCAGCGAGATTTGACAAATGAGTTTGAACACTTTTGACTGTCAAGCCGTTAATTTATGGCTGAGCAAACTTCCCACGTGTTTAGCTTGGACGCATAACACAGAGGCCCACAGCTCTTGGAGGTGACTGTTATATGAAATATGGAGGCAGGCGTGCTATTTATTTATTTCTTTCCTTGCCTGGCGCTTTCATGGCCCTATTTGTTTTAATCCTCGCGAGTGTTGTAGGAGAACCCGATTCCTGTTCACATTAATAAAAATAATATTTTGCGGAGCAAGGTCTAATGGTCAAAGTGTCACATCTATGACTCGCTCTTTTTCCTACCCGCAACCATAACTCAACAAGCTGCTCTTTTTATTTGCTTCGTTCTGAGCCGCCAAGGACACATCTCCTTATAACTGCATACTGTTGGTCCTGCCTGCACACATGTGCTGGTTCAAATTAGGGTTTACGAAGGTTAGATGACAATGCCAATATATATTTTTCCTATTAACTTCTTGAAATATGACAGATTTAGAGCAACAACAAAAAAAGCTTCTGAAACAGCACTTAGACTGTCATGTGCTGTCAAACCTCCATACTAATTGAATCTTTTCAGTGGGTAGCAGTTCCTTAAGGCACGGTGACACAAAGTTCACTGCATGTTTTTCAGGCTGTCACCCCTGGAATCTGTTAAGCGCAATACTTTATCATATAATCAGTGGAAAGCATTGACTGATAGGTGTTTTAATTTTAATAAAAAGCCACTCTCAGCGCAATGTATCAATCCCACCCTCTGTGCAAATGTCACTTTTGTGCCTTTTGACTTTCCAAAATGCTTTTATTCTTCAGCTGTGAAAACGTTAGAAGCTCTTTATCTCCCTGCTCGACTCTGAGCCTCCCCCTTCCTCCCTCTTTCTCTCTCTGGGATCACTCCCCTCTGAGGCGTTTGACTGAAAACATGCGCTCCTTAATCACTGGGGTGACAGTCCCTGCCCTGTGTTTGCGCCTCTGCCCCGCTGCAACAATAAAGGCAGGGTCACACACAGTGTCAGTTCCAGGCGTGATGTTTGAAGGAGGGAGGCGAGGGTAAAGAAAGACAGAAAGAAGGTGGGCAAAAGGAAAGGGGGGAGGGGATGGAGAGAGAATGAAAGCGGCGAAGGCTCCGGGAAGCTCAGGGAAGTATTGCAAGCATGTCTGCCACAGGAAGAATGTCCTCTCAACAACAAAAATGAAGGAACTGATTTAAAGTCAACAGGATTCAGGGTGTTGAAGAAAAGGAGTTAACAGAATTGTGTGGGTTAGTTTCACTGGCTGGAGTATCTAGTGTGTGTGTGTGTGTGTGTGTGTGTGTGTGTGTGTGTGTGTGTGTGTGTGTGTGTGAATCACAGGATCCCATGACCCGGTGACCTGGGGGACCTTGTGCTTCTGTTTGTCTGGCTGATTGACAAATGAAGGGGCAGGCGGCAGGGGGCTGGGCCTCTCTATG
Source organism: Gymnocephalus cernua (assembly GCA_023631565.1). NCBI lineage: Eukaryota > Metazoa > Chordata > Actinopteri > Perciformes > Percidae > Gymnocephalus > Gymnocephalus cernua. The sequence goes on from CM042425.1 coordinate 26,404,102, forward strand.
TGTGTGTGTGTGTGTGTGTGTGTGTGTGTGTGCGTGTGTGCGTGTGTGCGTACGTGTGCATGACTTTTGCTCTGTTGCCTTTGTGTGAATCTGTACATCACATGAACAGGAGTGTGCACAGGTATTTCTGAATTATTAGGCGCAAGTTTCTAAAGTATGTACGCATGCGCTTATGTGCGTCCATGTGTGTTTAAAGTGTACGTAGAAGCACATTTGAAAAATCACATGAGCACGTGTTAGCCAACGTCTTAACAAGCAACATTTAAGTTTCAGCATGCGTGTGTGTGTGTGCTTTGTTGTGTGCAACTGTGTGTGTGTGTTTGTCTCTGAATTCCTGTGGAGTTCATGGTGAGGCCAAGCCCCATGGCGCAGCGCCGGGAGAGCCCATTACTTACAGAGCAGTGACACCGGGACGGCCGGGGCCTGTAATTGATGCCTCCTGTATGGCAGGAGAGGCGCTCAGTCACGCAGCCAAAAGGACAGGGTCACCCTGCAGACAGGCCAAGGTGGGTGGGAAGGGTGAGAGATGATGGTCGAGCTCTCCTATTGGCCACCGTGGTCATTTTTTTGGTTGCTGTTGATTTAGCATGTTGCCTAAATGTTTTGTATATTAATAATAACAATCATAATCATTATAGTTTTGACCAACACCAACTGTAAGTAATTGTCAACAAAAGCAGCTCCAATATGCTTCAAAAAGGAGTAAAATCAAATCTGAAAAAAGGATAAGGTGAGACTTAGAGTGTACTTTACTAAGTAGAGAAAAGTATGTAAATGTTATATTTAACAATATATATGTTTCTAATATGGTGGTTACCACTGACGTCTCTTCATTGGTGTAACACAGGGACATTTCTTGGTTGTGTTATGGACCTTGAAACTCCCCAAAAAATGTTTTGCCAAGAGTCAAGGGCCATCCGCACGGAAACACTTTTGGGTATAAAAGCACATGTTTTAGATTGTTACATTACAAATTGTACTACATTGTTTTGGCCGATCATCCAAACGAATCCTGTAAACGCACTGCCTGAAGACGCACTTTTTTGAAGCCTGGTCCCAGGGTGAGAAAATTAGAAAACGCCGCCCTTGTGGCTTCGTTTGGACGGCGAAGCCGCATACTTGCGTATCGAAGATGTCATCACCACGCCCCTCGACCTCTAGCCTTCGACCCCTCATCCAGCGACGACGTCTCATAACAACAACAGTTCGACTTCACTATCGGTCCACACAAACGATTCTGGTTTCCTCGCACTAGCCATTTTCGTCGTCTTCTTCTTGTGTTTGGTGAATTTCTGTAGCAGAAACAGCGCCACCTGTAGGCCTGGAATATGAAGTTGCGCGTTGAGTCATTTACAAATGGGTCCCACAACAATTTTTTTAAACGATGCCAGGGAAAAAAAGGTTGTTTTGGTACGTGCGGACGTGGCCTTAGATGAGAAGATTGACACCCCTGTCTGTGTTACGTATGGAGGTAGAGCCAGGAGGTGATTAGCTATCTTAGCTTAGCATAAAGAGAGTGGAATTTGCTAGCCTGGCTATGTCCAAAAATTAAAAAAAATAAAAACGCACCTACCCAGGTCTGGAATTTTATCATTTTAGAGGCAAAGCCACTTGGCCTTTGGTGTTGTCAAGTTTTCGAGGGCACAAAGGCCAAATGCCAGGGCAGCAAGATCATCAAATAAAACATGATTTTAAGTCCACAGAAATAATGAATATAACTTAAGGGCAACATTACGTTTGTTAACATCAATGTTACAAACATTTGGCAATAATGCTTGTTAGGCACGTAACTAACTAGCCAAGTCAACATTGTAGCGATATATGAGCGATGCCTAATATGTTGGTTTTTTTGTCTTATTCGTTCGCTAGTTTATCAAACTTCCTTACATCAGCTCGGTCGAGCTTCTCTTCTGACACCAACACCTCAAAAGCTCAATGAGTAATTTTTGTTTGTCAAGAAAATAGTTACGCAACATAACCCCCCTGTAAAACCACAAATTGTCATCTTTTAAAACTATTTCCTTAAAAAGAAAAAAAGAAAATCTAAATCAGATGACCAACTGTTAAAATGATGGAAAATTTGAATGGGAATATAAAATATGCATGATTTCACAGTATGGTGAGGCTTCTGCAGAGGTTGTTGTACAATGAGGTGGAGAGAAGTCCGTGTCTTCTATCTTAATGCAGTCCAATCAGCCACATTTGCCTTTACCTAAGACAAATTGCCACATAGAAAGAGCCACATTTGAGGCCCAGGGCCGGAGCGGAAACAGCAGTCAGATGGAGAGTGTGCCTCCCTGTCAGCTGAGGATGAGCGATGGCCTGCCAGCCAGATGGACTCCTCCTTTGTCAGGGTCCTTTCACTTCCTGTGGTTGTCCTTTGATCTGCCTGATGACTAATGACTACCCTGTGAAGAGCCAGGCAGGCAGACACGGGATCCCCATGTATGTATGTGTGTGTGTGTGTGTGTTTGTGTATAAGAGAGGGTTTTTACATGCTGCGTAGGGGGTCCCTCTTCGGAGGCTTTCAGTGCGAGGGAGCCCCCCCCTGCTCGCTTTGCTCTCCTGTTGCAGCAGAAGAAGAGGAGGAGGAGGAGAGGTGTCTGAGGAGACAGGGGTGATTGAGAGAGGACAGAGAGGGAGGTCAGATACAGGGCATCAGGTGACACTCTCAGTAACCCACACACACTGCGACAGGGCCTCTTCACAACACACGCATACCCTATCTGACCCCTTAGAGTGGACCGTGATACCAGCAAAGGACTACTTTACTCACTTAACTTCTGTGAGTCTGCATTCATTCGAGAAACACAGTAGCACTAAAATGACTGGCAGGGGTAATTCGCCATGTTTCATCTCAGTTGTGACATTTTAGTCCTCATGTAGGCCCTACTGTCTCTTATATAAAGAGCTTATCTATGTTTTAAATCGGGCTCAGTGATCTTACAGTACATACGTTAGTAGTACCTTCTCGGACAGTAACGGTTTATTTCATGTTTGCAGCTGAACGTTCTCCACCGTACACACGCGCGCGCACACACACACACACACACACACACACACACACACACACACACACACACACACACACACACCAGGTACATCGATCTGGTTCGATATATCGATTCAATCCTCAACGATCCAACATTATCAATACAAAGTGGAAATATCGATACATATTTTTTCAATTCCCACTTTATATTCATTCATTCATATTAATGTTTAATATGTTTGTTTATGCATGCACCAATCTACAAGGCAGAAAGTGTAACTTATTGTGGCAATAAACCTTTTCTGATTTCTGATTCTTTTTATTAAAAAAAATAGTTTGTTTTTAATTTAAATGTCTAGAACAACTTAATATTTGTAAAATCATATATTAGTTGCTTTTTGTTAATATATATGTATATATATATATATATATATATATATATATATATATATATATATATATATAAATGTAACTGATTGTATCAAGTGGGTTTATGTATCGTCTCGCATAAGGTCTCAGGCCCTTGGATGGAATCCAATCAGAATCGTATCGTGGCAAACTGATGTGTGAAATCAATAAATATTGTAAAGAATTGATACGGCCACACGCACACACACACACACACACACACACACACACACACACACACACACACACACACACACACACACACACACACACAGACAGGAGTCCCTACCGCAGCCCTAATAGAAAGTGAAATGTAAGAAATGAGAACCAGGTGTGTGAAGGATGGGGGAAAGATTAAGCAGACAGAGGGGATGGGGGGGGACGGAGGGGGGTGGGTTTATGTTTTAAGCTGACCTAAGCAAAAAGGCCAACAGGTCAGTCACAGGTCAGGGTGTACGCAGGAGGGGAGAGTGGAGGTGAGAAGGTTAGAGAGAGGTGAATCCAGTTGGGGGGGAGGAGCCTTGGTGTGTTAGTTTAAACAGGTCACCTCTCAGCCAGTCGCCGGGGGGGGGGGAAGTGACCCCGAGCTTAGCCCTCTGATTGGTCACCGGTTAGCCCGACAAGCATACTTTCCCTTTGGTCTAACGGCTGTGGCGTGTTTTATGTTGATTCATCACCCTGGAACCAAATGAGTGACAGTGCTGCTTTTTTTTGCGGGATGTCTTTATCTTGCCAATTACTGTAGCCAGGCCTTTTGTTGCCTTCCTGCCATCCCTTGGGAGAGATCACACGGGCTGTCAGTCAGAGGCGGCTTCCCACAGAGACACCGAGTGATTGACAAGCACACGGACTGACAGATTGCTGCGGTGGCTGTGTGTGTAGTGTAAATGACTGCTGCTGTTTCAGCATGGGGCTAATGAACAAAGATATTTCCATTGTCACTCTCTCATGTGATATGACTGATGAAAAAATAGCTGAGGTGGGATCAAAGTGGATTGAAGTCATGGAATGCAATCTGATTGGCAATTTAGGCCTTTTAAAATGACACTGAAGGGAGTGACTCATGCACGACAGGCGCAAAGTGGCTGTTGCGAGCACTGAATGTCTGAACTTTTGGCTATGTGACAAGCCTTTTCTAGCCACTGAGACACACTGTCTCCAACTGGGAGTCGACATTAATTCCACTTTGTGTGGACACAGCCTGCCCATAGGTATAATGCTACCTAGCTCGCACAGTTGACTTGAATCATTTCAATGAGAAAGCAGAGCACCTTCACAGGCTCTTTAGACTCATCTGTCAATGAATGATCACACTGCACCAGGAGGGTCCCAACCTTATGCAAAAGACACACCTTTTGACATTTAAATCAATAAGCTCAGGCCTGCCATTCGTCCCCAGGACTCCGGTGAACTTTTAACACCAACAACGGTGCTTTGAAGAATGCAGATATGATCCACCCCTTCGAAACGTTTACAGCAAAATCAGCGGCTGCCGGCAAAACATCTAAACACTCGCAGATGATTTATCACCCGCAGGATGCATCGGCTCGGGTTGAAAGGGGACGAGGAGCAAACCAGTCCGGGATCAAAGATAAACAGGAATAAATCCAGTGAAAAGGGAAGGGAGAGGAGTGGGCAGTGGGCCTGGAAGGATGTGGAAATGGGAGGAGGTGGCAAGAGGGGAGTGCTGGGTAGTTGATTTATGGGCCTTTTGGTATTTAAATCACCCGTATACAACAGCCCTTCTTGTGAAATCATGTGCCGCGTTTCCCACCTTTCAGCCCATTTAACCCCCAGCTGGTGACTTTGATACTCCAGTGACAGGGCCGCATTTTTAACCCGGGGGGCTGGCCAATGGGGTAGCTTCGCCTTCTTGTCCTCCATCATGGCCGAATGCCAGGAGAGAGCTGAGAGCATGATAGCCGGCGAGTCACACCCGTAACCCTGACAACTTATTGTCTGTAAGCAAACTTTTTTTTTGAATTGGAAGAGCAAGTGATTAAAAAGAAACTGGGAGATATGTGTGTGTGTGTGTGTGTGTTGGAGGGTGTGTGTGTGTGTGTGTGTGTGGGGGGGGGGGGGGGGTGAGGGGCGGGGGGGGGGGGGGGGGGGTCTACAGGGTGTCAAAATGATGTAATGATGGTCGTCAAGCCATGAAAGGACGCCTATGTTTCATTTTTCCAAGCAGTGAGAAAGAACAGGAGGAAGGAAAAGAGAGACGTCTGGAAGGGAGAGGCAGCAGGGAGGGAGGAGGTGAATGAGCAATATATGAGTGTTGAGAGAGCAGAGGGGGAAAAAAAGAAGGAACGCCAAGGCTTCAGGTTTGATGTGGGCGTTTTTCTGACAGCTATAATTCTCCAGCCTACAGAATTTCATCAACACAAGTTGTGTTAAAGCTGTGCCGCAGGGCTGCGGCCCTTTCAAGTCCCAAGCTCTGACAGGTAGATTTATTAGTCCTGAAATTTGTACAGATCGCACGTCACTCATGGCAAACTGTCAAAGTGTCAACGCTGCAATGTTCCTGCAGGGGCCCTTTTGCTTTTTCTCAGCATTTCTGCAGGGACGCAAGATTTTTCACCACTCCAACTCAAAATATTATAGCTGTGTGAGCCAGAATACGGAGGAACAGAATCCATATCCCACTTAAGTCTCCTGATCCAAACATTTTTTACGTGAGGCGGAAATAAAGAGTGACATAAATCATGAAAAAGTACATTTGTCTGAGATTAGCTGCAAAAAAAAAAAAAGAAAAAAAGAATATGTAGGGCGATAGGGGAATAAGTTTAAAAGAAGTATCTGGACTTTTTTTTTTGAGGGTCTGAGAGCATACATTTACCAACTCCGGGTCTGGTTACACTTTCTGGGCATTAGCTCAATAAATCAGTAAAACCTGAATCTTTGGAGCTTGAGAGAGAAAAGTGAGCCAGTTGGTCAGGAGGCGATGGAGGAAGGCCGGGAGGGAGGGAGGAGAATAAATTAGGTGGAGGTGCTGAGTGACACAGAGGGGGAAAGGGGAGGGGGAGGTAAACACAGGGCATGTGCAGGTTAACTCCACACTGCCAGATTTATGACCTGGTGCAACGTGTTGGTTCTCAACACGATGGCTCAAACTTCTGAGGAAGGTGTGTGTAAAAAAAAAAAAAAATATGGTGGAGGGCAGGAGCAGGTTGAGAAGGGGAGGGGGGGGTAGGCGGTGAGCCGGCTCTCTTGGCTGCCTGTTAAGAACCTCCTTCAGCTCCACATCTGGTTTACGGAGTTAATTAGTCATATTGGGGTTGTCTGAAGATAAATTTATCATCCCGAAAAGAACACAAACATTGTGAAAAATGAAAGGAAGTGAGGTGACACATTGCCTGACGTTTAAATAAATCAGTTCAACGTGATTAAAAAGTTACGGCCTGTTGATGGGAACGAGCAGCTCGAGAGGGAGGGAGGGAGGGAGCGAGGGAGAGGGCCTATCGTACAGGGAAAGCCTTGTCTCGGCATTCTAATTACTGCGCCTGCTGCGCGTGTGGCGTTTGCTCCTCTTCTTCATGTAGCAATGAGAAGTCATTAATTTGTGGAGAAAGAACATCTGTGACACCTCTAACAGCAGCTCCGTGTGTTCTTTTTTATGATGTGCTGCACTACAGTGCTGTGGATCATGGTTGCTTTCATCCTGGTGTAAACAAAAAACATCGTCGTTGTCACTCACTACCCGATGTGAGTCGAGTGCAGATGTGAGTTGCGCATGCTAAGATTTAAACGGTTTACGGCATAACGTGTCAAACTGAAGTTTGTGAAATCCATAAAATCATAAACTTTTCTCTTTACGTACATTAACAGAAGATGGAAATCATTTCAAAAACGTTTGATTGCTAACGTTAGCTCAAAACACCATTCAAGTGACAGCCTTTGTTGTGTTTGATTGCTAACTTGTAGCTAGCAGTCATTTCAAAAACGTTTTAGCTATCTATGATTGTTTGATTGCTAACGCCGTTAGCATCTTGTAGGCTACATGTCGCAAATTGACGCATGCTTAAAAGTCACGAGTTTGATTATTGTTTTGCCCAGTCTATCTTAATGCAATACTCAGAAGATGTAACTTTTAAATGTTTCTGAAACTGTGTATGACCATAAATGACCTGTAACAGACAACGAGACTAACAAAAATCATATTCGAGAGCAGAGTTTACCTGTGAGAGTGTGTACGCCCTCCAGCACTCGCAAAGCAGACACTTGCGGGCACATTGTGGCTGCTTTGTGTGCGTGCTACTTAGTTTTATACGCGCAGGTGCCATTCTTTCTCTCTCCTTATGTTTTGTTTCACCCTAGCAGCTGCCTGTACAACTCTCTATAGGGCTTGGACGCCACATTGCATTCTGGGACGTGGCGGCCATATTGATGGCCTCGCGAATGTAAACATACAGCAATTCGAACGAGGAGAAGAAAGCAGAGTTGGGAGAAAGAAAAGGAAAAAAAGATGTTAAAATCCAGAAAAGGATGTGGAATTTACCGGGATACTTTAAATAGGGAAGCCAGGGACCGGTATGTGGACAAAATCGGCACTATTAAAGGTTTGGATCCCTATGAACTCCCCAACAAAGATTGGAGCACCGACAACCATTCACACATGTAATACTTTTAACTATGTGTTTCAAAAGTGTAGTTAGTAGCTGTCAACCCTCCCGTTTTTTTCCAGGTTTCTCACGTATTTGAGCTCTTTTCCCGCTGTCTTCCCGTTTTAGTATTTTCCTGTAAAATATCCCGTATTTGAATACTCTCATAAGATTAACGTTAGTATCGGACCTGTCAGTCTCTGTACTGTTGTCCTGTTGCCCTTCCAGCGAAACAGATGTTTTCAAAGCATCGTTTTGCTTACTTGAAAGCAACCTTAGCGTGATGTTGGCCTTTTTAAGATAACAGCGTGGTTGTTGTGAGAGCACGATTTCACGCCAATCTGTAAGCAAAGTCACGTTAGATCTAGCTTCACACAACTCGCTTAGTTAATGCAGCAGTTTTGTAGTACGAATTTTAGCTGTCAGCAGAGGGATAGCAACAGAAAGATGAATGTTACATGAATGTTGAATGTTGCTGTTACACCCCACAATACAGCAACGGTTTACCATGGTTGAAATAGTAATAAGACACGACTGAGAGGGATGTTAGGTCTATAAACAGTGCGCAGTAGTCAGAGTAGCGGTAAAGGAGGCCATCAACATGGCGGCCACGCCAAGTAATGACGTCACGACGCCCAAGCCCTATTGTTAAATTGGTGCTTGTAGAGTAATATCTCCGCATGTGAAATGATATAATTTGCTTGTGAGCATGTAGATCTCACAAGCACACAGTAGGTCTGTTTATAGTATCCACTTGGAGGACGCGTTTCACACAATGGCAGTAGATCGCTATACGCTACAACTTGTAGCAGAGTGGCTGTGCGGACATGTCTGCACGGCCACAAAAAATTGGCAGATTTGAATACTGAGTGTTTTGCAGCTTGTGTTTTTTTCGTGACGAAGGGAGCCAACAGCACAGATGTTAGCTGTGTGTGTGCAAAACAGGGAACTTAATTGTAAAAGGGAAATTCCCACTACATTCGGCCAACTCAGACTGATTTAGTGTCATATTAGCTTTGGCTGGACTGTAGAAACTGAATTTTCTACAGAATGAGGAGAAGTTGTCCCTCATCTTTTACAGCGGCGTGTTTTTTTAGAGGTGTTTTAGAGGGAATCACTTTATTACGGAGCCCCGGAAGGGTCACGGCGAGATTTTTTCAGGGGACTACTTTTGCGTTACCTCGCAATATGTTTTTAAAATAATTCATAATTTATACTTTGTATTGATACCCAGTGGGGAAATTGCAATACAAAACAGTTTTGCGTTCTCTCACAATATATTGCGTCCCTAACCTGCAACCTGTAACCTAATGTTAGGCCCCGGGGCTGAGAGGTTTTGTAGGCCCCCCATCCCCTCGATTTACAGAGTCTCATTTTAAAAAAGTGTAATATCTAGGTAATCTATATCACAAAATGCATTAGTTTCATTCGAGGCATACAACAGTGAGTTTTCCCTCTTTGAGCCAGACATCACCATAATATTGTTATTAACATATCACTGAGTCCACCTGAGCATAAACACAAGACACTTTATGTAACAAACACACACAGCAACTTATGGTGATGATAAAACCAAAATGTGTGAAAGTATGATTTCAAACGATATTATGAAAAACATCACCAACCATCACCTGTCTGCACAAACATTGATAATAACTGATAACAGCATTAGCAAAGAACAGCAACAGATCAAAGTAGGAGCCTCAGCAAGCCCTGTGAACCAATCACATGCACCTGCTGGCAGGAGCTGGATTTTATATTTTTTAAATGATTACTAATTCGCTGTGTGAAATTATTTATATTTTTGTATATCAAATAATGAGGCAAATAGCAAAAAAGGGTTATGGATAGGTTCTAAAATATAGCCTACTAAAAATTAACCGTTATAGCTGATAGAGGTGACAGGGAAAGTGAGTAAAGCGACGTGACTCGCTGAGAAGCGAGCAGGCTGAGACTAGTTGACTGAACGTTAGCTGTAGAAGAGTATGTTGCAGAAAAGGATACAAGAGTTTTTCTTCCGTAATAGTAATGCGGCTAAATTTAGCAAGATTATATCTGTAGATGTTAGTTGATGTTTCCTCGTCCACCGCCAAGGCAAACTGTTGATTAGCTGTAGAGCCAGAGTCTGAAATAAAGTTAGCAAGCAGCAGCCGAGAGGGCATGAGGATAACACATGCAATGACTGAGGAAGCCGAGGGTTTTCTACCGGATAGTACTTGTACTTTTTAGAGGAAAAGTACACTTCTAAGCAATTCTAAGAACTACTCTCCCCCAAAATCCTTTTTCCATTTGCATTCCCACTGGCCTAGGAGGGGTAAGGGGAGTGATGCAAGCACGGCAACGGTCTTTATAGCATTAAAATCAGAAAAGAAATACGCCAAAAAAAAGTATGAACTATATACTAAATCTAATGTAGCCTGTGTCATAATTTAAACAAGTCTCCGGAAGGTATCTCTCTCTCTCTCTCTCTCCCTCTCTCTCTCCCGCTCTCTCTCTCTCCCTCTCTCCCTCTCTCCCTCCCTGTGGCCGTGTGTGTGTGTGTGTGTGTGTGTGTGTGTGTGTGTGTGTGTGTGTGTGTGTGTGTGTGAGTGTGTGTGTGTGTGTGTGACGGTGACCAGGCGCTTGTGGAGTTTAACGGTAAAAAGACAGTTAACCACACGTTCCCGTTAATCTTATGATTAACGGGTTTGTGATATTTAAACAAACAATCCGTCAACGGCGAAATAAAAGCCTCTTATTTACGAGATCGGTCTGACAGACCGGCAACTTACATCGGGGCGTCCCAGCATGACAGGCCGCCCAGCGAGCGAGCGATCCGGCCACCGTTCTCTTAATGCATCCATGGGGCCGCCACCAGCTGAGCTTCTCAACTCCGAAAACTTTGAAGCAAATTGTCAATTCGGCAACAATTTTCGGATGACTGCCTATATTCGAAATCTAAACAGTTCATTTCTCGCCTAAAACCCGCTGTTGCTCTCAAGCGCAAACCAGTACAGAAGACATCACTCAGTCATAGAGGGACACACCCCAAAACTAATTATAGACATTCTGATAGGTAAGCTCACGCGCCATAGGCGATGGGGCCACGTGGGTCACTCCTAATTTGGATCAATCAGCAGCCATGTAACCTGCGATTAGAGTGATTGACAGAAAACCTGACAAGTTAGAAAACAATATGACCTTTTTAGCTCATCACTAACGTGAATATGGGAGGCCCCTGAACTTGGGAGGCCCCTGGGCTTCAGCGGCCTTGATTGCGTCCCCTCGCAATAAGTTTTGCGTTCTCGTTGACCTGCAAAACTTATTGCGTGGGAACGCAAAACATATTGCGAGAGAACGCAAAACACATTGCGAGGTAATGCAAAAGTAGTCCCCTGAAAAAAAATCTCGCCATGACCCTTCTCCGTACTTCATGGCCAGGACAGGAGGAATGATAACAGTGTCTCATAACATAAGTTTTTTATTACAGGATGAACAAAAAAAATATCTGAAGCTCTGCTCTAAGATCCCAGTTTTCTGATTCACTAGAATTGTGTTTGTATATTCGTTTCGCTGAAGATATGATTGAAATGGCATTAGAGACCGAGAGTAACTCAGGCACTGGCGTACACATTACAATGGATTAAGTCAGCCTTGCGGAAAGGTTTGAGTAAAAAAATGACTGGCAACCAAAATGGTGTCTGTCAAGAAGAAAAAAGGCAAGATAAAAGAACATGTCAAGGAAGAGATGATATCTCTTCTGAGCCCGAGGCAGATACGTGCACGTACACACACACACACACACACACACACACACACACACACACACACACACACACCCTCTGACAGAGTTTTAATAAAACCTGTCCGACGCCCTCTCCTTGGGTAAAGTGTGAGTGATGGCCTGGATAGACTCCAGGCTGTGCTGCAAACACACACACACACACACACACACACACACACACACACACACACACACACACACACACACACACACACACACACACACACACACACACACACACACACACACACACACACACACACACACAGGTGAACCGACCGACAGACAGGCAGACAAAGAAGCTAGGATGATCTGCCCTGACTGACACTCAAGCCTCACGCTTGGCTTCACCCTAATACTTGGCTGCCTTTGCATTGAACTCATTTTTTTGTCTGTTTGTGTGGCAGACTTGGATGTTTGCGTATGAATATGTCCTTATTTCCAGATATACCGTACCCTACCTGCAGGCCTTTATATATGTATGAACGCACACATGGGGGGGGGGGGATTCATAGCTGTGTGTGCATGTAATAAATCAGATACGGCAAACAACACCTTGATGGAGACACTTTTTTCTGCATGGCTGCTCTTGAATCACTGTGGACAGACTCTTTATCAATATTTGTGGAGTCAAGTGGGTGAGTTTGTGTTTGATGGAAGGTCTCCAGCTTCTAATTACCTGCAGTGTGTGTGTGTGTGTGTGTGTGTGTGTGTGTGTGTGTGTGTGTGTGTGTGTGTGTGTATGTGTATGTGTGCGTAAGATAGAGAGCGAGAGATGCCAGACCTGGTGTTTGGTGTTTTAAGCCCCTAACGTCGTCTTCCAGGCAGCGCTGCCTGGAAGGCGCTATGATTAGGCAATGGTTAGGGTTAGGTTTGGGTTAAAACGCAGCGCCCAAGATGGGTGCTGCGAGGAGCACGGGCACAAGGGGACCACTAGTGTGGACAAAACACTTAAAAGCGCTACTTAAAAAAACGGGTTTGGTTATATAAAAGCTGTTTAAAAGACGGCCAGATATTAAAAGCAGGTAAAAAGAACCACTGGACAGGACAGACAGCGCGAGATTTAAAACTTTAAATAAAAGGTCAACTCCAACATCTTGTTGAAACTTAAAAGGTAAATTAAAATGTTTGGAAGGTCATCAATACTGTCTGAATTACTTGCCCGTGAGGTTAAAAATACATATACACATACCATTAATAATTAGTAATAAGGTATAAGTAAGTAAGTAATAAGGCTAGGGTTAGGTGCCTTGAAGTCGACAGTCGCAGCGTTGCCTTGAAGTCGATGTTGGGGGCTTAAAACACCATTTAGCACCCAACCTCCATAGAAGAGGCCTGTCTGTTTGATGTAATCCTGCCTGATGAGCCAACAAACTGCCCTGCACATTGGACTGACATACCCAAATAGCTCAGCGATTTCTATCCTCTTCGGTGTGTGTGTGTGTGTGTGTGTGTGTGTGTGTGTGTTAGTGTATCTGTGTGAGACACAACGAAGATTAAACCACGGCTGGAGGTTAGCCTCTCTGTACCTTGATTCAAGGAGTGAAAAGACAGCAGAGACATGCATCTCGGTTATGATAGCTGCTGTCAAAATCATTTGTGTATTGTGAGCATCTTTCTGGCGGGCGTGGCTCCGGTCTTATTGCCAGGAAGAGGTCTGTACAGAGACAGCACAGCGGCTCCAGTGGAGATCGGCCTGTCACAGAGAATCAGCATCAACACCTCTCTGCTTGACACCCTGCTACAGGACACTTCTCCACACACACACACACACACACACACACACACACACACACACACACACACACACACACACACACACACACACACACACACACACACACACAGTCACACTCACACACACAGTGGTGTGGAAACCCATGAACACAACAGACATATAGTATATGGCAGTGTATTTTTCCCTCTCAGGTGATTAGGCACACAGTCCACAATCTAATACACAAACATGGGCGTAATTTACAGGGGGGATGGGGGTGTTACAACCATAATCATAAATGGCCAGTGCAACCCACCCCAAAATTATAACTTCCTTTACATAAAAATATTTGCACCATAAGTTGTCACCAGAAGGCAGAAAATGAAGTGTTTGACACACAAAATTTCAATTTTGCTCAAAAGTGAAGATCTGTTGGCTGTTTAGCCACTCTTGTTACAGAATAATTCATTTTTTTAAGATAATCTGAGCATTTTACCCTTAAAAACATCTTATTTTTTGGCTAGGAACCACTTAAAGGAACACAGCGACTTTTTGTGGCATTAGCTTATTCACCGTAACCCCGACAGTTAGACAAGTCGATACATACCCTTCTCATCTCCGTGAGTATCGTAACTCTGTCTGACGGCTCCACCGTTAGCTTAGCCTAGCACAGATCCTGGAGGTAACCGGCTCCAACTAGCCTACTGCTCCCAATAAGTGACAAAATAACGGCAACATGTTCCTATTTACATGTTGTGATTTGTATAGTCACAGCGTGTACAAATAACAATGTCACATGAGACACAGCCATCTTCTAACCGTATATAAACTGGGAAGCAGTGCTACTTGGGCGGAGTGATACGCTGCAGCTCTGAGCAGAGCTGCAAGCATATCACTCCGCCCAAGTAGCACTCAGCAGAGCTGGCTGTGTCTCATGTGACATTGTTATTTGTACACGCTGTGACTATACAAATCACAACATGTAAATAGGAACATGTTGCCGTTATTTTGTCACTTATTGGGAGCAGTAGGCTAGTTGGAGCCGGTTACCTCCAGGATCTGTGCTAGGCTAAGCTAACGGTGGAGCCGTCAGACAGAGTTACGACACACACGGAGATGAGAAGGGTATGTATCGACTTGTCTAACTCTCGGGGTTACGGTGAATAAGCTAATGTCCCAATAAGTTGGCGTGTTCCTTTAAAATACAGCATCGTCTGCTTGCATCCCCTCGTCACAGGTTGCATACAGTACATCTATGCATACAGTATCACATATACGTATGTGTTGTGAACAGTTTAATCAAAGGGTGAATTTGTCCCCTAAACCTCTCTGCTTGTTTCATCTGAATAACTATTAGAGGCCTGAAGAGGTAAAACTATGACATTTAATTTTCTAAGATGTTTCCTGAAAAGAACAATGTAAATTTAGTTGATTAAAGGGGAATAGGGATTTTCATGAAAGAAAAGCTCCATTCGAACCCAAGTAAAATACTTAATGCTACTTAATAAAGTTTATTAAGTAGTCATTTATTATCTGCCTGTAGACAAGTTTCACATGTTTGCATCTTTAGCTGAATGAGAGATTCTACACTAGCTAGACAGAATCTACAGTAAATTTGTGTATCCAAACATCACTTTTCTTCTCTCCTGTCCCATTGATAATCTCACAACCCTCAGGTTAACCTTGTGACCCCTTGCCTGGGTCCTGACCCCCACTGATTTAAACCAGTGAGGCAGGTTCTAACTGAATTTATTCAATTACCCCAAACATCGTAATAACCACTGCTTCAAGATAAGATCCCACTGTTTGATGATAGCACTCAACGTGCTTGTGGTTTCTAATGGGAGTGAGTTTCCCTACACATTGACACTTACACACACTCATGCCTTCCTAAATTAGTAGTCAACATATTGTACAGGACAGTGTGTGTGTGTGTGTGTGTGTGTGTGTGTGTGTGTGTGTGTGTGTGTGTGTGTGTGTGTGTGTGTGAGAGCGTGTGTGCGTGCATGCATGTGTATGTGTGTCCAACATTTCTTTCAGTGTGGGAGTGACGTGTATGGCTTGAAAATGTTGCTAGCGTGAAAACATTGGTTGCTAGTTGGAGATGGGCGGGTCGTAGACTTACACACACACACTCATGCCTTCCTAGATTAGTAGTCAACGTATTTTACAATTGAGCGCTTTGAAGACTGTAACACCTCGTTGTACATAGTTGTCCAACATTTATTTCAGTTCAAGAATGTTGTGCCTGGCATGAAGCAGTGAACGTTGCATTCTAGTAGAGGAGTGGCCCACACATACTGACAATTTCATGCAGACGTCGTTGTTTGGAACTGTGGTTTTCTATCGATATAGCCACATCTCAGACTCTTGTATCAGTTTTCTGATACATAATCTTCACATCCCTATTGTTATGTCATTGTCATTGTTCAATTCATTGTTAGGATAGCCCCTTGAGATGAATCATCTCGTTTTTTGAGGGGGTCCTTCTGTATCAGAATCCTTCTTTAAGATAGTGAAATAGTAGCCCAATGTACGCTCTTCCTAGAACACATCAAAAGAGAGATTTAAGAATAAATCATTCTGGGGCTTGTTTTCTTTTTGATGATTGCCAATTGGCCGTCACGGTTTGCTTACCTGCTGCCCACAGTCTCACACACAGAGGCACACTGGCTTTGTCAGCAAAGTTCAGCAGGCAGGGAGCTGGCTGTCTCCGCATTCTGGCGTCGGACGATGGGAGGGTGGGTTGTTTTACCGCAGCCTAATAAACCTGCTACTTCATTAAAAGGCTGATGAATGGGTGCAGGGTAAATGGGGCAACCATGCTGACAGGATAGGGATGACTTGTGGTGGCCAGTTTCTATGCCACAGCCAGGGGAGAGGAAGGAGAGAACACAGACCCCAAACACTGATGCAGACAGCCTGACACACACACACACACACACACACACACACACACACACACACACACACACACACACACACACACACACACACACACACACACACACACAAATGCATGCATATGGGCGCCTGGATAGCTCATTTGGTAGAGTGGGCACCCATATGTAGAGGTTTGCTCCTCGACGCAGCGGGCCGGGGGTTTGACTCCGGCCTGCGGCCCTTTGCTGCATGTCATTCCCTTTCTCTCCCCTTTCATGTCTTCAGCTGTCCTGTCAAAATAAAGGTAGGCCCAAAAAAAGTATCTTAAACAAAACAAATGCATGTAAGGCCTAAGATTACAAGTGAAATAGCAAGAACAATTTGGAAATATACATGTTAATTCCTGTCAACTATTACTTTTCAGCACATCAGAAATTATGAGTGATAACATCTTGAGTCAGATACACTCATCTCTCTTTGACTTTGTGATGTGAATTCTTAAAGAAATACAAGAATAATCCCATTTGGCCGGACTGAAAGTAACTGCAACTGTAGACACAGTCAAAAATAAAAACATCTGAAAAGATGAGCGCAGATGCAGACGCTTCATCTGCTCACTGGTTTGATGAGTATGAAAATGATGTGAATCTTATACTAAGGCCTTTGTATTCACCAGATCCCAACCCCGTTGAACACCTATGGGAAATGTGAGTGACGTGTTAAGTAGGATTTATGCTTCTGCGGGGGCTCTGCGCAGAGTTTGCACCGTAGATAGACATAAAGTTTATACTGGTGCGCTGGTGTCCGCGTAGTTCTAGGGCCGACATGTGTGTGTGTGTGTGTGGGGAGTGTGTGATAGAGCGAGTGAGAGAGTGACGGGCATTAGCTTCGGAGCGAGTAGCGACTCTAGAGTCAGAGTGAGAGACACAAAGTGTCCCCCTGTGCTTTCTGACCACGGTGGGAAATCTGTAGCAGGAAAAGTTAACCCTCTCCTTGATTTCATGTTGTTTATGGAGAAGGACTGCACGTCAGGCTACGGCGTAGGGTATGGTGTAGGGTCCGTATCTACACGTACCTACGGCATCGATTTAACGCAGGACTATAAATTAGACTTTCTCCACCAACATCAGCAAAACACCAAACTTTTGGAAGAACAGTGTTTACCAATCCAACAAAGTTATACAAACTGAGATTAAAAATTTGATTTTAGGGAGTTTAACGGGAAGAGGAAAAATGACTCATCCCGTCATCTCACACACAAGCCCTATGTGGACTGCATGTGAACACTGACCAGTGAACTGAAACAAATCGCCAGGGTGACCTGACCCTGTTCCCAAACTTAAAGACTCACTGTTTTCGCAAAGGTGGCAGTTCAATAGGAAACGGATGTAAGAATAACCACCAGAAGCACATTGTTAGAAGTATTGACTGCTAGTCATCCATCATAGAGTTCCCTGCTTCTGACTCTTCAAAGCCTTGAGAGACAGGAACTCTCCCTAGTTTCGCTTCCTATCCGCATAACCCAGTAGATGCATGTGATCAAGAAGATTTGGTGACATAGTGACCTGGCTTTTTCAAACTTTCCTCTAGTGTCATCCATGACATTTAAGATCTTGTTCATTGAGCCTTATTTTCAGGATGTAGGATTGATTTGCTGCATAAGAAGGATCTGGGATGTAGTGGATAACAGAGGGAGTCACTTCATTTCCCTTACTGATATGCACATGCACAGTACGTGTACTCAGACTTGTGGTATATCTTCATGCAAGATGTTGACATTAAGAGAAAAGCGGAGAAGTGGGGTTAAAATTGGATCTAATCGATGAGAGTGTACTCAGAGGGGAGTGTCTCAAATCTGCCTTTTTACGGACAATGTGAACATTTTTATCAGTGAATGTATCTAAAGACAGTTGATGTTGAACACAGCTGCTTTTGCAACCAAACACCAGCTGCTCATTTTAAGCACTGAAGTGTGAACTGAGCTCAATTTAGGGAAAAATAATCTGGGCTCAGACAATAGGATTACATTTTTGTAGTTCACCAAAAATAGTACAAAATGCAAGTTTACAATTTAACAAAGCGTTTTCGTTACTTCTTAAATGCTAAACTGTATACGCAGATGATATTAGCCAAAACGCTATCCACTTGCACCATTTAGGCTGTATCTTGCGTTACCATAATTCTTCTACATGCGCTGGCCTTGCTAGCTAGTTGGGTGACTAGCCTAGCAAAGGCCATCATGTTGTTATAGCCTTATTGAATATCAAAAAAAAAAAAAAAAAAAAAATATATATATATATATATATATATATATATATAAAAAAAATTTAAACTGCTTTTAATCCCTTTACTTTGCAGTGAAAATATGTTCTGATTATTATCATGCACATAGAATAGCCCAAATATACTGTAATACATTCGTTTTTAGTAACATTTCTTAGTAACTTTATGCTTTTTAAATTCAGGGCATGAAATTAACACCCGCCCACCCGCCAAATGCGGGTGAATTTTGCAATTGGCGGGTAACACTGTCAATCTACCTGCCACATTGGCGGGTAGCCAATGAGAATTGAGTGATTCAGACGCGCAACTATTGGTAAACAGGGTACGTGGTTGCTTACGGGCCCAGACCAATCAGGGGCCTGCATCACTGGAAGACATTGATTGACAGCCGGGGCCCCCTATCGCATTTGCATTACCGCGACAATCCCAGCAGTCCCACGTGCAGCCACTGACCAAGCGGTAGTGAGAACGGGTCAAATTCATTTCCTTGTTTCTGATAACGAAGACAAGACGTGTGTGACTCGAACATTTCACATTTACCAACAAAACGTACAGCGACAGACCGTGCAAAACATTTCAGACTGTCCTGCCAACCGGTAGACATTTTAACATCAATGTACGCTGTAGCGATGTTTCACTCTGAAAGCTGCTGCCGTTTCAATCCTGTCCTGGGCTGTTGCTCCATTTCCCCCGCGACGCGCACACACACACACACACACACACACACACACACACACACACACACACACACACACACACACACACACACACACACACACACACACACACACACACACAAACACACAGACACACGGACACAATCACACGGTGAATGCAGGAAAAAACGGAGATGAGACGTACATAATTACCTAAATTGAGGACAGCTACGCTCATTATTGTAAGTGCAATAAGTTAAAGTCCAATAAGTAGCTACTCAAACCGTATAAATGTGTGTCCCAGACCAGGATAGAAAATTAACTAACAATGTAAAGATCAACAAGACACTGACACATAGGCCTAGCTGTATGTTCAAATTTGATTAATTCAATAAATTATTATGTTTTGCCTTAATACACAGGCTACGATGAATAGGACAGGATAGGATCAGAGAGACACAGTAATTCCTGTTTTTCACCTGAGGCAAAAAAAAAAAATCTGGCTGGTAAAAAGTCATTGTGGCGGGTGGACTTTTAAATCTACCCGCCACAGTGGCTGGTGGTCAAAAAAGTTAACTTCATGCCCTGTTTAAGTTACTTACATTTAGTTTATTGTATACGCTACAAACATAGACTGTATACAGTCTATGGCTACAAAACACATTTTTACATGTATTAAATATTTAGGCAGTCACTCGTTGAAAATGGTTACAACAATGCAAGTCATTACTGTTGAATAAAACAAGGATTATTTTATGTTTTTACCTGCGAAAGACCTTATGATTATGAGCACCATACATTTTATGTCATCAAGATCGATGACAGGGTGGTAAAGCCTATTCGGCAATGAGAATCATGGGTATACAGAATTCTGGCTGCTGGGTCTTCCCTCCATCACATTCCTGTGGTACTCTTTCCACCCCTGTCTGCGTAGACTCGAGCCCACATACGCACCATCAGTGTCACAGCTGTGCCGCCTGTCACTCAAGAAAGGGCCTGATGAAAGCAGCACTCCTCCTCCTCCTCCCACTCCCGTCACCTCCTGTGTTCCCTCTCCGCTGTGACAGCATAGCTGACCCCCCGTCAGCACCCAGGTATAATGAAATGTGACCTGTCACCAGGGTCCATTCCACCATAGGCGGGACCCTGCAGCTGGCTGCCGCGTGGTGAGAGCCTAAAGGCTGATTTATGGTTCTGCGGAGGCTCCACGCAGAGCTTTCGTCGTAGCCTATGTAGTAAAAACTTTTTTTGGGAATTTGACCGTTTCCATCAACATTGTTTAATGCGATATTTCAAAATGTGCATAAAAATGCGTTGATGGCAACATGACTAATGACAAGGAAACCTTTTTATTTTTATTTCACGCAAATGATTTTTCTTTGAAAGCAATTTTTCCAATGCGGTGATCACACGTGTTCAGAGCATCTTTTCTTTTGTAATGTGGGTGAACTGACCCTTTAGATAAACCCTCTGATGAAACTTTATTTCTACAGGATCGGTGGTATTGGATGTCAGACATATTCAATAACAGCAGATAACAAAATAACAAAAACTTGAAGAGTGAATAATAAAAACATCTACATGATCATTTTATTCAAAAGACCATTCTATATTTATGTGCAAAGATGTACCCTGATAGAAAAACTGTATTCAAGGAATGAATCCACAAATACACACAACTCCCAAACAAACACTTGTCTAAGCTACAAAAAAATATCCCACGCTTGCATACCCATTTATTTCGCAACAGGTCTCTCAGGAATTTCCCAGCAGTGTAAAAAGAAACGTCAGAGACAAACATGTGGATGAGATGTCACGGGAAAGAAGAAAGAAAGGTTACATTGTATAGATTTCTCCTTTTTTTGTTGTTGTTGTTGTCGACTGGCAAAAAGGGAGGACTTAGATTCCTATCAGTGCTGCAGGCTGAGACTGGGAGGGTACTGTCACACAAGAACAAGCTTTACCTAGTGGAAACACAATGTTGCCTGACATTTTACTATTTGTATGTAATGATTTACGCACTCACACTTAGCATTTAACCACGCCATGGGGCAATGTCTCGGCCTATTTGATGGCTTCCCAGCTGCCAACACTACTTGTGTCATGTGAACTGAATTTGACCCGACATACTGCTGATGTTTCTACAGTAACGCCCACCAGCTTCGCAGCATAAGACCTGTCAGTGTGTGACCCGTTGCAAGGGGCGATTCCAGGATTTTCTAAGTGGGGTGGCACGGGGGGGGGGGACTAATTATCAGTCGGGAGGGGGGGGGGGAGGCATTTTATCAGAATGTAGCATAGAAAATCTGTTTAGGAATATAGGAAATATTGGATATGATAGAACAACACAATGCAATTTTGCTATTTTCAACAAATTGTGTATTCAAATACAATAGACATGTATGGGCTCTTAAAGTAAAACGTTGGGTAGTTATCATAGAAACATTAATTATGGTTAAGGGCTGGGAAGATTTTTATTTACAGAACCATATAAAAAAATAAAATGAAATACACTTACACTACAATCAGGGTGGGAAATTATCTTTTTTGATGCCCAATTTTACCAGCCACTTATATTTTTTACCAACCACTTCTTCCGGAATTCAAATTTATAAAAGAAAGTGCACTAACATATTTTGAATTGCTTCAATGCATTCTTTTTTATTATTATTAATACATATTTTATTAATATAGGCAAATAAAAAGTGATGTGAAAAAAAAGCCTGTGAAACCATGTTAAAATTGTGTTTTTGGTCAGTTGGTCATATTCTGATCGTAACATAACATGAAGAGAATATCGGTTGAACCAAAGTTCTGCACTGACTCTCTACGAGTCTGTTCCTGTAGACCAGGGGTCATCAACTACATTTTTCCAAAGGCCAGAATTTTTCTAAGCAGACACTCCGGGGGCCGGACTTCCAATTAAAGAAAATAAAATGTATTTATACCTAAAACGCCTATTTCTCTTTGATATTTTCAATTTTATACATGTATTAGTGTGCGCAAACTCCTAACAAATATGAATATTAAAAAATATTAAGTAGCCTCCATTTACCGCTCCATGGTTTGTTCAGTCAGCAGTTAGGTTTACAAGAATTTGTCCAAATGTTAAGATTTGTGGCAGATAAACAGTTAGACTACAAATGGACAGCTCTTGTTTTCGCTTGTTTATAAAAAAAAATCTATTTGCAGAGTAGAGTTATGTTTGTGTAAAACGCGGTGGACTGTGCAGACAGAGCAGATTGAAATATCGCTTCCTACATGTTTATGCCTGTAGACAGGTGAGTGCATTGATAAGTATTGACTTTTTACTCACAAAGGTTTTATTGTAGCCTACTTACAGTAACTCGCGTTAGTTCATCTGCGCCAACGGTCGTTGGTAATCCTCTTTGTATCGTTCCCGGTCAGGTAGCGGTCACCATAGGCCGGAACTCGTTTCATGGCTCAGTGGACGTCAACATGGGTCACTCGAGCTTCATTTCACCGGGACACCTGCAGATCAACTACGCCGAGGCGAGCGGTTTCTCCCTCTGGTGCTTGGGCAAGAATGACGTGTTCGTATAAAAATATGTGAATAAAATATGTATATAAATATGTAAATAAAAATATGTTTTATAATCCACCTGCCACTGTGGCTGGTATACAAGGCAAAGTCACCGCCACTTTGAAAAGGTACCCGCCATTGGCTGGTGGCGGGTGCTAATTTCCCTACCCTGACTACAATACACTACAATAAACTGTGCAATACACAATATATTTCTTTCAGCAACAAGTGCTCTACAGTAACTTCAATATATTTTTTATAACTGGCCTCCATACAATGTATGTTTAAAGTATAAATCCATTTACCAAATGAAAAGGCAGCGATTGGCAGAAAGGGCAGCAAAGTGATAGTACTCTGATCCAATGGAAATCAAATTTGTCAGATTGACAGCATTCTAGCCCAATGGATTGGGGGGGCACCAGGTGGGCCAATCATATTCCCCCCCTCTAGACCCACCCCTGCCTGTTACACAGTTGTTGTGCTGTAATGTTACATAGGTCTGTTGTGGCCAGTCACGAGAAATCCCGAAAATAGCCATGCTATTTATTACCATGCACGTCTTTGTTAAATCTCACTTAGTCAGATGATTCAAGGACTTCTTCCCAGGTGTTTGATTCAAAGAGCCCCCTTCCTCCATTTCAACAACATACACACACAAAATGTATATACACACAGGTGACATTGTATGTTTGGGTACGGGGTGTGTGATTCAGTGTGGTGCAGGCTGTGGATGGGCCGACCCCATTAGAAGCGAGGGGGGAGGGGGGTTGTTGGCTCGGCTGTGGCCTGGGCTGCTCGCTCGCAGGATAATTTATGACCCCTTCATCCTGGCGGAATGTGTTTGTAGCCAGGCGTAATGGAGGCCATCCATTCTCCCTGTCAGCATTGGGAAACACTTTTTTAGCTGGCTATGGGAGGAAATGTTTGACAGAGAGACAGCAAAGCCGTTTCTATGCATGGTAGCTTGCAAGGAAGGAGCACTTGTGGGCTTCTGTGTTTGTGGGAATACAGGTGTGTGAAAGATGCTGTTTGTTTTATGCATTTCAAATCCTATGAATGTGTCCACATTGTAATTGTGAGGGCTGCACAGTCTACTGTAGGTTTAGGCTCACAGCTATTGAGAAACATTTACATGTGCTACATGCTCGGTTTAACAGTTTGTCAATGAGCCTGTAAAGTCTGTTTATTGCTCTAGCATCAATGACATGCCATTTCTAGGAAGCTATAGCGGCTCGTCATCAGCATATCACTGAATCTTTACAACAACTTTAAAAAGGAGTTATTACATTTAACAAGGAGTAGAGGAATACACAAGCAGAATTATTTGACAGGTCTTATTGATTTCTTCCATGGCAACAAAGCCTTGTTGTAAGGACACAAGCTTGGCAATGTTAAAACAGCTGTGGTCTGACAAAGTCTTGGAACCAACCTGACAAAAAACAGCTGCACGGAGAGCCGAGAGACAGGAAGGACAATTTTGGTAAAAGACTGTGTGAAGAGAAGAGGAAGACAAAGAACAGCCAATGTAGGGTAATACTGACACTAAATCTCTTGTCCTTGGCTTGGCTTTGAATCATTCCAAGGCAGCTGTGGGAAGTTCTGAATTGATGGAAGTACATTTACTCAAGTACTGTACTTAAGTACAAATTTGAGGTACTTGTACTTTGCTTGAGTCTTTTAATTCCATGCTACTTTCTACTTCTTCTCCACTACATTTCAGAGGGAAATAATGTACTTTTTACTCCATTACATTCATCTGAAAGCTTTAGTTACTAGTTACTTTACAAATTAAGATTTTTGCACACAAAACACATGTAGTTTATAAAATATGTTTTATTATAAATTCTGTAAACTACAGAACACAACAATATATAGACCTGCAACTGCTGAAACGATTAGCCGATTAAACACGTAGTTGATTGACAGAACTGCTTTGATTGTTTCCAGTTTCTAAAATGTGAGGGTTTTTCGGCATTGAGTACTTTTGCTTCTACTACTTTAAGTACATTTTCCTGATGATACTTACATACTTTTACTTAAGTAACATTTTCAATACAGGACTTTTACTTGTAACAGAGTATGTTTACAGTGTGTTATTAGTTCTTCTACTTAAGTAAAGGATCTGGATACTTCTTCCACCACTGGAAGTCAATGTATCACATTTAACATTATTCACAGACCTCTGCGTTGAGTTTGCCAGCCCCCTGAGAATCTGCAGGCCTCAGGCAGACATGAAGGCAACTAAGCTCCAAAATGGCTGAGCAGCATTGCCTCCGTTCCTCAGCAGAGCTGTCGCATCGACCTTCAGTGGGAGCCACAGGAGAGGGAAGGGAGCGCACAGGAGCAAGGGAAATAAATCAAACGCCTATACACTACCTGTATGTGTGACTCTGTGTGTGAATGCATCTGTTTATACGCGTGTGCATGCATGCATCTGCTTGTGTGTTGCCACTTTAATTAATTCCCTATCCCTTCCCACCGGTCGCTCCTCCTCTGCTTGTAAAGCCTTGGCAGGTGACTCTTGTTAGCTGCACAGCAAGCGGGAAGTGACTGCGCCTGACAATATAATTTACATTGTCTGTAGAGAGCGATCGGTGTGCGGCAGCCTTATTTATGCCACATTAGGGGATTTGCCTGTGCTGCGGTCTCCAGGTCCAATCCATCAGATGGCTGTTTTCCAATGCCGCTTTATTGGAACGTGCCCTTGAGAGAATGCTGAGTAGCAGGGAGTGTGTATCTGTTTGTGCGACAGTGTGTTTATATGAAGGCATATGAGGGTTTGTTGTGTATCTGTGTGGATTGCAGTGCGTCTGCTCCTGTACGAGTGTGTCGTTTCAGTTGACTGACTGTGGCTAGCATTGTCAGACAAATGGATTCCATTCTCTGACAGACCAAAATTACAGCTATAACTTCAGAAAGGGGAAACAATGATTACTAGGCCATTGTCATATCAGTGTGCCTGCACAGCAGAAAAGTGGCTACTTTCCTGCTGGGCCAGGGCTTCTTATGCAGCTTGTTCTCTACAGGAGCGCTGAAACCCTTCCTTCTTTGGCTGTCAGGTCTTCCTCTATTGACTTGTCTCCCTTTGAAAACGGTCCCAAATTACAGTCAAGTCATTCCCTTCGGCATGCATTTCACTGGATAGCTGTCTCGATAAGTGAGGTAGATGCAAAGTGACACGGACACCCACACACAGTACAAGCATGGCAGGAGGCTTAGTGTACAGGAATATGCATGGGAGAGCTCTGGCAGTGGAACAGTGTAATGAACGACACCAAGGAGCTCATTTATTATAGAGGATACAAAATGTCGGGTCCGGAAAGACATGTCGGAGCTGCGAGGCAGCAACACATGCGGCTCCAAGTGCTGCTCATTAATCATAAAGCCAGGGAGCGGCGGCGAGGGGACCCACATCCATCTGTAGCGTACTTATGAGAGTATTATAAACGTGCAGCGCAGCTGGGTGACTGAGAGAGTAAACAGCCGAGCAGTGTACTGCAGGGTGTGCCCTTACAAGGGCACTGAGCCTGAAGCACCTGTTAGGACACACTGAGGGCGTATTGGTCACCTGGCCTGCTATGTTATCATACCATATAAACCCAGAACTAGTTAGTCCATATTTAGGTCAAAGCAGTCTGGCTGTTATTGCATCTCTTCTATTCTCCGTTTGTTGTTCTCTGCTTTGTTTGTCATTTATATATTCTTTTTTTTTTTTGTGATTAACAATTTTTTATTTTCCAACATACAAAACATACAACTTGCAACATGAAAACATGAACACCCCCCCCTTTGTCATCACCACCCACCCAGACAAAAATCAACAACAGATGACAGTAACTACAATATTCAAGACCATACAACAAAATAGCAACAAAATAGACAATAATCCATAAACCAAATAAACAAGAAGCATTGGACGGGCCCTCCTTGCAGGTCAGGGTTACTGGCGGACGCCGGTCCTTGCGGCAAAACATGACCAATGAAAAAGGAAGTCAAAAAAGGAGTTCAATGATACCTCACACAAGGGTCTACATCAAACGGGTCATTAGTTATAAAAAGAGGTGTAGCTACAGTGTAGCTGGCGGGTCAAACCATCACCAATCAAAAGGAAACTCTCTGCTGAGTTCAATGTTACACAAGATGCCCACACTGTTGAACGAAAGTTTTGCTTTTAATAACTTTTCATCGTTAAAGTCTTTAGATGACACAGACCGAATTTGAAGTTGATCGTATAGCACCTATAGTTTGGGGCCTACTTCCTGTCGCCACTAGGGGATGCTATGACTTTGAGTCAATTTTGACTGTTAGATGTCCTCAGGGTTAGAGTCTTATGAATCATGAAAGGTTTGGGCCAGATTGAACAATGTACGCTTGAGTTACACCCACTTCCTGTTTCGATGGCGAAACGCACAAAATGGCCACCCTGCCAGGCCCCATGATGGTACAGACCAAATTTGAAGTTGATCAGAAGAAATCTCTAGGAGGAGTTCGTTAAAGTATGACGTGGAAATGGCCAAAAACTAATTTCGAACTTTCAATTGAAAATGGCGGACTTCCTGTTGCGTTAAGGGTGTGGCTCCAATGATCTTTTTTGTACGTCTTGATATGCTACATATGTCTACCACATTCCGTTCCATTTCCGCTCTACGTTAAACGTACTGCAGGGGCTCAATTATTTAAATTTTGTAGGGGGTGCTAGCGAGCCATTTTTGTGTGCCTATTCCCGAAACCCATAAAATACATACATTTTCACCAGGCTTGATGCAACCACCAATTTAGGTGCGTTTTTGAGTATGTTAAGCCCCTCAAAAAGGCGATTAATTTGCCGTAACAATAACAATTCCTTCAGTTTCAATGGGGGCCCAATGACAACACCATAAGCCCATCATGCACGTCTCTCCCCAGCACAAAGCTTCTTAGGAGCCTTCCAGAAAGCTCAGGTACTTTCCCCATTTCCTAGTGCAGACGTAAATATTGCAAACCGTTTATATGACATTTTTTTCAAAATCCACCCTGGATTGATGGCATCTCTTCATTCTTCTATCCTCTTAAAATAATCTGGAACTCATATTAATGTTAAAAAAAAAAGTGAAATTGTCATGCCATGGGACCTTTAAACTAGTCTGGACCCAGCTTCTTATGTTTTTATCTTTTCCATTTAGGATTGACCCATCTCCTAGAACAAATAGTCTTGGGCTGTATGGAACCTGTGTCCCTGCAATCTGACACAGGTCATCATGTATCCCGGTCCAATATTCCTTAGGTCTTGTATATATTCTCAATAGGCAACTTAAATGAAGAATTCCAATATGTTATTCCCATAGTCTAGGGAAGTTCAATCAATATTGGTGAACATGAGCTGCTTTCTCTTAAAGCAAGTATGTCTAAAACTTGTGATGTCAAGTATAGAGTCTGGAGCTGCTCCAGGGACAATGAATGGGAAACTGATTTTGTTTTTCTTTTTTATACCCAAATGAGATTTATTTTATTGTAGTCTTCTTAGTTCTGAAAAAGAACGTGTACCCACACATTCCCCTGGTTGCTTTTAGTGTAATCGAAACTGCCTGTTTAAAGGAAGTTTTTCCTCGCCACTTTTGCACTAAATGCTTGCCCTTGGGGGGGGGGGGAATTGTTGGGTCTTTGTAAATTATAGAGCATGGTCTAGACCTATCTGTAAAGTGTCCTAAGAAAACTCCTGTTAAGACTTGACACTATAATGAAATTGAACTGAAAGTAAATATATAGAACATCGGTCCTGATTCATTGTCTATGGAGCAGTTCCAGACATTATGCTTGATGACATCACAAATTTGAGTTTTAGCACTCTAGTTTTTAGATTAGGGAAAGAGTTGTTCATATGTACTAATATTTTTTGGACTGTCTTAGACCATCGGAATTTATGATTTATGGACATAGTTCACCTTTAAAGTCTCCTAGCTTTACATCCTATCACTGTGAAACCCTTGCTTCTCCAAAAAATAAACTTGTCGGGAACTAAGAGAAACAGCATCTTGCACCAGTAACCACACTAAACAGTGATGTCACAGTGCACTGACACACCCTAGAGTACACTTCTACATCACCGCAGCAAGATTAGTTACACCACTGGAGGTCAGTGTCAGTGGCAAAAACAGCACTTTTAGTGGACGAAATTGACGATGCACATTTGCCTCATTGGGTTGCCGGTTACGCTTAATACTGGACATATATAAAAGATTGTTGTTCCTATCAGACACTTACACACAAAAACATAGGAAAATAGGGTCCAGGTTGAAAACCCCCCCGAAATTACCCTCTCTTCAAAAATGTTGAATATGACCACCTTCATAGTAAACTGGAAATCCAACAATAATATAATTTTATGAAAATGTTATTCATCACAAGGCACTAACGATCAACAATTTGTTTTAATTGAGGCAGACCCTGCAAAAAAGAAGGCTGGTGAGAAAGGGTTAATGTTAATGTGAAGCGTCTAAACTTGCAACACAATTATGCAATTCCTTCTAGCACCCACACTAACCCCACCCAAATCTACCCAACCCCACCTAAACCACCCTTGCCCCTCTGCATATCCTGAGGACATAGGGCAATTTAGCCTTTAATTAATTGATGCTGCTTCCTTGCTGTAAAAAGACAATAAATGAGGCTAGGGTGTGGGCCGGGGTGCTGTGTCAGTGTTGCTAATGACTGTACAGGGCTGTGGAGGGAGGGAAGGAGGAGTTGATAAATTAGGCAGGAGTGAACTTTACACCCCGCCCTTACCACTGGGAGTGGAAGAGAGGGAGATGGCGAGCGCAGGAGCAGGAGAGAGAGAGAGAGAAATGACAAGGCCTATCACAGTGATGGAGTGGCTGTGCTTCTCATGGCTGCACACTGCTCTCATTCTCATTCTCCGCCTGTTCGGAGACACAAACTGAGACGCGGTGCTTTTCAAACACACGTCTGCTGCATCCCTCTCCCATAGAAATTGTACCGCACCCCTCAGACAACATAAAAAACCTACACAGTAAGCAAAATAAGGCTCAGTGCGGACGGTAAGAGAAACACAACTGCTGTATTTACATACACATACACTAGTCATACTTTACACTGCTAGGGCAGACAGATCCGTCCTCAAGCGCCATCACACACTCGTGCGGATTTACGCAGAGTTAACATTCACAGGTGCTGTGAAAAAACATTCATTTTCCTGCTCACTGCCATACGTGAATACTTAATAATTCAGGGCAAAGGTCCACTTTATTGTAACTGAGGGTAAATAGGCTGATGCCAAAAGGAAGAAAAAGATGAATACCTACATGAAATAAATAATAACATTTTTGGAACAGAGAAAAGTTAGGGGACAGAACATAAAACAAAAGACAGAAGTTGAATAAAATAGTTTAGACTCAGCCAAGATAAGATGTGCAGTTGGCCACTTCTTATTTGTTTAGTGGTGACAGAGCTGAAAGAAATTATCTTAATAATAAAATGCTCTGTTAGCCACCCACAATGCTATATATACATTTTTTTCTACACTATTTACAATATATATATATATATATATATATATATATATATATATATATATATATATATATATATACAGGTCTCGCATAGTTATATTTAGCAAGATTAACGTAAAAATTGGCCAGAGTTCTCCTTTAAGTGTTTTTAGTTGCGTTACCCTAACCATCAGTGTTGTGCGTGAACGAGTTCAAAAGAACGCGTTCATTGAACACGCTCATTTTTTCGTGAACGTTGAACTGAACGCAACACATTTTTTAATAAAGAACTTGAACGTGAATTAGTTCACATTATGTGTCATGAACGGCAGACATCACTGTAAATGAACGTTGGAATTTGTTTTCCATTGAAAACTGAGTGACATCTGTTTTCTCTTTTGAAACGCAACGAGAGAAAGTTCCTCCCTCCTGTATTCTCGCTGGTGCCGCTTAAATCACGTATCACCAGACAGAAATGGTTTTGACATTGTGTGCGCAATGCATTGCGGGCAACGTAGTGTCCGGCTGAGAATAGTTGAATAGCATACTGGCTTCGGCACAACGTTACCCGTGATGAATTGCAGCAGAGCGGGGTAGGCATAGCAACGCCGCGTAGCAGGCAACGACGAGAGCGCGGAGGGCTAGAGGAGCGAGAGAGAGAGAGAGACAGACCAAAGACGAGAGTGAGAGAAAGCGCTGCAATTTAAAAAAAAATGTACTGCTGCAAGTTTCATCACCTGGTAAGAAACCCACAATTGCAGTGTCATGAGCAAATGTCTACAATGAGCAGCTTCAAAGTAGAGAGGCTAGTGATTTCTAGCTCGTAGTGTGAAAAAAAGTATTTATTTGAATATCTCACGAAAAAAGTAAAATGAACTGAACTTTGAACTAGTTCAGAATTAAAATTGTGAACTTTGAACGTGAACTGTTCACTTTGAGCATGTATGAACTGAACTTGAACTAGTTCAGAAAAGCTGTGAACTGGCACAACACTGCTAACCATGTGCAGATATTATAAAACTCTAACATAACCTGGGTGATAGGATTGGATCAGGAAGCCTTCCAGATGTCTCCCTGTAGAAGTAAGTAGGACACGCCACACCGAGAAGATGCTAGAGGGACTGCATATACTACCTGGCCTGGCCTGGCCATGCATGGAAAAATGAAGGAACACATCTTGGTTTTTAATAATTGTACGGGAGTGTTGAAAAGCTGGCAAGATTTGAAAGTAGCATCCCCTCTGGTCACCGTCTTGTATTTAGCTGCTGTAGCACTGCAGTTTTTCCAATTTGGGATCAATAAAATCAATTTAATCCTAATATAATCTAAAAGAGCTCAGGCTCGTACACTGGCGGGGAAGAGTATGCGCAGCGGGGCAAGGAGGCATTTCATTGGTTCTTTCCAAGCGGACCGTGAGGCAGTGATTGGTTGGCATTTTTACAGGATTACAGCAACTACAGGTGACAAATCTTTTTCACTCCTTTTTCAGAGCCCATACGTTATTTATTGCTGTTGGGGTGTAAAGACCATTACTGTCAGGTCCATTATGTCAAGAACAACGCAGACAATAAAATGCTTTAAGAAATTTTATTGCATAAATTCTGAATTAAATTTGGTGGTATGGCTCTGTCAGACAGCAGCAGCAGCGTTAGGGGACGCTCACACAGTTTAAGACTGGGAGAGCTAAACTATTCCCCCATATGAACAGAGCCGCAACGATGACATAGAAGCAAATGCCACGTTATACACAACAAGGTAGAGCAGGGGAGGAGGTGGGTAGTAAAAATGCGAGCAGCAAGCATTTGGAGCAAACTAAAGCAGCAGTTAGGAGCAAACTAGCAGCGAGCATTTTAGGAGCAAACTAAAAGGAGCAAGCAGAAAGAACAAACTGAATCAGCTTTAAGTAGGGCGCCTGGTGAGTGTAGCCATTTAGCAGCGAGGGGAGTGACCAACTGATGCGCTGATGCAGATCAGCTGCTGCAGATCAGCTGATGCAGATCAGCTGGTGCGATGGTGTTGTTGGCCAATAGCAGTCTTCAGCGTTTTGACTACCTGGCCTGCCAGAACTGAAGCTGACGCTCAATTTCAAACAATATATATACCTGTAAAAAATGCATATTGGAAAAGGTTACCAACCCTGCCTTTAACTACATGACCACAACTTAAAGGGTAACTACTTTCTTTTTTTTTTTTTAACCTGGACACTATTTTCTTATGTTTTGTGACTGATCTGTTTAAGTGACTGATGGGAACAACAATCTTTGAAATTGGTCCAGTATTAAGCAAGGCCAATAGGCCTATGTCACACTTCTTGCTTCCGGAACGCAGAGTAGGGAATCAGAACTTCTGGTCTACAGTCCCTTTCTCCATAATAATGTAATAATAATAATGTATAATAATGTATACTTTATTAATACCACAAGAGGAAATTCCAATGTTCCAAGGATTTAGAATATCAGCCATAATGTCTAAACCATCCAAGGTAGACTGACCACGAGCTACGTGGTTGTGAAACAAACGTTTCTGCTCCTGTAGAAGCTAGAAGTCTGTATGAAATCAACCTTGTTTTAAGAAAAACATGTTTTATCCGCAATCTTATGGAGAAAAACTACACTACCCACAATCCTAAGCGTAACAGCAACGTCTCTGATTGGTCCAACTCACTGTAACCATAGACATTTTTACCGTACCTGCGAAACCGCGAACGGCTAGAGCGAGCTTCTACCATTGAAGTCTCTGATAGTTTCTGTACACGGTCTTGTACCTTTTGCCTTTTTTGCCGTTTTCAAAATGTTTTTCACTTTGAGAGTTCAGGCAGACTTCAGGCAGGTTGCGGAGAGACTTGGTCCAGCAGTATCTATTGGGCTCTGCCATTGTAAAAAGCTAACCAGAAGAGCCATATCCCCACTCAGAGATGTTCTTCTGGTTTTCAATTATTGCGTGACATAGGCCTATTGTCCAGCTTGTATTTGCTTTCACAAAAGTGCTCGTTTTGTCACTGACAGGCTCAGATTTATATTCTAAGCGTCTGACAACATTATGGAGAGGATTTCTAAAGAGGTCGACCTTTCTGTTAAAGAGTAAGATCCTTTTTTAAAACATAAAAACATCCGCAAAATTGTGTTCGCTAAACCCACCAGACTCTATGTAAATAAACAGTAATTTTAGCTTTGTAAAATACAGTCAATTCAAAGTCGAACGGAAACAAAATAAAACTATGAAAAGCCGCTTTGGGTCGTCTTACTACTTTTCCAACCATCACAACTCTAGTTTAGGTTAAAATAAACACATAGTTTACCGATTTACATGTGAAGATATGTTGGCTCTATGCAGGCGCGTCGCACCCGTGGGGGATGTGGGTGTTTTAACACCCACACTTTTCCCTGTGAGAGGGTTGAACACCCACACTTTTTCTGCAGTTTTTCCGCAGTCGAACTGCCGCCGTAGCTACGTCGTAGGCTGTGTTCTCTTATAATACATCCATGGCTGTGTGTAGCGATTGCGTCCATAACAACGGTCTGTTTTTTATGGCAACGGTGTGTTCCCACTATGGCAACGCCAAGACCCGCCCTTCAATCACTACTATTGGCCGGGCGTCCAAGGTAAAGTGACCCCATTTGTTCAGGTCCTATCCCCTGACCAATCCGCTATCCTAACCATAACCACTCGAGGTGAAATGCCTAACCCCAACCAATCAGATGCTTCGGAGGGCGGGTCATGGCGTTGCCATAGTGGGATTCGTAATTTTGCCAGCGGTCTTGACAGACCGCGTCCAGTAATTTTAAGGAATAGGGTAAGGTAATGTAAGTATCTTTAGTGTTTGCCGTACATTTATTATCACTGTTAATGTGTTACATCAATGTAAAGCTTAACTCTTTAATGCTGGTACAAATTGCTATCGTAATTAGGTAGGTAGCGTTAGCTAACAGAACCTATCATTTAACATTAGGCTTTTAGCTAGTTAGCTAGGTTGTCTTTTGCCATTTGTGTTGGTAAAGTTTAATGTACGGTGGCATGTTCATCTCTTTTTATATGCCGTTACTGTAGCTTTATGCGTAGCAGAGATTTAGAAAATGATGTGTTTATCAGTTGTAACTACAGGATGGGAGGTAACTGCACCTTTTTAACTTCACTAGCAACGTTAAATGAAAGCTAATATGTACGAGTAGTTTCCCATGTAAGAAGTATAACGTTCCGTAACATTAGCAACGTTATAGCATTCATAATAAACGGATAAACGGATCATAATATAATTACGTATGTGCTAATTTGCATACATAGCACAACAGATCTAAACACTGGGCATAGCCAGGTGAAAATGTCTTGTTGACATATAACAGACTAAAAGACTTAATGTAAAGGTCTGAATGGAACCCATTAGGCTACCCATGAGCATTAATACATAGAGGCAGGAAGAATTGCTTTACCAGTACTGATTATTGAGTGTATTAAACCAGTATTATTATTGCAGAGATGGGGTTTGCAGTATCAAGATGCAGAAAGAAAGAGGCAGGAGAAGATTGACACTTTTTTCAAGAGAAATCCTGTAAGTGAAGTTGAAAGCTGAACGTTGAAAAATGTTGACATTAAACAGCAGTAGCCTATTTCCATTAGATATTGTTTGCATTTATTTCATGATATTACTTTTCAATATTCACTGAGGTTTGCTAGTGCCATAGCTGTACCTGTTTGGCCCTATTCCTTTACACTGCCCATTATTACCACTTAGGAGAGGAAGTTGCTGGAGGCATCAGTTTCAGAGAGAGCACAGGAAGGTTCACAGGTGAGCAATGAAATGAATGTTACAGTTTGTGAAAGAGGTCTATATTAGTATTCTGCTAAAATACAACACATTGCTTGTAAAAGAAATGAAATGAAATAATTTCTAACGTTCTTTTATTGAACAAATTGAACATTGACTTGAATATAAAGGCAGCACTAAAAAAGAATGACCATTACATTTAAATGTGCAGTTTTCTACTCATATTTTCTTTCACCTAAAACAAAAAGAAATCTGTTTTGTGTCTATAGCGATACGTCGCAAACTTTCGTGATGTGTATATTGCGGCGGTTGATATTGCGATGACGATAAAAAAAACGATATATTGTGCAGCCCTAGTTCCCTAGTTATACTTTTCTAGTATCACTCATTTAAATGGGAAACTTTTTATATCTTGTATGTTATACATTTTGTACCCCTCTGTCATTGTATCCATCGTTTTTATTGTTAATAAACAAATCACATCCATCCCCCTCACTTTTGAAAAGCTTGCTACGCCCCTGGCTCTATGTACGGTAAAAGCATTGTTTTTTTAAATGGAGTCTGGTGGGTTATGCGCTAGTGGAATCAGAGCTGTTTTCTGGTTAAACAGAAAGGTCTATCTCTGAAGGGATCCTTTCCATAATGTTGTCAGACATTATTAGAATTAAGGGTGCTCCGATCAAGATTTTTGGGGCCGATCACTGATTGCTGGAAGACGCATCGGCCGATACCGATCACCAATCGCTTTTATGAACTGAAAATTACGCCATTACGTAACAGTCACACATGTTTGGAGAATGTATCAGTAATTGTTTGGCTTTTGTCCTAGCTCAAAATCTAAAAAATGTCCTTTCAATCACTGCAGACATTTCTTCAGCAAACACACACACACACACACACACACACACACACACACACACACAGACCGACAGACACACTCAGACCGACACACACACACCGTCAGACACACACACAGACCGACACACACACACACAGGGAAACAGCTTTGAGTGAAAAAAAAAATGTTCTCAGGAGTAGTGCGCTCTTAATACATCCGTGGTAGTGCGTCATCTGATCGGCCTATCTGATCAGCATTTATGGAGACCACCGATCAAACTATTTAAAGCCATTATCAGCCGATACCGATCGGTGACCGATCAATCGGAGCAGGTTACCTGAAGAGGCCAAATGACAGACACCTTCCTTTTCTGCAGTGTATACTATCTGCACATCCCACTCGCTGTGCCTCTACCCCACTGAGGTGATAAGTGACCAAACAGCAGCGCCTGCACACTTGTCCCTGCTGAAAAGAACAAGTATTTGATCAATGAACTCATCATCAGATATTAAAATGAATGAGTGTCATGCTGTGTTTTAAAAAATATGGCCTCTGTCTTTTATTCTTAAGGACAAAGCAGGAGTTCTTCACTGCTGCCTTTATGCCTTTACACACACACTGGTCTATATCGACGTTTCATTTCCATTCAGGTGCCGTAGGAAATTCTGCCGAATGTCCCTCATTTTTAGCCGGGTGTCCGTCACCTTCTGCTTTCTTTGTGTTGGCATTCTAAACTCCGGTGGATTTATGAGGACTACTCTGCCCTACTAAGGCAAAAGACCTTAACTCACCAGAGTGTGAAACTGAGAAAAATGACTTCAAAGTTATCTTAATGTCCTGACAATTGAGTTATAGGAATAATATTGTAATTTTCACATTTTGTAGTGTATACCTGTATTAATCTATCTACCAAAAAAAAGAACTCAAATTTGACCTTTGACCCTTTTTCGGCAGTTACTGTATTCTGCCTTAGCATTGCCCACAAAATGACAATCGGTCATACAAAGGCAAAATACCTTAACTTCCATTTTATAGCACAATGTTATGATAACACTTAACATGTAAGCAATACTAACCCTATTGGACTCACTATGATACAAATGGCTTGACATTTATCAAAATCATATGAAAATGATATATCAACTGAACAAGAAGTTGAAGTACTGAGAATAGTTGGAAAAGTATGAATGGTTTTAATCAACATGAATTTTATAAAAAAAAAGTTGAGTAACACCGCTAAAGTATAAAAGATGTGAAATATTTAAAGGTTTTTTGAAAAGGTATGAATTTCTTTTCTAACTGAAATTATGAATAAGTATGGGAGACTTACAAATGCTGTGAGAAACATGAAACATGAAACAAAATGTTCAATTCAATTCAAAGGGGCTTTATTGGCAGGAAAGTCTCAATAACAATGTTGCCAAAGCTTCAACATAGAATTTGACCAAATATTCGGACAAAACACAATAAACAGTAATATGAACATTAACACAATATTAGGATGATTTAGATTAATTATACTTCTTCTCCCTCTGTCTGTCTGTCTATCTGTGTGTGTGTGTGTGTGTGTGTGTGTGTGTGTGTGTCTGTGTGTGTGTGTGCTGTTAAAGATCAGAGCTGTGTGAGTCTGCAGAAGGGCATGAGGCCTGATTCTTCCCCTCCCTATTCTTCATCCTCACAGTCATTTCGCACAGTTAGTGACCTCCAGAAAAAGCTCCTGGAGGTAGCTGGCATCAGGGGAACAAGATTCTGCAAAATCCCCTTCTTCTTGACCTTCTCAACACCCAGGTCCTGAGATCTCAAGGTAAAGGGTATGCAGGTGTTGAACTTCTTTTGTAGGAAGTCCACCTCCATGAACTCGTCTGCCCTATGAGATATCTTGAGCCACATGGACCTTGACCCATGTCGCAGTTGAATCACTTTCAGGTCCGCCAGTCTGGGCATTTTCTTCAGCTTTGCCGTGGAATGGCCATTCACCCAGTCCCTGATTGCCTCGCTTTTGAGTTCCATGACCTCCATCTTCTTAGAATTTGAGTTTTTGACAACTACTACTGTCCTCAAAATCGTACACCAGTCCTCCTGGTCTGCGTCTCATCTCTTGTTCCACGCCATGATGCAGACTGTCGGCACTCATGGAAGTGTGACCAGGCTCAAAGAATTTTAGGGTGACATCTTCAGTTGCTACAAGATTGGAGTTGACCAAGGACACAAGAGACAAAAGAAGGCACCAGTTCTTGTTTTGGGCACTGCAGTTGTCAACCCAGTATATTATATGTTTGCAGTCCCTCTCTTTTTCTAGTGCCACCACATATGCAGATATGATCTCCTTTGCACTCCGCCCTGCAACTCCTTCATGCCAGACAACAGAGATGTTTTTGTTTTTGTTGGTTTTCCCTCCCACTGATGCAAATGTCTCGTGGTAAACACAGATGCGCCTGGTGAAGAGCGCAGATTTCACACCAGGCATTCTAGGAAGCATTACCACTTTCTGCTTGTCTACACTTCTGACTGACGTACTATCGGGTACTATCGATCTGCATCGGCACGGTAGTGTAGCCTGGTTTCAACAGCTTTGGCCTTATGATCTTTCCACTTGTCACACTGCAGACAGTTTTCTGGGGCTTCCTTCTGGTGCTTTTCCTTTGTGTGCTGGTCTTGCAGCAAACAGCTTTCGCACTCCTCTCCGAGTTTGGCAAAACTGATGTTCTTAGAGCTTACAGCTTTTCGATAGGTATCATAGCTGCATTGGTGGCCTTTCTCCAAGTAGTCAGCAAACATCAGCTTGATGCTGATGTCACTGGGCAGATACCGGCGGCAGGGTGCATGCTCCCTCCTGTAGTGGCTGATGGTTGGACTAAAAGACTCAATATGAGCATACAAGGGTTCCAGGTCGAGCTTGTTTGCAGGCTCATGTCTCCCTCTCTGGTCAGCAGGTGGGGCTAGGGCTGATGCTAGTTCTTTGCCCATCACTGACAGGACTATGCTATCATTTGTTGGATGATAGCCTAGTGTAGAAAGAAAGAAGAGTTTGCATACTTGCTGTGGGTTTCCGCCTGCATCTTTCAGCCTATAGATGAAAGACCTGCTTCGCCTACTTGGATTTGCACAGACCTTTGCCATTGTGACCTGGCTGACACAATGAAATAGAAAGGCTCTCTTTTCTTGGTATGTATGAAATGAGGGCAGACAGTGCATCGAGGGAAGGCCCTGGTGCCATCAGTGAGAGTGGAAGGGAGTCTTCAAAAACTGCGGTGGAATCTGGTGTGCTGGTCATGAAAATGCCATCTGCTTCATGGAAGAGATCATCACTAAGATCTAGACAGCTATTCAAAATGGTCCACTCCAGTTTTGCAGGGGGCATACATGAACTGTCCACTCCAGTTTTGCAGGGGACATGCTGCTGAATGTCTCCAGAAGTAGGTGCAACAGAAACTGAAATGAATAAAGAGCATTAATTAGAAACATGCAGCTAATTAATAGTACATACAGGAGGATGTCTATGAATTTTTGAAAATATTTTACTTGGTGTCGTGAAAAAAAAAGCCTATCAGTGTTAAATTTATAAGAATATGGTTTAATATGATAAGTGATATCCAATGATACATTTTATTTTCTTTCTTGGCAAATCAAAACGTGACATCGAGCTAAGGAAACGGCCTGCTTTGCAACTATAGCTTTAATTTCCCCACTAACCCACAGCTACACTAAACTCTAGGATTGCATAGATAGAATTGACAGCCTGTAACAACCTGGGAGTTTTGACTAGCTAGCCGGCAGCAAGTTTTAAAAACTCGTGGTGGATTTAATGGATTTTCTCGTTGGTTGTTTGGCATGGATTTTAACCAGGGTTCAACAAAAGGTAGGCTCTAAATTACTACATTCCTGCTGCTGCTGGTGTGTGTGTGTGTGTGTGTGTGTGTGTGTGTGTGTGTGTGTGTGTGTGTGTGTGTGAAAGGTGTGTCGTTGCGGCTTCAACCAACCAACTCGCGTAGTTTTCAGCCAGTGGACTGACATTGGCAGGCGAGCTAGCCTATGAGAAGCATATTTTATTTCAGTTGTACACGTAGCCTTGTATATTATGGGCTGTGAATTAAGATATCCTACAAGCCTGCTCTAATACACCGCTTGTTACTGGATAAGTTGTTGATTATGGCTCGAAAAGTGTTTGTGTCTAGTTTGTGAAGTAGCATCGCTAGCTAAAGGCTAAAGGCAGCTAGCTATCACTGGATTTTAAATTAGGCTACCAAGATGATCTTTTTTATGCACCCATGTGTCATTCTTACCTTGATCTTGGTGTTTACGTTTCAAAGCCATCTCCACCATAATTTCCCCCCGAGAGTATGCCATTCTTCAAACCTAGATGTCAATAATCTAACAAAAGCAATCGCTGTGAAAACAAAGGCTACGTGTGTGTCTGAGGTGATTTCATTGCTACATCATAACCCCCGTAACTCCAGCGTGGCAATACTTTGATGGTCGGTCAGAACATGGCAGAGTGCCGTAACTTCAGGGCAGCGCAACCGTAACTTCATTCGAGTGTTCAGGATCAGCGAGAAACTAAGGCAAAAAGCTGTAGCTGACGTTATGGGCTTCTACCACAGTTTCCCCTTGGCTTTTTGAAGTTACGGCAAAAACATCGTCTTATTTCCCCCAAAAAACAATCGAATTGAAACTTGATGTTTATCTACGTGATAAAACTTATGTTTATTGTCCTAAAAATTACAATAACTCATTTTCACCAAAAAATAAGTTACGACCTTTTGCCTTAGTGAGGCAGTACTGGTCCTCAGATCTCTGCAGGGTAAATCCAGACAGCTAGCTAGACTATCTGTCCAAACTGAGTTTTCTGTTACACGACTAAAACAGCATTTAAACGTACACATGTTCCACCAAAACAAGTTCTTTCCCAAGACTATTTTGCAGCAGCAGTGTTGCTCCGTCCGGCGCTTAGCACCGCCCATGACGATTGTGATTGGTTTAAAGCCCCAGTGTGTAAGAATTTCTCCCATCTAGCGGTGAAATTGTATATGACAACCAACTGAATTTCACTTTGTAGCCCCCCCATTCCGAGTGCGTTATAACTCATACGGTGGCCGAACCCGAAATTAGCGACAACTGTCCGTGAGTGTCCCTTCCAGTGTAATAATAGTTTGATGTTATTTTGGTACCATTTCATTGCTAACATCAGCTATCAGGTTCCCAAACATTTGCAAGCTAATGTTAGTAAAGTATCAGTGCTATCGTTATGCTGTATATTGTACCAGATTAATAGTGTAAGGCGATGTTTACAGCGTAGGAGTGGTTTTAATATATTTCTCTGAGCAGTATGAACAATGTCAATGAAACTGAAATGATCTCTTACTATCTCCATCGTTTACACGCAGCTGTTCTAGCTGTAGCTAGTCTGTGTTACAACTCCATGATGTGAGTTGTCTGCCAGGGAAATCACGGCACATATGATTACGTTTATGTTACAAGGTAGACAATCCTTTTTCATCATTGACGCGAGGAAAAGTATCCTAGACGTCGTTCTAGCGTTATGCACAACCATGCTATATTTAGCCAAGCAAGTAGCAACTATAAAACTTTTACACAAATAGGCAGAATTACCTGTTGAGAAGAAAGCAGGCAACTTTGGCATCCCTTTTAAAATCCGTGCTCCTCATCAGCTCTTTCCATCTTGGAAAAGCCACACCAGTATTAACTTTGGTCGGGTTGGTTTGCCTGTCACGTTGTTGTTGTTTTAATTTCCTCGGCGATTCAGTTACATGTCCTCGATAATAGACGCAACAGGCTTTCAAATCTTCCGGCAGTGAGTCACAAGTAATCTTCTCCCCCCTCCCTCCCTGGCATACGTCACAGTCAGTGCCACTGAGTGAAAAGCGTGAAATGCAGAGCAGTATAGCCTGTTTTCCCTTACGAGCTACCGTATTTCAAGATGGCGCATGGCTATGGAGCGTCTACCCCAGTTCATGTAAGCGCAAATGTAAAATTTTAAGTCAATAGAAATACTTGGAATTGATGGTGGTGGTCAATATTCATAAAAAAGGACAAGTTTGTGAAGGGCAATACAGATTTTGATAATGAACAACTACAAATGTTACACAGTGCTGTGAAGGAAGGTCTGGCAATGCGAGACCACACACACACACACACACACACACACACTCACTCCCAGTCTTAGTCTTAGAGCGCGGAGTGGAACAGTTGTCACAGCAGTTAATTTAGGGAGACAGATATGAGGGTTGCACCGGGCTTCCAAACTGGCTCTGGTGTTTGTGAGGAGATGGTGATGCTGCAACCGGGGTGGACACCTATGGAGAAAAGGGCACACACAGCAGGAGTGTGTGTGTATCTCCACGTGTGTGTGTATAGTACGAGTGTCCATACAAATATATTTAACTGTGGTGTGTTTAACCTGTGTTTTGGGGTCTTGTAACAGTCAGTTTTGCATGTGCATACTGTAGATGTGAAGCATGTCTAATGTGTGTGTAAGGTAAAAAGGGGAAAACATTCATGAATTGCAAATATCCTCGGACTGCAGATAAGAGAAGACTAATGGTTCGTCGGTTAACGTCCTCATAATTACAAATCACATCACATCTTTTCAGCCTGTCGGGTCCATGGCAACGGGTTGGATTTACTGACATTAATGTAAATTTAAAACTCCCCCAGATTGATCCGAATGGCTGCTGAAATTCGTTTCACTCCTTCATATTGATTTAAATCTGTTGCTGGAAAAGCACTAATTAATAATGATAATAAAAGTGTCGCAGGTCGTTAAAATCAGCACCTTGACTTCTTTTTTTCTTACCTCCCTGTTTCTGTCTTTCCTTTACAGACCAACACGACGCTCCGGTTACCTGCATGTGACTCCTAGTGGCACACTTTACGCACTGGAACAACATTTTTTTAATGACAGGAAATGTATATGTAACTCTGTTTCAGATGATTTATGACTAGAATCTTTATAATAAGCAACCTAATTACAGGAGCTATTAAAATTACATGCAGCCAAACCAATTAAGTTGTCTGGCTTTCGGAGTGTGTTTCCTGTGGGGGCATTAAAGGTTCATCAGCAGTTTAAAGAGCACAGTGGTTTTATTGAAATATACAGAAGATCATAACCACAGAACCATTACAGCATGTACAACTATGTAAATGTATATGTATGGGTTCATTTTTTATGAGGATAGGTATACAGCTGGAAGGACAGAAATGGAGTGTAACGTACATTGGTACAAATAGGTACCCATATAGAATATATGAGGGTTTCTTTGAATTTTGTGTTAACATGTTTGTGCTTTGCTAACAGCAGCCTCCCCTTTACCAGTGACTTATGGCGCTTACCCACTGCTAGTACCAGCTCTACTCTACTCGGCTCAGCTCAGCCGCGGTGTCCCGTACTTGTTT
Source organism: Gymnocephalus cernua (assembly GCA_023631565.1). Classification (NCBI taxonomy): domain Eukaryota; kingdom Metazoa; phylum Chordata; class Actinopteri; order Perciformes; family Percidae; genus Gymnocephalus; species Gymnocephalus cernua. The sequence continues at coordinate 26,447,443 of CM042425.1, forward strand.
TTCCATTGCAGATTTAGTACCGCCTCATGCGTGAGGCATGTGTTGCTGGTCGGGTTTGTTCAGGACACCCCCGTCTGTCGCTAACAATGATGACGCAGTGATTGGTGACGATTCTCTCTGACCAATCCGTAGTCTGCAGGTTTTCACGTCACCTTTTGGTATCGCCTCAGCTCGCTTGGAACCTTGATGGAGGTGATACTAAAAAAAGTACCCATTAGTAGGTACCAGAAAAGGCGAGTAGAGTCGATGCGAGTCGAGCAGGTACCATGTAATGGAAAAACGCCATTAGACTGGATCAATGGCCTTCTGCTCTGTATGTGTTAATGTTCTCAAACTCCGTTCACTTTGGGAAACAACAAACTTCGAGCTAGCAAGCTACATGCTGAAAATGGCAAGTTTTGAAGAAAATTTGGATCGTGCAAATGCTTGGTTCTTTCAAGGAATGATTGTAAAGATTTACAAAGAATATGTTTACGGCATTTCCTCAAACTTTTGGGACTGATTGGTGGGATTGATGTGGACGAAGTACACACGCGATACACTGGTGCAAGAGCAAATTACGTTTAACCATGTATCCAGCTAATTTAAATAGCTTGCGTAACTGTATTGTGTGAACAGTTATCTTTGTGTAATATTGGTTGTGGTGTTTTCTTTTGTGGGGTGCAAATGTTCCACCAAAACCAGTTCCTTCACCGAGACGATTTTGCACACTCCTCCGCAGCGCTGTGAAGGAAGGTCTGGCAAAGCGAGACTAAGGCCGCTGACACACCGGGCCGATTATCGGCCGTGGGACAGTCTGGCGAGGTCAGTGACTCGAGTCTGTTCGGTGTGTTCCGTCAGACAACCTTCATTTTGGCCAACCCGACGTGTTCAGTTCGAGACAAGGCCGTTCGGACTAAGCCGGAAATGGCGAGCGGGCAGCCTCTCAAAATCTGACGAAAATCTTTTAAACTGACCTTTGTCGATCTGAAATGAAGACAGATTCAGCAACTGCATGGCCTATTTCTCGTTTAAAATGTTTTCAAAAACACGTTTCGGTGAACTATTTTAGTAGAATATGAGATCGTATTCTGAATGATCCGCAATTGAAAAGTCCAAAATCCAGAAGCAGCAGGCAGACCCACGTGACGCGTCCGTCCAATCAGCTGCCGGTTTTCTTTTTTTTGGGCGACAATACAGAGTAGCACCGCCTACTGTTATGGAGACGTATTACGTCACTTTTTGGACCTCGGGGAGCCAACTGATCAGTCCAACAGCCTTTTCTGCCAAAGGTTGGGCCGTCTGGTTAGTGTGTCTTCACCTTAAGGCACACCTAGTGTCTGTGCTCTTTGTTTTCTCCTGGTGAGAAGGAGAAGAGGAAGAAGGGTGTAAAAGACCTGCTGTGGGAAGATAAAGCTATATGGCACTGTCACAAGTCTCCCATTGCAAAAGAATGGGGGGAGCTGAACAAGTGAGGGGAGTGACAGAGGAGTGGACTGGTCCATCCATCACGACCACGTAAGACTGACACAACAAAAGATGGAGTGCTGGGAGAGGCCTCTCGGCTGCGAGGGTCTGGGGAACTCGAAACAATATTTTTTGGCGCCTGTCAGGCTGTCCAATACGGGAGGCCGATATATGAACTATCTAGCACTGATGTAATGCGCCTCATAAATCTTCTTTAATTACTCGGCATGGGGACAGCCAGTGGGAGCCCGCGCCTGGATTTATGGCGTCTCCGCTTGGCATCTTAACGACTCTGTGCTTTTAATATCATTACCCTTTAATTTATAATGCTGCCAGGGTGCACACCCAAACCTTCAGCATAACTCTTGTTTATTTATGCCTGTTTAAAGGCCACTTCAGTGACACAGGCATTTAGCACATTTCAGTTGGGCTTTAATCATTTGTCCTAATGAGGCCATTATGCAGCAGTGTCCTCTGGCTGGCTCCAACTGTGGCTTGATGGTTCGGGCCAAACCCTGGGAAGCCAGTGAGGTGGCAAAACAGAGTTTGCTGGGTCATGGTACTGTGCGTGTGGGTCTTGCTCCTGCTCCAGACCCATTGCCACTCTCTGGGGGGCCAGAGTCTGAATGGCAGCATTTAGTTCTGGGTGTTCTCGTCCAGCAAGACTCACATCAGCCACGCTGGCAGAAAATGTCTCTTCTCTTTCTTTATCTTCCTTTTTCTGTCCAAAGATGGTGAAAAGCCCTCAGCGTTCCCTTTAGTTGTCCCTTCCATTTCCTACTGTTCCCCTCATTACCCCTTCACGTCTCCTTTTCTCTATTCATTCAGTTTGCACCCTTCCTTCCCCCAATTTATCCTAGTCTACTCCTAACTTGTCTGACTTCTGAGGAGAATGAACAGAGGGGTGGAGAGAGGAAAGTGTTTGTGTGGGGGGAATAAAAAATGAGTGTGGGGTGAGGACAGGCTGCGTTTCTGCTGCCATGTCATGCTAATGATTTCCAGATCAGGCTCCATATTACACCCAGGTGATAGCCCGTCTCACCCGTCTCCCTAATGCTAGCTGCTAAATGCCTGTGCAACCGCAGGTGACAGTGACATATTAGTTTTGCGTCGCTCTGCAATCTGATACCTCGGAGTTTGCCACCATACTAAAGATTTGATTAATGTTGTTCCATTTGGAGGCTGTAATTGGCTGCGACTGGAGCGCAGAATAATCAGGCCTTCCTATTCAGAGCAGTGAGCGTGTAGAGAGGGAGGGAGAGAAAAAAGGGGGCAACAATGCTAACGAGCAAGCTAGTTAATTAAGCCTGCTGCACAATGGCGACAGTTACTGATAACTCCTATGACAAACCGGCTTTTCTCCCCTCCTCTTCCTCCTCCTTCTCATCCTCCTCTCATTTCCTCTTCTCAAACACCATCAAGAGCGAGGTAGGATGTAACATTCACACATAACTTGTAATTTTTGAGTGTTTCTGTTAAACAGTGATGAATGTTCAAAGTGGGAACAGGTACACGGTTGAAAGTCTTTCAAGTCTATCCTAGTCTTGCATTGCCTGACCCTCCGCCGCACCGCTGCGAAGGAGGGTCTGGCTAGTCCACACAGCATTCCGGGATGGCAGAAAAACGCTCTGGTTTATTGGCATGTCTTTAAACTAATCACAGTTGTCTTGGGCGCCACATAGAGCCCCAGTGCCTCTGCAAAATAGCCTCGGGAAGGAACTTGTTTTGGTGGAACGTGTATGTTCAAAAGTTGTTTTAGTCGTGCAACAGAAAACTCAGATTGGACAGATAGTCTAGCTAGCTGTCTGGATTTACCCTGCAGAGATCTGAGGAGCAGTTAACCATAGTCATCATAAATCCACCGGAGTTTAGAATGCCAACACAAAGAAAGTGTAAGGTAATGGATATTTGCCTGAAAAAACAAAATCCACAGCCATTGTTTCTGCAAAAATGCATTCTAAAGTTTAGTCAAACCAGTTTGAGGCATCAGCTGTTTGAGTTACACAATGACAAGAACATATAAATGTCAATGGAAACAGGAAAGGGAATTTTGTATAAAAAAGTAACTTACTAAAAAAATACCTCACGATTTGGCATGAAGACATGAAGACAACCTTTAATAAAAATGCATTCTTTGAAACAAGATTATTGTTGGGTTATTATTGACCATGCTGGCCCCTTCAAACCACATCACCACAACAAAGATCTCCTCAAAGGTCTCCTAGCCCTGTTCAAAGTCTGCATAGAGGTTGGGGTGGATTGATGGGTCAAGCTAATCAAAGCTTTTTTTTATAACATTGCATAAGATAAGGTGTTGTAACTACTTCTGCAGAAACAAAAAAGCAGTATGAATGGGAACGCTGAAAATATGTGAACAACAAATAGGTTGGAATTGTGGCCCATGGACAGCACATGTAGCTGTAATATGATCTCTCCTTATGGCTGCAGGTACAATGTAGTAGCTTCACTTATTAACATAGTACTCAAAATAGCATAAAAACTTTGTGGCAACACTGTTTTTTTTTGCGTCAGTAAAATAATTGTGAGTCAGTCGTTACGTCAAGCGGTTGACAGCTTATTTAGCTGATGGCTGTCACTGAACTGTAAAACAGCAATTAAATGAGCGTGGGATTCATCATGTTCATGTCGTTGCCTCGTCTCCTGGCATTGCTCTCAGACACAGAATACATTCCCTGGCAGTCAATCAGTAAAACTAGTACTTCTCTATTAAACAGTAACACTATAGGAGCACGAGAATATTTGTTACATGTATTGTCTCATTACTGGGTGTCACCTTACTGGTAGTCTGTAGTCTGTGCTCAAGTGTAACGAAGAAAGAGAATCCTTCAGTTGAACTGGGATCAGGTATTTGTGTTTGCAACTACCTGCCCTGATGAAGTGTCTTTGAGCAAGACACAGAGCCAAATGTGCATATCATCTCTGGATTATGACAAATGAGGCTGTGATTTAGAAGGTAACATTTTGGGCATTAGTGGGAAGTATCACGTAATAAGCATTGTTGCACTCAATACAAAGGACCTTGTTGCGATGAAACATTGAAGCAGATATTTGACTCTTCTTTGTGTTCCCTGTTTTGGAATCTGGAACAAAGCTGGAGCCAACATGTCTGCACCACCAACAAGGAAACTCAAAGTCATAACATGTTGATCCCAACTTGTATGAATGAACTTGCTGACAGGTTGCTAAAGTGTCAGCTCACATAACATGAACAGCTACAGCAGATACCCAGGTGAGTCCAGTGAAAACTGGATATTAAAGCTACCTATACAACACATGTTTCCTCAGTGACCATGCATTCACTGGATGCTGCCAAATCAGCAGGTCCTGACAAGTTGTATCCTTACTATCATAAATTAGCTGTTATAGCTTAACCTCTGACTTATAATTTTAATCATACCCCTACCAACAATATGAATCCTAACATATGGAAATCTGCCTATTTTCTCCCTTTGTTTGAAAGGAGGGGATCCCTTAGTTGTTAATAACTACAGGCTGATTTCTAAATTATGTGTTTTTAAGTCTTTGAAAAGTGACTGAACAACTTAAAGACTTCTTAGACACAAAGAGAAAGTCAAAATCCAATCTTCTTAAGATCTCAACTGCTTAAGTGGTTGAAATTGAAATGGTGACAACATATACATATTTAGGTATTATTATTATTGATCAGAACTTGTCATTTAAATCAAACACTGAAAACCTTATCTCCAAGCTGAAACGTAAGCTTATTTGTTATAAATAAGTCTGTTTTTTCCTCCAGACAAGGACAAATTTGATTTCAGCAACTTTTTTAACCTTGATTACAATGATCTGCTCTTTATAAATGCACCTGACAAGTGCCTAAAGAAGTTTGATACTGTATACCATTGTGCTTTACATTTTATTACTAGCCGTGGAAATCATGTGCACCACTGAACTCTGTTAGCTGCTGCTAAATGGCCATCTCATGTCCACAGATCTCCACAGTGGTTAGCTTTTATGTATAAATCTCTCCCTGGGTTGGTTCCTTCTTATATGTTTACTTACATGTGTTAAAACCAATATCAGTATGGCCTACGCTCTCATAATATTGTACAGATGTTGGTCCCCAAGGTTAGAAAAGAATTAGGCAAAAAACTCTTAAAGGTCCCATGGCATGAAAATGTCACTTTATGAGGTTTTTTAACATTAATATGAGTTCCCCCAGTCTGCCTATGGTCCCCCAGTGGGTAGAAATGGCGATAGGTGTAAACCGAGCCCTGGGTATCCTGCTCTGCCTTTAAGAAAATGAAAGCTCAGATGAGCCGATCTGGAATCTTGCTCCTTGTGAGGTCATAAGGAGCGAGTTTACCTGCCCTTTCTCTGCTTTGCCCGCCCAGAGAATTTGACCTACCCATGAGAAAGAAGAGACATCATGGCTTTCAAACAAGCAAAGTTAGGGATGAGCGAGTACAGCATTATCTGTATCTGTTAACCATATGAATTATCCGTATCTGTATCTGTACTCGGACTGGGCGGGGCCTAACCCGGAAGTGGGCTGGAGTTAACCCGGAAGTCAGGTTGTCTTGAAATGGGCGGGGCTTTAACCGGTATGTTATTTTAAGCACGCAATTGATATGGGTTGATCAGAAATTGTTATATTTATTGCTGATTAGAAAACTATTTACATGACAGAATCAGCATTGAGCTTCAGATCAATGGTTTTGATCACGATAACAAACAAACTATATACAACAATTTTGCAACAATGAATACAACACATGTGGTTGCAATTATAAAGTAAAATGTAATGAACAAGAGTTTTCATACTCAACATAACTTTCTTTTTTTAACTTTGAATTTGTTTATGGTCAGTGTGATTTTTTTTATTTTTTTTTTTTATTTTTTTTTATTTCCACACCAGGTATGTGTGTGTGTGTGTGTGTGTGTGTGTGAGTGAGTAAGAGAGAGACAGGGAGAAAGAGAGAGAAAGAGAGAGAGGGGGGCAGGGGAGACTGTGTTCTACGGATCAAATAGTCCGACGCTGTTTTTGAGATCTGTATTGACTTATAAAATACAGCAAGAAAGTGTCAGACACTCAGTGCGTGAAGTAAAAAAAACTGGTTAGAGCCAGCTGACGGTTTAAAAAAGAAAAAAAATCTCCGACTGGCAGAGACGCAACGCGAGTCGCATTCTACCAAGCACCACGTTTACCAGAACTCTACTGGTTAATAAGTACTACAAACCGAAGTAAAAAACAAACCTGAAGCTGAAGAGACCCTGAACGTTAACGGAAAAGACCCGCGAACCTGAGTGACTGAGGGAGAGACAGAGAGAGAGAGAGCTGTTCTCTGTGTTCTGTGAGTGAGTGAGCAGAGCGTGTGTAGGGGAGGGGCGCTGTGATTACTAGCCTATCACAGAACGCAGACACAGTCAGCTACCCAATGAGGATTTTTATTCAATCCGAGCACAGATATTGACTCGTATTACTCGTAAAATACTCGTATTCGGCAAAAGTGCTTTATCCGTACCGGATACTTGTTTCAGCCGAGTATCCGGCTCAACTCTAAGCAAAGTGGCAGTTGGTCAAGGCCACACCCCCACCCTCCACCTTGCCCCCCAAAATCCTATGCAATTTCTCCATTGACATTTTCAGTATAAGCCATGAAATCGTAACCGCCAATGTTAGACTTAAAACCAGCTGTGGCATGACTAAGCTATTGTATATGCTCATATAGACGCCAAAAGTTTGTGGGGCACTAACCTTGTTTTGAGATAAATGTCTTTTATTTGCGATGTCTTGGATAAGTACTTTACCCATTACCCACAATCCTGAACAATCCCACAGTGATGCCTCTGATTGGTGGAACTCATGCTGAACTCATGCTGGTGAGGAGGGGGAGGAGGCGGAGCTGCCTGCACGATCCGTCATGCACATGCGCAAGATGATTTTCCAAGGATCTACAACACTTCACGATTTACGACCTGTTCCACACTTCGGCCACTTCGGCCAGCAAGCTAACGTTAGTTTAGCTAACAGCTAATTAGGGTAACCGCTAGCCAACAGCTTGATTCAGTCTAAAATAACGTTAACTCAAACTAAATTCTGGGAAAGCAGGCTACAGCTGATGCAACAGCTGTTATATATTTTAACGGTTCTTTTCAGGTTTTATTTTGAGGGTCTTTTAAAGTTATTACATGCTGTTTAAGCTAGCGGTTAGCCAAATTAGCTATTAGCTAAACTAACGCTAGCTTCCTTTATTCAGTGGTGCGCGGTGGTTTGTGGGATTGTAGTTCCTTTGCTCGATATTGAAAATATGTACACAGTCTTAAACCTTTGACTTTTTGGGGATTTTCTGTTAGTTTTTTCACTCAAAATGACACGTTGTATGCTTATGAGTCACGTCGTAGATGGTTAGCCTAAGGCATGGTCTAAAACTCTTACTATACGGATTCTTCCAGACGTCAATGGGAAAAATGAATGGGAAATTTACTTCCGGAACCCAAGGTCTCTCGGAGTGTGGACTGTTGAGCTCTATAGCTACAGACACAAAAATGGCACATACGAAAGCTCATTGTGGGACTGGCTCTAGTGGCTGTAATTCTGCACCAAGGCTGAATTTCGGGAAAGAGACTTCAGATACAGTATTAAGGGACCACTAAGGCCTATATAAAAGCATCCAAAGAGCACCGTGTCATGGGACCTTTAAATATGCTGCCCCTTCTTCCAGGAATAATGTTCAGAATGACCTTAAATGGCCAGAGCTGATTACTATGCGTGAATTTAGGTCCATTTTAAAGGATCAAAAAAATAGTTCTCTTGGTCAATGTCAATTCTCCTAAAAGTTCTTGCTGAAATTGTTTTTAAAATTGTCCCTATTTATGTATTACAACTGTTTTCTTATATTGTATTTTAACTGGATATTGTGCTTACTCATTTTGTAGTGTGTTGTTATTATAATTTTCTGTTCATATTGTTTATCTTTATTGCAGTAATTATGTTTATGCTGCCCTCTTGGCCAGGTACTCATTTTTAGTAGCCATAGTATACTTTACATGGAATCTTTTTTTAATATAAGTTCTACTGAATAACCTCTCTCTTGGATCATACATTAATATAAAGGACAGTGTAGAACAAAATGCATTTTATTTCTATTTGTTTTAACAATAAAATGACAATGCCTACTTGTTCATCGATAGCATACATAGCATCCAGTTTGAAGGTGTAGTGGTGAAATACCACACCTCAGCTGGGCACTACATTACAGACAATTACCTCTTAGGCAGATTAGAATCACATGGTTTTCAGAGTGAAACTCAGTTTTCATCACATCATTTGTCTATTTTCTGGTCAAATGGCTATAATTTAATATGTTTATATTAAGTGATCAGATGGCTATGTGTATTGTGAAAGTGGTCACTCATAGTGATGATCCTACAAAGAGTTAACACCCAACTCTGCAATTCCTCTACAGCAGTAGTCCCCAGCCACCGATAATTGATTCTTCCTGCTGCCAAGGACATGTGGTGTGAACTGTTGGGTAAATCTGCAGCTAACAAGATGGCACAGGATCCCCTTTCAGCCACCACCGTTTCAAGGAGAATTGATAAAATAGCGGGGGACGCTGAAGCACAGTTGTCGAGCGGCTTAATGAGTCACCATGGTATGCTATTCTGATCGATGAGTCAACCGACGTCAAAAATTATAAGGCAATACAGCAGGTTTATGTGCAGGGCTTTAAATTAACTTTTTTAATCACCAGCCAACACGGCTGATTTTTAGTTACCAGGCAATCAGATTTTCCACTAGGCACATGTTTCAGCTCCTCTGGTTTGTTTCACGTCGTTCCGTTCGTCTTCTCTGTTTTAGCGTAGCTTCGTATACGCTACCACACAGGTTAGGCACGTAGCCAACGGCTGTACGAAACGTCACCACATAGTGTTCATGGGAAATGTAGGATTATTTCTACAAGCAGTGTTGCCAGATAAAGATTGTGTTTCCAAGCCAAACACACACAAAATCATCCAATAGTTTTGGCATGAAACGGAATAAACGCTGACCCGTCACATCGTTTCTGCAGCCGGCTGATTCAAACAGACGCAGAGTTATTTGCTTCTTTCACCTCCGGCCAAATCGGCCCACAAGTTTACAATGTTACCTGCCAAAATATTTTTTTACGGCGAGTGTCAACTTAAAGCCCTGTTTATGTGCAATATACATGTATATGTTACGATGATGTGCATTAGGATATGTTGTGTGCACTTTTGCTGCCAACTAACACAACTGAGGCAGAACTATTCAAGTCTCCGAATGACTACATGTCAGGTTGACTGGACTGGTCATTCTATGTTGGAAAATGCAGCAGACGGGGCAGCAGCTATGACCGGACGTCTTTCTGGTTTCACTACCCGAGTCAAAGAGGTTGCTCCTGAATGCCAGTCTACGCACTGTGTCATACACAGAGAAATGATGGCTAGCCAAAAAATGTCAACTGATCTGAACAGCTTATTGGGTGAGGTTATTAAAGTTATAGATCCCATCAAATCACATGCCTTTAACGCACGTCTGTTTTATCAGCTTTGCGAGAAAATGGCACAAACACCGTCTCTCACACACTGAAGTCAGGCGGCTACGAAGGAGGAGATCCCTGGTCAGGGTTTTTGAGTTAAGAGAGCTGCTGCAGAGATTTATTTCAGAAACCAAGTCACCAATGGGAGCACACTTCAGTGATGACCTGTATGATATCTTCAACCTGCTCAATGAACTCAATTTGTCACTTCAAGGGAAAATTACATCTGTAACCAAGTTGGCAGGTAAAGTGTCACCCCCGCACCCCCACCCCCCTCTCCCCAGCCTCCCACTCCCGTTGGCCGGTTTGCAATAATATTGTCAATATTAATTCACTCCACAATGCAAAAAAACCTCGGGGACCCGTGCTCTACAGAACACTTTCACATCTTTTTTAGCTCATTTTTTTTCTTTTAAAGCCCACAACTTTACTGGGTAACACTTTACTTGAATGTATCTACATAAGTGTGACATGACACTGTCATGACACAGTCATGACACATGAACTCTAACCCTAACCATAACCATAACTTGTCATGACAAAAACCGAATGACACTTACTAAAAGAAGCGTCTTGTCATAAACGTTTATGACTTGTTTATAATGTTTATGACACGTTCATGACAGTGTCATGTCACTCTTATGTAGATACCTTCAAGGAAAGTGTAACCCTTTACTGTTTTGGTTCACCGCTCTCAAAGAGTTGTTTTTAGCAGCAGCAGGCAGCTGTTTGTAACTGAAAGCTCTGATAAACTTAGTACACTAACCTGCCAAACAAACACCAGCAGACAGACACAGTTAGCAACCAGATGTTAAACATAGTAGAGCATTTAGTAGCAAAAGAGACAGATATTTCCCTAAGGAGTCAAACAGCAAAACAGCTAAAAGAGAGTGAATATTTGCTTATTCCCCAGAGTCCTTATGTTTTTTTTTTTCAGGTGGACAAAAACACAACTACAAATAAATAATAATGTGCTCTCTAACTGCTGGATTTGTAAACGAGCAACTTTTTAGCAAAAAAAGAAGTCAGTGTTGTCTCAGCTGCCTGAAAAGGGCCCAAAAAAAATCAGTTATTGCACATTTAAACAACTGAAAAAGAAAATCTTTAATAAACCAATAACTTTGTCTTTGCTAAGTGTATGCTTTCTCACCCCCTGCTTATTTAAACTATGTGTATTATAGTGTTTAGGATTGCATTGTGTTGTAAATTTGTTCCAGATACGCAGAAACCATATGGGGCAAAAACAATAATATAAAATGATTGTTCATCAATACCCTACAGTGCTTTTTGGCTGTCTGTCAACAAACTTCAGCTGTGTCACATTTCCATACTACTGTATATTTGATTCTAACTCAGGCTGGAGTGTGTGGTGTGTTCACTGGAAAAATGACAGTGTATGCTCTGATATATTGCTCAGGTCTGGAATACTTGAAGAAAACTTTCATTACATCAAAGAGTATTTATGTAGGTATCTGTCACAAAATCTACTCTTGAATTCACAAAAGAGAGATTTAGTATTTTGGTGCCTGAGGTGTCTGAATGAGCAGTGTTGGAGCCTTGATCTCGGTGTTACATGGATTGTGCAACATTAGGAGGGCGTACCTGCAGGTCTGTGTTTGACGCCATGATGAACTCACAATATGCAAGGAGCAGCTCACTGGAACTCTTTAGCCCAAATATGGCTGCTTCGTCAAGCCTGTTGTTATTGGGATGCTGTATCTTTATATTTGTGTGTGTGTGTGTGTGTGTGTGTGTGTGTGTGTGTGTGTGCGTTTGTGTGTGCATGTGCGTGTGTGTGTTGAGAGAGTGGAGGTGTGAGAATAGGGGTGATGACAGCAAATGAGTGCTTTGTTTGGAGAGAGCTTTGGCCCTCCACAGAATAAGAGATTGCTATTTTGTCTAAATGCCAGCTCGCTCTATGTGTGTGTGTGTGTGTGTGTGTGTGTGTGTGTGTGTGTGTGTGTGTGTGTGTTGAGTCGGTCCTGAGCTGCCACCCAGTAGACTAATGACAAGACAAACAGCAGGTTAACTCTGTCTCTCTCACTACCTGTATGTTTATGTGTTGAAAGCTCTCTCTCCCTCTCAGAGCTCCCAGACAGTTGTGACATTACTGAACAGCAGGGCCAACGGTCCGTCAGAGTGTGTGTGTGTGTGTGTGTGTGTGTGTGTGTGTGTGTGTGTGTGTGTGTGTGTGTGTGTGACTGATGACAGCAAACAGAGAAAAACAGCATGTGCAGCCTGAGATGACCTGGGTGAGGAGGACAGGGGGAGGAGAGAAATGATTCATGTGTCAGGGAGGAGGAGGAGGAGGAGGAAGAGGAACAGCTCCTTGAACTGACGCTGACCCTAGAATAGCCTGTCTGATCTCACTCTGACCCCAGAGCCCTACCAGGGTCCCTGTAATGATAATAGGTTAAAAAGGGTTTCCGATTACATTTGAGTTTTATTTTGTTATTTTTCTTCAGTAGACACTCATCAGATGAGAACAGTTGTATCTGCTGTCCCAATGTGGCTCAGTAGCATCATCTTTTTCCTTTGCAGTTAAACACAAAACCTAAAGTATCCATAGGTGGGTTTGTTAGTTTGTTTACGTGAACTATACGATATTAGAATTTTGCCAAGGAGTGACAACATTTCAATTAAATATACTTTTACATTTTACTTTGAGATGTCCTGATGTTATATTTCCAATGAAAATAAAACGGAATTCCCATTTTTCATGGTCATTTTTGAAAATGGTAAAATCCTTTTGAAAATCTGAGTCAACCATCAAAACGTTTCAAACAACACACAAGGGTTAACCTTGTGTGTTGTTCAGGTCTGTGGGACCCGTTTTCAATGTTTGCTAAAAGAAAAATTATGCTATTTATTATTTCTTCTAACTCAAACTCAATGGCCTTGGCTCATTTTCTGTGAAGCACATAAACATTTTATTTTCAATGACTGCACACAGTACACTGCCCCCCTACACATAACTATTACATATGAGGTGTTCGGGGCTACTGGACCCGAGTGTATTTAATTGTAGGTGCTATGAAACTATGTTGTCTTTCTGCACCTGCTATTCCCACATAAAGTTACAGACGTGTTACATTCCAAGCACTTTCACCTGTTCTGATTAAGTTCTAAGAAATAAGCACCAATAATGATACAAAATCTGGTTTCTATTTTTTTTACCTTTTTATAATTGAATTTCCTTGTTTTCTCACAAAAAACGAAAATGATCATATGATCATGAATGTGATCTCACAGGGGAAAATGGCAAATAGAACCATAAATTATGTATATATCTTTGGTAATTGAGCTAAAGTAAACATCTGTTAAGTATTTTTACATAAATTGTTATGGCTGTATTGATTTAAAAGCATAATAATGTGGTGGGTCCACCAGACCCGGGAACATTGGCTATGTAACAAAAGTAAGGGTCAACTGTGCTGATCAATGTTTACAGTCAAATAAGCAACCAGATCCAGGTCCAGTTACTAACTTATCTCCGGGGAGCTTATTCCCCGGAGTCCTCATGGTTTTTTTGCCTCACAGTTTTCCTTGGATTGGGGTGGCACTTAAATCATGGTTGCAGCTGCCGTGGTCTTGCTCGATGCCCTGCTGTGTCCTTCTACGCTCTGCAATGCCCCGCTACGCCCTGCTACGCCCTGCTACGCCCTACTATGCTCCGCAATAGATAAAAAAAGCTGAAACATCAGACGATAGTCTTGAGACTGCATTTTGGCCAATGAGTTTTCCTGCATATAACAAAAGCCCACTCAAACATGATTGGTCAATACTACTCGGACTACAAATGGAAACTAGATCATCATCTGACAGCTTTAGTTACTTTACAAATTGAGATTGTTGCGCATTATCGCATTAATTAATTAACGGCGACAATTATTTTATCGCACATTAACGCAGTTTTTATTATTTTATTATTGCTGACCGCTGCCGCGCTTACAGGAACCAGAAAAGAAAAGAATTGGCGGATAAACCATAGATCAGAGTGATAGAGAAAACATGGATGTATCAAGAGAACAGACCAACAAACATGGAGAAGCGTACAGAGATTTTACATGGCCATTTTCATTTTAAAGTTCTTCCAGACGGCGCAGTCGATAGAATCAAAGTTATTTGTAACCACTGCAAAGTTGATTTTCTTTATCACCGGAGTACTTCCAGTCTGAAATATCACCTAAATGCAATACACACAGTTGATACCAGCAAATCATTCAATGATTCGGCAGACTACATTAGATGCAGCGTGTGGGAGAAGTATAGATAAACAAAGGAAAGAGAAGCTAACAAATGCCATAGCAAAGTGGATATCTACAGACTGCAGGCCGATTAATGTTATGGAGGACGTCGGTCTGAAAAACATTCTGAGAATCGCAACAAATGACGGCATGTACGAGATTCCCTCAAGACGCACCATCACAAGAAGAATACACAAGTTGTATGAAAAGGAAAGGACTGCAAAAGCGACAATTTTACATCGTGCACCTGCTGTTGCTCTCACTGGGGACTACTGGACATCACTGGGTAACCATAATTACCTTGGAGTTACAGTGCATTATATTGATGAACAGTGCGCTGCATTCACATGCTCTGACTGTAATGAAAACAGAGGAGAGACGTGCGCGGGACACTTTATTGAAGTTTCACAGCAGTGGAATGTGCCCTATTAATGATAACATGAAGGCCCTGGCAGTGGCAATAAGGTTTAATTTTGTATTTGCTTAGATTACAAGTTGAGATTTACACTAAATATTTTATTTAACTGCTACTGTATGAGCAAAATGCTGATGTTGAGTGTTTGCAGAACAAATGTTATGGCACTTTAGTTCATATGGCAGAACATTTCAAATAAAATTGCGCTACACACTACTTTTGAATTCATTATTGGATTTTGCGTATAATAATGCGATTAATCAGGGAAATCATGTGATTAATCGCGATTTAAACTTGTAATCGTTGCCCAGCCCTATTGCACACAAAACACATGTACTTTAGTCAGGAACGCTCTCGTGCTCCCTGGACCAGCCAAGCAGAATGCTAAGCTGAAACAGGGAGCGCCATGCAGAAAAAAAAGAGTGAGCCAAAAGAAAGACATTGAAAATCATTTTAAACTTTGAGTCATGTTAGGACTCTGAACTGAAGGTGGAGGCTGGAGTGGTGGAGGCAAAGCGCTGCCATCGGCAGCAGTGAGTGAAGCAGCGTCAGTGTTGCAGGGACCAGTGAGGAGGGAGTGGCATTTAAAAGGACCACCTTGACGTGAGAATGGCTGTGATTGGTGTGCGTCTGATAGGAATGTACAATTTTTATTACTACCCAACAATAGAACGGCCTACAAGTGCAGCTGGAATGACTAGACCATTAAACACTTGATTGTTGATCAAGTGACAGTTGATTGACAGTTACTGTTATACGATATATAGGCCCAAGTCCAGCTAAAATGCTTAGCAGATTAAACACTGAGTTGATTGACAGAGCTGTTTGGGTTGTTTCCAGTTTCTAAAATATGAGGATTTTTCTGCATTGAATACTTTTACTTGTAATACTTTAGGTACATTTACTAAAGATACTTACATACTTCTACTTAAGTAACATTTTTCAATATGACAGTGTTTTCACAGTGTGGTATTAGTACTTTTACTTCAGTAAAGGATCTAAATACTTCTTCTACCACTGACAATACAGCACCCGACTACAAAACTTGGATTTTTTTCTTTTAAGCAAGAGAGAGAGAAAAGACAGAAAGTGACAGACAAACACCATCAACCTCTTTACCATCTGGTGGGTGCTATTCCAATGCACTTCACCGAGGCCCCTGACATAACTCGGGGGTGGGGGGGGCGGCTCTCTTTTTGAAAGCTACCAGGCAAATTAGGCCCAGTTCAAAAGGTTCTGGCAGTCCCAGCCATTTATAATGGGGTGATTTATTATCCAAGTGCTCCTCCTTTGAGCGGGGGCTGAAGGAGGAATGGTAAACATTGACATAAATCTCAAGGGATTGCATTTGCAAATTGCGGCTCTCTCACTTTAGCCTCCTCTCATACAGTCTTTCCTCTCTCATTCCCCTGAGAATCAACACAACTGTTGACGAATCAACACAACATGTCTCGTAAACAAACCCACGTGTCACCTCTCCGCCCCCACTCCTGGACTTAAAAGGGATGTGATTACACTCGGAATTACTTTTCTATAGGCATCGGTCACTGTGGTAAGGAGTTTCCTTTAATGTTCCTAAATGGCCTGTTCACTATGTCATCCTTGTCCTGCTACGCGTTTTTTAAAACTGAAACAGGGATACGTTGAACACCCTGTTGTGCACAAGCCCTCTGCCTTTTTATTACCATGAGTTTACACACACTTCTCTGCTGACTATCATATTAACTTATTTTATTTCATTTATCTTATTCTTATTTTTTAGTTATTACATACTGTGTGTATATATGTATACTTATATTGTTAATATTCTTCTTATACTTCCTACAAATTGTTTAACTTAGCATCTGTTTGCTAACACGTTTGCCATATCAGATTTTTTATCTTATATTGTGTCCGTGTCGCTGCAACCAAGTGGCCAAAAAAGTAATTGCAAGTTTAAGGAATAATGATACCAAGTTCTAATATAGATCTTTCGCGGCATGCTTGAAAATCCAAAAAACAATGTTACAAAAGCAAAGTATAGGAACCAAAGTGACCTTATAGGGAAGGGTAAGGCATAAACATGTGTAGTGTGTAGCAGAGGAAAAAGTTACGGAATGATTCACTAGTAGTGCATTTAAACAAAGAAACCAACAGACAAATGTAAGAAACATTGGGTGAATTCAAAATGTTGAGCGTATCTTCTGCCGCTGGGCCGTTTCTTCTTTTCTGTTTTTGTCTTTTTGTGGCGATGTCAGGCGGCCAGTCGCCGCCCACACTGTATTGTTCCCACGAAGCACTCAGCCATTTTGACAGCAGCTTAGACTTGTTGCAGCTGATTTATGAGCCTGAATCTGCTGAGAGACAGACAGATAAAGAGAGAAAGAAGAAGGGACAAATGGAGAGACAGTGTGGATGAATAGGCCTTGATCACTTGTCTCCTAGCCTTCCTGCCAGTCTGCCTGCTGGGCTGTGGCTCTGCGGTGTGTCCCCCCCCCCCCCCCCCCCCCCCCACACCCTGTAATTACACTTTACGACTTGCTCCGCAGTAAATGCTACATTAATCTTGTGACGCCCCCCGATTACATCCCCCCCAACACACACACACACACACACACACACACACACACACACTCACACCCCTTATCATGCAAACATCGCAATCCCTGCCCGCAATTTCCTCCCTTTATTGGCAGTCACTTCTGATTTAATGGGGCTTTGATGATTGCACAGTAAAATGCTGCATGGGGTGAGATTGGTCCAGATTATGTGTTGGCAGAGAGTGTGTGTGTGTGTGTGTGTGTGTGTGTGTGTGTGTGTGTGTGTGTGTGTGTGTGTGTGTGTGTGTGTGTGTGTGTGTGTGTGTGTGTGTGTGTGTGTGTGTGTGTGTGCGTGCGTCCCTGTCAGCTCTCACTGTCAGTGTGTTTGCTGACAGAATCCAGGCCTTGCTAGTTTTTGGTCGGCATCCGTCAATAGAAGCTTGTTCAGCCCAGCCAAGCCTGTGTAGCCATGCTGTTTTTCTGTTTTAAATCACTGTAAACAGCCATCCCCTGTTGCCTCTCTGGCACCAAAGTAACATAAAGGAATCTTGACTCTCAAAGACAAACAGTTTTATATCCAATCATAGTCTGACAGGCTTGTCTTTGGCCCCACTTGCCTCTCATGAGTTGTATGATGCTAAACCGGGGTTACACAAGGTGAGGGCGCTTTACTTTCTCCAGCCAATCAGATTGTGTGGGTGGGGCTTTTTGTAGCTTGAGTTTTGGAGTAAACAGAAATTACAGCAGAGTCATTAAAAATATACAGACAGCGTACTGGTTCCAGAGGCTTTTGTGTAAGTTGTGTTGATTTAGATTTCATGTTTATATGGAAAGACTATCTAAGTTTAACACAGTTTATCTGAAAGGAAAAAATAAAGGCCTTGATTAAAATGATTACACAAACTGTCGTACGCATCCATCATAGTATACAAACTTATTTCTTGAACTTTGACCTACTGTGCTTGCTGTAGTTGTACAAACCCAGTTTTCATGTGTATACTGTGTGTAAGGAGGGATTATTACTGACATCTCAGGTGTGCTCATTTTTGGTTTTACCTCCAAGTTGATGAGTGAGTCTGACTAAACTGATGGCTCATCTGACTGCTCAAGTTTCATGGCCGTACTTTATATTTGGTTTGATTGACATCCCTGTTATAATAATCGATAGGAATGATGGCCAAATCTACAAAAATAAGATTTTATAAAACAGAAGGTAAGACGTAATGACATTCACTTTTTATTGCAACGGTAATACACATTTGTATTTTGCCGTGCAGCTGTGCTCCCATGGTGCTTAAGCACAGTCTGAACCATGACATTTGAATCTTAGCTCTGAATTAAATGAACATGAACTCACACTGAATGAACGTAGATGCTGCATTCACATTGTACATGCTAAGGACCAACACAGGATGACTCTAGGCAGGTGAAGGGAGTGGAAATTCTGATAGCAGGCAGAAATGAGTGTTGAGCAATGGTGTACATCAGAAAAAAATCTGCACTACATCTGTTTATATAAATCACACATGGTACGTGTCCACTGCAAGCTTCATTTCCACGCTTCCCGTTCATTGTCTATGTAAGCAGCCGTGCAATGCATTCTGGTAGCGTCGCGTTCGACTTTTGAGGAGCGGGGCGTCGAGTTGCCCGCTCCTCATTTGCATAAAGTTGAGGTCCAGGCAAATCAGGGGCATCCAGCTCGACCCGCCGCCTCTCAAGAACTCGCGAAAAAAACGGACTATTGTCGATCTAAAATGAAGAAAGATTCAGCAACTGCATAGCTTATTTCTCGCATAAAAGGCTTTCTGGAACACATGTCGGTGAACTATTTTCATAAAATAAGAGAAAGTTTCCAATTAAGCCGCCGTGTTGGTCTGTTTTGAATTCCGGGAGGAGACAGCCCACGAGTGAAGCATTCGCCCAATCAGCTGCAGCCATCGCGATTGTAGGTTGCGATTGTTTTCTTTGCTTGTCAGTGGTCACTGAAGAGAAATTGAAAACTGCTAGTGGCAAGCCCACCAAGCGTCAAAAAAAGGCTATGTGGATGGATACATACCATTAGAATTAGGTTGTAATTATGATTTGAGTGTGTATGGAACATGCGATCCTGCCTGGACTGCTGCAAAGCCTTGTAAATGCAAAAAATAGCTGACAGACTTTTTTGTCACATGGACAATTGAAATAAATCTCTACCTACTGCTTTACTTTGCCTTTCAGTCAGCGTGGGGAGTTGCAAACTACTTTCTTTTCTGTCTATGATCATTTAGTGAGCTCTGTTAATGTTTAGCAACAACACAAGAGATACATCAGACTGAATGCAACCTGCACATAGAGAAGAGTAATGGTGGGGATATTATTAGGCTAGCAGAGCACAGGAGAGGCAAAGGAGTGGGCGGAACCATCTGTCATTACCTTTGTGTGTGTACGTGTGTGTGTGTGTGTGTGTGTGTGTGTGTGTGTGTGTGTGTGTGTGTGTGTGTGTGTGTGTGTGTGTGTGCGTGCGTGCGTGCGTGCGTGCGTGCGTGCGTGCGTGCGTGTGTTGTGTGACAGATAGATATGTCTCCTCCTGTGGCTTGTTCATCACTCTTTAGCCTGGCTTCTTCTGTCACACCTCTGTCATCGTTCGTCATGGACAGCTGGGCCACGGGGTCACACAAAGGAGTGTGTGTGTGTGTGTGTGTGTGTGTGTGTGTGTGTGTGTGTGTGTGTGTGTGTGTGTGTGTGTGTGTGTGTGTGTCTGTGTGAGTTTGTGTAGTGTAGGTGGTAGAGCTGTGGGCTAATGGTCACAAGGTGAGAGTTGGTTATCAATTGTGACACTGCAAGCTTTAGTCAATGAATTATAAGA
This sequence comes from Gymnocephalus cernua, assembly GCA_023631565.1. Taxonomy (NCBI): domain Eukaryota; kingdom Metazoa; phylum Chordata; class Actinopteri; order Perciformes; family Percidae; genus Gymnocephalus; species Gymnocephalus cernua. The sequence continues at coordinate 26,467,461 of CM042425.1, forward strand.
GAATAAGAATTATACTCACATGCAGCATGCATTTGTTACAGGATTAGGGATGGGCGATAGGGCCTAAAATCCATATTGCGATATACATTGCAGCCTCTTGCGATAACGATATATATCACGATATATAAATTATAATAGAACCATTTCAGACCAGGTTACATAGACCCTAAGGAAAGCCAAACTGCTAAATGTAGTTTTTTTTTTTTAAAGAGAAAGAAACTTAGTATGTAGTTTTGAGAACATGTATTGAGCAAAACTGTAATTATACAACATAATGTTGCAGATGAATACAATTCAAGTACACTAGTTACAGAGACTTTAGAGAAAAAGCTTAAAGTATTGGGTTTCTTTCCTTCAGTGCAAACCATTCTAAAAGGCACTACACTTAGTTAGTTTAAGTCCTTGGTTCTTAAATGCCACCCAAGATGCAGAGAACAGGAAAAACTGGTGTCTGTTTAGTTAATACTTTCAGTATTAGGCAAAGATACACAGATACTTTAAATAAAAACATATTTCAAACAAAGTTTCTTACCTGCAGCCTAATGTAACGCATTTGAGCACACTTGCACACACTTTTACACACACACACACACACGCACACACACACACACACACACACACACACACACACACACACACACACACACACACACACACACACGCACACGCACACGCACACGCACGCATTTAGCACCTAACTCTTCAGTTCCCTTGGCTCTACAGAGTGTTTTAGCATCTTTCAGCTGATTGTTGGCCCTTAACTTCACTGTTCTGGTTCAGTCTTACTGCTCTCAGTCGTGTTTATCCCGCCCCTCGGATTGAGCCCTGCCAATGATGAGTTCCAGGTTGTCAGGCTAGCAAGCAGGGTTTCTTTTAGCAAAAAAGCTCTGATAAACAAACAACATGCTACTTACCCAGCAACATACAGCAGACAACAAAGTTAGCAACTAGGTGGTAAACACTGTGGAGCTTTTAGCAATAAGAGACATTTCCCTCAGGAGTTCGTGGAGACCAAAACAGAGCTAAAAGGAGAGTAAATGCCTTACGTTTGCAAAGAGGCCAACAGCACAATTCTAAATCAATGCTAATGTGGCAACATATCAGTTGGATACGTAAATATGCAAGTTTGTTCTAACAGGTTTTTCATATAATTTTTTAAAAAGTCAGTTATGTCAGTGTTGTTGCGCTGCCCCCAAGTGGCCACAAAGATCAATTGATGCAGGTTTAACAGGTTTAAACAAATGTCTGTTTTGCTACCTCTCTATCGACAGCCAGTTCCTGAATAATCTCCTGCTGTACATGATGCACTGTACATTTAATGATGCTGCAACAGAAGTACATCAACTGAGAAGCTGCACCAAGCGTGCTATTACTACTGTTTGTTGAGCCATTATCAAGTCCAAAGCAATTTTTGTACATGTCACCCAAATTAAATAAACATATAGCAGAATGTTCCTTTCTAAAAATATATCTTTAAAATCAAACTAATAACTTATTCCTCCTGAACTTTGTCTCTGTTTGGAATAAATCACAGAGGCAACTTCTCTATAATTCTTGATATCCGATGAATAGATTTACTGTTACAACAGTGTAGCCTGGAACAGAAAATGAACAACTTGGATGAAAGTACGTGAAAGGTATTTTCATTCATATCTCTTAAGAGAAGCCAGGCTGCTGTAAAGCTGCTCTGCTGTCCCAGGACGTAATGTGTGTTGTAAACACCAGCGTGCCACCATATTGTCTGGCAGAAGATCATATTTTACCATGTTAACACACCATCTGTTTACCCTCATAAGCATTCATTACACATAAATGAGTACACACAGCAGGCTGCCACATCAGAGAGCGGTGGCACACACACATACCTACACAGACTGACAAACGTGTTCCCATATAGATACACACACATGCATAATAAAATGAGAACAAAAGTGTGCTGATATACTATACATGTTGACGTAAACAAAAACAGTATGCATGCACTGTATGAGTATGTACACTAACTCGTAACACACACACACACACACACACACACACACACACACACACACACACACACACACACACACACACACACACACACACACACACACACACACACACACACACACACAGAAACATCTGGTATTTTGCATTATATAGCCTCAGTTTTACCTGTATCTCGGTGGGTTTGCTTCTTCACATTGTTATGACCCGGCTTGCCATGATAAAGTTTAACAAAAATATTCTTTTTTAAATCAGCGAGCACCTGCAGAGCCAGCAGAGAAACAGGTGAATCACATAAACGCAGCAGGAGTCGTCACACCATGCACAGTAAAAGATGTTGTTTTGATGAACCCTTTGCGCATAAGACACACTGATAGAATCGCACCGACCATACCAAGATGGTCCTCATCTCAGAAACCACATTGGCATTTGTTAAAATTTAAAAAGTCACATAATAAAGATGGCAGATCAGAAAACGCACATACGGTATAGAGGCATTACGGGGTTACTTATGTGTAACTTTTTTGCTGGGGACCCCCTGGACGTTTCCTTCGACCAAATTGTCAAAGAAAATAACGTGGGTGTTTTATTAAATTTTATAGCATTTAAAAAGAAAATGGCAAAAGAATGTTGAAAAAAGTGTCACGCAGAGAAAAAACATTGACGAAAACATCAATAAAGTGCCAAAAAAAAAAAAGTTGCATGGTCGACAGGAAGACAACATATGGCGTTGAAATCTTGAGAAAAAGCTAGTAAGTGGACCTTAATGGACAAGTTGGGGGGGGGGGGGGGGGGGATCCGTAGTTATGAAAGCATCGTACTCACTAAAGTAATTACTGAGGAGGTGGAGAGAGGAGAGGAGAGGAGAGGAGAGGAGAGGAGAGGAGAGGAGAGGAGAGGAGAGGAGAGGAGAGGAGAGGAGAGGAGAGTAAAAGAGCAAGTGGGCAAAACACTTTAAGGGTCCACCTTAATTAAAAAAAGAACAAAAAGAAATTATAGCCCAGGCTGATATGTCGATATTTGAGATGAAATGTAACAAATCTGATAATGATATGTCAGCCAATATAACTTTTACATAAACACGACACAATCCTATCCTAGAATAGTATGTGTGCTGTAGCCAGACCATGGTTGAAAGCTTCATGAAAAAGCTAGTAAGTCGATGGGCAGGTTTATACTTTTCAAGTCTGTCTCACGCACAGATGTACACATGGCTTTTTTCAAAGTTCTATGAGGCAAGAAACACAAGCAGTCAGGCGATCAGACAGACAGGAAGGTTTAGCTCGTGCATATCACCTGAACCACGTCATTTGGACGTAAAACTGAAAGCGCAGTAGGTCAAAGTCGAACCAGGAAGTCAATCTGTAAACTGTGACAGATGTTTACAACAGTCGTTACTGTTTGGGAAATCATTTTCCAGTTTGCAAAATTGCCTCATCTTTCGTTCTTTTTAGCGATGTCCCAGATCAAAGGGTTCTCAGAACTTGGCGGGTACAATGTTATTATAGCTGAGAGAAATGAAATGAAAACTAGAACCAAATTCGGCTAAATTAGAATGTTACAGGCTGAATCTGTGTTCTGATGCTTTCCCACAGCTGAACATTTTCCATGTCCCGCAGATGGGACGTCCCTGACTGAGCTTCTGACAACAGACAGGCTTATTCTAATGGACGTGAATCACTTAGCCCCTGCTTAGTGTCAGGTTATTTACCCATACCAGTTATGTTGCCAGCTGTCAGAGAGAACATTTATAGCAACGAGTAAACAGTTGCTCCTAAATGTATTTGCGGCTAATTACAAAATGGTATTGGGAAAGGAGGAGGAAAAGAGGGAGGGGAAAAGAAAAGTTGAGGGACAGAGGGTTGAAGCGAAGGGGGTCATAGGGGAGGAAGGTGGGACTGGGGGAGAGAGAGTTCTGGCTGGGCTGACAGAGGTCCATTCATCCTCTATGCTAGAGCAGACAGAGAGCTGGCACTGAGGGACACAGCCCATAAATCAGAGACCATCACAACCTGCTGACACACACACACGCACACACACGCACACACACACACACACACACACACACACACACACACACACACACACACACACACACACACACACACACAGTCTCCAAACACAAATGCCAAACACAAATACAGTATGGACACATACACATTTTTTATGCACACACACACACACACACACACACACACACACACACACACACACACACACACACACACACACACACACACACACACACACACACGTCTGTATGCAGCATGACATTCTACCTGCATATTTTCATTTCTTGTTAAACCATCCTGCTGCAATGCCAGTATATTTTCATACAGCATTCTATAATCCCATGTATCTAACCTACACAATAACAACATTCACTGTGTCCTATACTCTGTGGTCTCTCTATCCCAGCAAAGAGAAACTGCTCGGTGTCCTTATCATCTTATAAAACCTGCCCTGCCTCCCCTCTTCCTCCTCCATCCTTCACTCCCTGTATCTTTTCTCTTTCTTTTACATCCATTGTTTTGGTCCGTGGGTCTAATAGAGGATGCACTCTAGCAGGCTAATGATCGCCTTGGCTGGGGGTTATTGATCACGCCCATGAGTGATCTGAGGACCCCTCTGATTATTGGGTCATTAATCAGGCCTGGATTACCCTATCAATGGAGCTGCCACTGACTGGCCCAGTCTGGAGATGGATGACTGGGGGGTGAGGAGGTGGAGAGAGGAGAGGAAAGGAGAGAGTAAATAAGCAAGCGGCCAAAACACTTAAAGGGTCAGTTTACCTAAATAAAACAAAAACAAAAAATATAGCCCAGCCTGATATATCGACATTTGAGATGAGATCTAACAAAACTGATAATTACTAGGGCTGAAACGATTCATCGAGTTAACTCGATTACAAAAATTCCTCGAGGCAAAAACTCTGCCTCGAACCCTCGTTAAATCCGATTGTTCCACACGGACCGTTGTTTCAGGAAGCACACCACTAGCGCGTGATACGTTTTGAATTTAGTTGGCGCGATGGCGGAGAGTAAAGGTGTCCAGAAACGGCAGAGAATGTCTAAAGTTTGGGATCATTACATACTAAAAAAGGAAGAGAACAAGGTGCAATGTGTCTACTCCTGCAAAGTAGACCTGGCATACCACAGCAGTACGACTTCAATGATTCAGCATCTGAACGGAAAACATCCGCTCCGCGCTGTTTCACCAAGCGTCGCTGAAACAAGGTAACGTAGCCTAAGCAGCCGCTGATTTTAATCGCATACTGTATTTGTAGTGATGTGACTAGATATGTTTAGCTTTGATGTTTTTAAGTAGTAAACTTATTCACGTTCAATTGCAAGAGAGTATAGCCTAAAAAAAGAACCCCTTCACACACACACACACACACACACACACACACACACACACACACACACACACACACACACACACACACACACACACACACACACGCATGCACCACACACACGCATGCACCCTCGTCTCTCCCACTCTTCCTCACGCATGGCACGCGTGCACACACAAACACACACACAGGTTGCTAGGTTACCATAGAAAATAGGCTCACCCCAAATTATATATTATTTGTTGGTAGCCTAATGGTAAATGCTGCAGGTGTAGAAATCTACATAAAACAGATATCTACTTTGATGTCAGGGCTAGATTACAGCATGAAACTTAATTAAATGAAATTGCCAAATGTTGGAATAAATACCTCTTTTGAGAAATAAAAGCCAAATGCTTGATCATTTTACAACCACATCATTTTCGTTATGCATTATTTGTTTTGGTTGTTTAAAAACGCAAAAAAGAATTATCCGATTAATTGATTAATCGATCGATAAAGTGCTAGATTAATCGATTACAAAAAGAATTGATAGCTGCAGCCCTAATAATTACATATCAGCCAATAGTGATAACTTTTACATAAACGCGACACAATCCTATCCTAGAATAGTATGTGTGCTGTAGCCAGACCATGGTCAAACAGGTCTAACACAGGGCTGTGGAGATCAGCTTTGGCAACGTGAGACTATGGTCTGGTTGTAGTCTTCTGCCACCACTGGAACTAAATGGACTTTTGTTTTGACTAGTGCAGTGCCCGTTTGGAGCGAGTACCTGTTCGGGATGGGCCGATTGCTTGGTTCACAGTGTTTTATATATATATATATATATATATATATATATATATATATATATATATATATATATATATATATATAAAACGCTTGGGTTGCATTCCAATCCACATAAACAGTTCTCCCTACTCCCTGATCAGGGAATGTTGGTTAAGAGAACTTCACTCGACAAAATTCCTCCATTTGGAACACCCTGCCACGTCACTAACGCAGATATCACTAACGCAGATATCACTTCCGCGATACGTTACCCTGGTAACGTAAACACCTTGGATACGTTGCTGCTACTGTGGGAATTTTACTCTACTGAACTGAAATATTGAAACAAAAACTGATACCATTACAAAACGTATTCTATTGAAATGTAAGTAACTTGTAAATAAATGTGTTTTGATTAATTTAAAAGACGTACGCTGTCGTTTTTAGCAAGGTGCGGTGACTGATGGGTAATCTTGCGAGCTTCAGGCGAAGTGATGAACCAATGTTCAGTTGTTCCACACAGTTCGCAGTTCCATTTGAACTGAGCATGTTTGCTCCCTACAGCTTAGAATCTTATTTAACATGGCGCAATACCCTATGCAGTCCACTTCGCAGCGAACTACTAGGCCAGCCAACCCTAATTGGCATCGCATGCATAAGTAAGACGTGCTTTGCACGCTTTGCGTACTCGTCTCCACTCAACTAGCTAGTGTAGTGTCACACACACACAAAGTAGCCGCAGCCACTCGCCAGCTAGCCCTCTTTCATCATAAGGACTGACCACTTCCTAACAAAAAATTATGAAATGCAGTCAAACCAAAATGGCATTCGCCAAGATACGGAAGGTAGACCAGGAGAACTGTCAGTTCAAAACTGTCTGGACTGACAGGTATTGTTTGTTTTTTTACCGGACCACAACGGTGCTAAGCCCACATGCTTAATATGCATGCAGACTGCAGCTGTAATCAAAGTGGACAATCTGAAGCGGCACTTTAACTCTATTCATGCAGGTTTTTATGCAAACTACCCAGAAAAATCTGACCAGCACAAACAATTGCAAGTGTGTTAACATCATACAAGCACTTGGTTTTAACTATGTGTCAAACAACATTGGCACAAGAGAGCGCAACAGCTGCCTCGTTACACATTTCTTGGAAGCTTGCAAGAGCTAAGAAGCCATTCGCCGATGAAAAAAAAAATCCAAAAAAAGGTTGTTGAGCTGTTGAAGCAAGTGCCACTGTCAACTAACATGGCAACCAGAAGAGTCAAAATTTTAGTGTGTTTTTCCAGCGTACTCACCAATTTAGGCGATCTTAACGCACCCTTGGTTCCCAGTATCACTAATAAAATAAACGACACCATGGTTCTAGTAGCAGATGGATTTATTGCACATGACATCCACCATCATTACAATCCACAGTCGAACTACAGTGTGACAATGTAAAAGAAAAACACGTTCACATTCACTGTGAAAAGTCAATACAAATACAATCGGAAATACAAACGTAATACGCATACCTCGCTGGCTGCACATAACCGAGAGGGGAACGAATTCATTTGAACAGTGGAGGTTCTTCGTTGAATTACACCCTAGCAAGCATCATAGCAAAAAGGCTAACAAATGTAAGAGTTATACCCACCAATTAACATTAGCCAGTGGTGTAGTCTAATGTATTGTAGTGGGTATACTGTACTGTATATATATGGGCCAGGATGGGGGTCCTCCCCCAGGAAAATTTTGAACGTCAACAACTTCATTTCCTGCATTCTGACACAGTTTTATGCACCAATTTACTGTGGAAATATCTTTAATTAGCCTATATGCGAAGAAGAAAAAACAGATGGCAATTCAACATATATCAAAAATAATAATGCAAAGTATGTTACATGTCAGTGAGCATTTTTAAGTGGGTATATGGAAATCCTGGAGCTTTCTTAGTGGGTTCATTCATGACATGTTGCATACCTTTATCTTTTGCTCGTTTCTCCTCTTTTTCTTTTCTTTTTTTTCTAAATTGGGCACCTGATGGCTTTGACATTTTCCTGTCCATTTCTGTGTGTGTATTTGGCACTCGACAATCAACAGCTTTCCCATTCCCCCAACACTGTCACTCACGACCAGAAGTCAAGACTAAACCAATTCACCTTGGTGACCATACAATTGTTTTGTATTACCTATTTTTATTTATTTATTTCACACAATTCAGAAAAACAAAAATGTGCAGAAACTATAGGCCTGTATTTATAATATTATGAATGAAATGTGCGTTATTTGGAAGAAAGTCGAGGTGTGACTGACTTTAACCCACTAATTCCGTTCCCCCCCCCCCCCCCCCCCCCCCCCCCCCCCAGGGGGCGCCTGCAGCTGCAGGGGGCACCAATTCCCCACACAGTGAAATGATAGATAATAGAAAACTGCTTCGCGGAGCAGAGGATATATATATATATTTTTTAAGTGCTCGTGCCGCCCCCCATGTGTCATGAAAAAATGCCGCCCCAGGTGGCTGCCCGCTTCACCCGTGCCAAAAAACGCTACTGCACTTAAAAATACCCGCTTCAACACACACACCCCGAGTGTGTGCTTCTCCTGTTGCACCTTAAAGTGTCAGTGAGTAACGCAAAATGAATTTTAGCTCCAAATTAATAACTCAATATTAAAAAAAAAAGATTAAATAAATATATAAATGAAACATATATAATAGAAATAATATTCATGGCAGTTAAACCCAGTATTGCGTTACATCTTTCCTGTTTCAAGCATCCAGACAGGTCAGGAAGCACAGGGGAGACGTTATAAGCAAATAAGAGTAAGTGAGGAAAAATTTTGTTTTTGTTGTGACTTGGCTAAAATGGTGTGGGTGCATGCCCCACAAAGGTCGCAGCGTTCCAGAGTAGTCTGGAATAGGGCTGGGTATCGCCAATGATTTCCCAAATCAATCGATATCGATTCACAAGGTCATGATTTGAATACATTTTGAAGGGGTCCAAGGTTAGGAATTTTTTTTTTTCCACCTTTATTTTTAAAGGCAAGTCGTTAAGAACAGGTTCTTATTTACAATGGTGGCCTGACAAGTGGCAAAGCCACTTAGAGAACAATACCAATTTTTCTTGGAAATTAAAGAGATTCTCATAGAAAAAGAAGCAACCCTCAAATATATATTTTTTATAACGCACCAGGTTAATGTTTACATTGAGAATTGAGCCCCAAAACGTTTGTGCTGGGTCATTCTGGTTGAAAAGGCATATATGAAAAGATTGATTTCTGGATTTTATGAATCGATATCAGATCACTCAAACAAAGAGATTTTAATTGGAGAATTGATTATTTTAACCCAGCCCTGGTTTGGAGACTGTGAAGTATGGAAGAGGATAAGGGCCACATGTGAAAAATGCTATTGAGTTCTGGGTTTAAAGTCAGAATTATGGAAATAAAGTCAGAATTCTGAGATTAAAGACAGATTTATGGAAATAAAGTCAGAATTCTGACTTTAAACTCAGAACTCAAATACATTTTTTCACATGTGGCCCTTATCCTCTTCCGTAGTGAAGGCACCACATACACCACCCCACACCACATTTTATTTCACACTCCTACTAAACCACTGTGATGCCCGTTGTTCAAAGTGTTCAATGTGAAAATATTAGTCATGCTCCTCGTCCTTTATATGTGTTCCTACAACCTAGCAGTGTAAAAGTCAGATGAAACACTTTACTGATGTTACATGACTGCCCTCACTGCCATTTTACCCTCCTGTCAAGAGTAATTTGAAACACTTATCCTCCTGCTTCCTTTTACAGTAAAGTCCCATTGTGGTCTGTCAATAAAACATGTTAGAATTAACTTGGTTTGGTTGACTTACTGTGTGACAGAGATTCTTGACAGTGGTCACATTTCTCTCTAACAGAGTGTACCATGGGAAAGTGTGTGTCTGGGTTTAGCTGTGGTAAACCAGCTGAATGTGAGACTGTGTGATTATCCACAGTCCACATATCTGTGGTGGCCTATAGATCACCATGTGTGTGACAGTCTGCTTCCCTCTGTGTTATCACTGTCTCAATCTGTCTGACTCTACAGATCACAGAAAGCGACTCACACACAAACTCAACTGTCAGACGATACAACTGAGTGTCTGGTGTTGGGAATGTTTAAGGAATACTCCAAGGGATTTGGTCAACACTGAAATCCTCAATATGTCCCTCAAACTGTAAATCATTTTCTCTGGTCTCTTTTCTCTGGTCTCATGCTAACATGTTTAGCATACACTTCGTTGAGTGATAGAAGGCCACGAGCATTACTGCACCTCAAAAGTGAGAATCCGAAGCTAGCCATTAATGTTTTCTGAACAAGATTTGTAAAAACAAAAATGTGCTGCTTTAAAAATACCAAGTCTACAGTGACCATAACATCCCTGTGTCTTGAAAACCACAATGCCACTCAAAGATCAGTGTTTATGTGGCTTCTTCTAAAGAGCCAGATATACTCCAGAATGGACACGGACAGCAGAGGAACATGTGGCTCTGTTTATACTATATTTGGTGTCTGTATGTATGAGCATGTACCTTTGCATGCAATTTTAGGCTATACACTGATAAAGACCTGCATGGACATGGGCATATGACAAAGTTAGAATTTCTGCTCAATTAATATTTGTTGTGACCACAGAATTAGAATAAGAGTAGAACGGACAAATCAACATAGCACGATGGTTAGACTGGTGGCCTTGTTCATGTGTACTGTTGCCATTGCAAAGAACTGTGACCGTTGTAGCGGGCTAATTCATTCTATTTCTGTGGTCAATGCACAGTAGGGTGACCAGTTGAGAATGGGTAAAACTCAGGACAGGGGAGTTGGGGGTGGGCATGGCCTTCAGTACCTTACAATTAAAGCTATAGTGCGTAGTCTCTGCCACCCCCATGAGGAATTCTAAGTAATGACAACAATATTGTCGGCGTGTCCACGTGATACAAGCCTTACGTGATCACGCACCGCCCCCACCCCTCCTCCACGCAGTTGCTAGTAGCCACCATAGACTGTTAATATTTACAGTCTATGGTAGCCACAGAGGATTAAAAAAACATGATGGATTCTTCAGAAGAGGTCATTATCTTCACTCGAGTTTCTGTGCGGGAAAGTCACCGGACGACACAATCTTCTGAACATAGCCACACTGAGAAATACAGAGAGAGTTGTGTGGAGCTGATAGTCTTAATTAGCTTTGTAGCAACTCATTTTGCAATGGCTTGAATGTAGCAGACGTTTATTAATATCAAAAAGTTACACACTAAAGCTTTAAGTGTCAGCTAGTCTCACATTGCCAGAACTGCAAAGGAAGGTCTGGCTAGTCCACACAGCATTTCGAGATGGGAGAAAACCGTGCTCTGGTTTATCGGCATTTCTTTAAACCAATCAAAATCGTCTTGGGTGGCGCTGAGTGCTGGACGGAGGCACAATGTCGCTGCAAAACAGCCTCGGGAAGGAACTTGTTTTGGTGGAACGTGTGTAGTTGTGCAACAGAAAACTCAGATTGCACAGAAAGTCTTGATTTACCTTAAATAGATCTCAGGAGCAGTTAACTATAGTCCTCCTAAATCCACCAGAGTTTAAAATTCCAACACAAAGAAAGCAGAAGGACATCCGGCCAAAAAGAAGGACATCTGGCAGAATTTCAGGCAGCACCGGAGCAATCCCAGACATGGAACGTCGTGGATATAGCCAACAGTAACAGTAAAACAACTGAAAGTAAAAACTCAATACGTATTATTTTTTTTTATGAACATGAAGTCAACTGTCTGTCATTAGGAAAAAGAAATACAATGACTGTGCTGTATGTAACAGTGTGACTTAATGTCTGCCTCCCCTCTGTGCGAATGACTAATTCTTTCCTGCAGACTTTGCAAAACGCATTGTTTAGATCTCGTACGGCAGCAATGATCCATGGGTATTTCCCTCCCCATTCCTCCCGGTACTTGCAGGAATGTTTTTGCTTTTTGACTGGATGTTTACCAGGTCTTGGGACACCGGTCTCCATGGCTTTGTTCAGACTGCCAGCCCAAATCAGTTTTTTGGTACATCCAGATTGTATTCAGATTTAAGTCTGGACCGCAAAAATGCAATTTTAGCAAATCTGATCCAAACTACATTTGGAAGTGGTTTGAAATGTGATTCCAGTCAGATTCCTACAGTCTCAGTCTGGATGCTCTGGCCGCTCAAATCGGATTTCAAAGTGTCTTTTTCTGTCATTTGTGTAGCTGAGGATTATGTACTTATGCAGATAATAAAATAAAGAAACAGAGGCTGGATCTGGTGGGGCTTACCTCTACGCACAGTCTTGGTTCTGGAACCGTACTCCTGGAGAGGGGTTGGACTCTTTTCTTCTCCAGAGTTGCCCAGGGTGTGAGGCGCCAGGCGGGTGTGGGGATACTCACAAGCCCCCGGCTGAGCGCCGCTACGTTGGAGTTTACCCCGGTGGACGAGAGGGTCGCCTCCCTACGCCTGCGGGTTGTGGGGGGGGGGAACTCTGACTGTTGTTTGTGCATATGCACCAAACAAGAGTTCAGAGTATTCGGCCTTCTTGGAGACCTTGAATGGAGTCCTGTATGGGGCTGCGGTGGGGGACTCCATAGTTCTGCTGGGGGACTTCAACGCACATGTGGGCAATGATGGAGACACATGGAGAGGCGTGATTGGGAGGAACGGCCTCCCTGATCTAAACCAGAGTGGTTGTCTGTTATTGGACATCTGTGCTAGTCATGGATTGTCTATAAGGGGTTTTCAAATGGGGTGAATGTGAGCCTCCCCTTAGAGTAGGTAAGGACAGCCGAGCCCCGCCTTCCCCAAAATCCCGTCCGCCTGCCCTAACCCACACATGCCTCTGCGGTAAATGCCATAAGTTTCAATAACAAATGATAAAATGTAAATATCTTTTTTTAATATTGTATATGAAGACATTTTATTTCCACAACTTTTTTAAAAGTGCATTCATAAACGATTCTTTGCAACAGCAAATCATTTCCAACTTCATGCAGACCTAATTGAGGCTACTTTTAAAATCACTGAATATCAGTTGGCCTATCCACAAGTCAACAAAACATGCTTAACATGTGTAATAGGCGCCAAAGCTACCGCAGACGACACCCGACGGCTAAAATCAGCGTGGTGTGTCTGGGCCTTAAGCGTACATTTGAAGAAGATGCACATCGTCTCTAACAAAATCAGCACAATGGACAGCTCTCTGATCAATGAACGACAACGGTCTTTGTTCATGAAACACATAACATTTAACAGTCAACTGCATGAACAACGTGAACAGATTCACATATTTTCATATCACATATCAACAATTTCAGCCACATAAAACCTCAGATTCAAACAACAAACAAAATGTGCCATTTACGTCATTTGCGCTACAAGAGCGGCATCAACCCTATGGCCCAACCAATTTATGCATTCAAGACAACACAACTTTAACTTTGAGTTTCAATTTAATCGTTGAAGCACTAAAATTATTAGTGCAAACAATTACAGGTTTAAAGAGACGTGCCACTTAATATCCTGTGTCGCTATCGCTAATGCTATGCACCCATAACCCTGTCAAGGAAAGTTTTATTCATGTATTTATTATTTACACCTCATTATCATTTCATTTGATTCTGGTAGTCGATAAAGGGACTTTCATAGTTTGTTTATATGTTCAATATTTTGCATTTATGTATATGTATATATAATAATAATGACATATATCCATTCTTATCCAGTGAAATTACTGATTAAGTAGGCGGGGGAGGGGGGGTTAACACTTTTGCAAGGCACTGTATCTGTGTCACATTCTCATTAGGGGCTGAGGCCCCCCTAATTGTCTGATCCTAGATTCGCCCCTGTTCAGTGGGAACAGTGAGGCCGCGCTTTTGATGCGCAGAGGTGTTCGATGCGGGGCTGCACTGCAGAGAGAAATAAACGCAAGTCGTCCTCCACCTGCAGCCTTGATCTGTATTTGTTTTTAATCAGGGTCAGTGCGGAAAACCCACACTCACACAAGTAGGTGGAGGTGAAGGGGATTAGGACTTTGTTAGCCTTAGTGGAGATCTGGGGGAACTCGCTCTCCACAGATAACCAGAAACGCATGATTGGCATTTCTCCCAGTCTCTGCTTCAAGTCCATATTCGAGCTGAGCTTGACCAGGGCCTCCTCCTCCTGCAGGCTCAGTCCATCACGGGGTGTGGTGGGGAAAGAGAACGGATTTCTCACCCACTGATTTCCCATTGCATCCTCTCCAAAATACTCGCCAAACTAGTCACGCAACCCATTCAAATGTGCAGTGATGACGGGTTGGACAGAGTTAAGAGGCAGCCCTGTCTTCTCCGCAACATCCTCCAGGGTTGGGAACATTTCCACCGAACCTCGTTCAACACAAGCACACCACAAGTCCAGCTTTTTCCTGAACCCAGACACTTGGTCGTGTGTGGAAAAGACGTGGCACTCTTTGCCCTGGAGAGAGGTGTTGAGGGAGTTGATCCTATCAAAGATGTCAGAGAGATAGGCCAACATAGCAAGCCAGTTCATGTCTGCCAGATGTTTTGCCAGTGGGGAGTTAATGTCGGTGAGGAAGAGGAGGACTTCGTCGCACAAATCGCACAGCCTGGTGAGGACTTTGCCCCGAGAGAGCCATCTGACCTCGGAGTGAAGGAGCAGCTGATGGAAGTGAGCGCCCATCTCATTGCAGAGGATTGAGAACAGACGGGCGTTTAATTTTTACAGCCTCATCAAGAATGGCACACAGTTCTTGGGGCATCCTTTTTGTTGCTAAAGCCTGGCGATGGATAATGCAGTGCTTCCAGACAGCCGCAGGAGCAACTGCCTGCACCTGTTTTACGAGGCCGCTGTGACGGCCAGTCATTGCTCTTGCCCCATCAGTGCATATCCCACAACACCGGCCCCAGTCAAGGCCATTAGCCTGGTAAAAGTTATTCAAGGCCTTGAAAAGTTCATCAGCTGTTGTGCGGGCGGGTAGAGGAACACAGAACAAAAAATCTTGTCTTTGATAAAGCGAACGTACACCATCAGTTGAGCACAGTGTGCGACGTCAGTGGACTCATCCAGCTGAATGGCGTGAAAGGGGCTTTCACGAACAGCGTCCAGGACCTGCTCTTTGACATCACAAGCCATGTCTGATATTCGTCGCTGGATGGTATTGTCAGAGATAGGGATCACGTCAAGTTTAGCAGCAGCTGCTTCTACCAGCATCACTGTACACATATCTCTAGCTGCAGGGAGCAGCAATGTTTCTCCGATGTTATGGGGTTTGCCTGCCTTCACTATACGTAGCGCGACACAATAACATGCTTCTGTAGCCTTCATGTTAATGGTGCCAAACGACTGGATCATGCTTTTTTGTGACTGCAAATCATCACGCTTCCTCTCAAAAAACTCAACTGGCTTGTTCACTAAACTTATGTGCTTAGTTTCAATGTGACGCCGAAGTTTGCATGGTCTCATGCTATCATTTGCTAGCACCTCCTTGCAGACCACACACTGCGGCAGAGGAGCAGCCTCGGACCCTGACCAGGTGAAACCTAACTTTAAGTACTCAGGATCATATTTCCTATGTTTTTTGCTGGGTCCTGTCTCCTCCCTTAATGCTGCCTTCTGTTGACTTGGGACTAGGAAACGATGCATTTTACAGCTAATAAACACACGCACAATTAACAATATGAATAGTGCTGCATACAGATTTGTACAGATGTGGGCCGTTATTTTTTCTTCATGTGTCGCGCCTCCCCTGTGGCTCTTTGGCGCCCCCCAGAGGAGGCACGCCTCACCTATTGAAAACCGCTGGTCTATAACAAACACCATGTTCGAACATAGGGATGCTCATAAGTGTACTTGGTACCAGAGCACCCTAGGCTGAAGGTCAATGATCGATTTTATAATCATTTCATCTGATCTGAGGCCATATGTTTTGGACACTCAGGTAAAGAGAGGGGCGGAGCTGTCAACTGATCACCATCTGGTGGTGAGTTGGGTCAGGGGGTGGGGGAATACTCTGGACAGACCTGGTAAGCCCAAACAGGTGGTGTGGGTCAATTGGGAACGTCTGGAGGAAGCCCATGTCCGACAGACCTTCAACTCACACCTCCGGTGGAGCTTTCCGTGCATCCCTGTGGAGGCTGGGGGCATTGAACCTGAGTGGACAATGTTCACAGTTTCCATTGCTGAAGCTGCGGTGGGGAGCTGTGGTCTTAGGGTCTTAGGTGCCTCAAGGGGCGGTAACCCACGAACACCGCAGTGGACACCGGTGGTCAGGGAAGCCGCCCGACTGAAGAAGGAGTCTTTCCGGGATATGTTATCCCAGAGGACTCCGGAGGCAGTTGCAAGGTACCGAGGGGCCCGAAGGGCTGCAGCCTCAGCCGTGAAAGAGGCAAAGCAGCGGGTGTGGGAGAAGTTCGGAGAAGACATGGAGACGGACTTTCGGTCGGCAGCCACGGCGCTTCTGGAAAACCATTCGCCACCTCAGGAGGGGGAAGTGGGGAACCATCCAAACTGTGTACAGTAAGGATGGGACGTTGTTGACCTCAACTGAGGAGGTAATAGGGCGGTGGAAGGAGCACTTTGAGGAACTCCTAAATCCAGCTGATGTGCCCTCTTTGTTAGAGGCAGAGCTGGAGGATGACAGGGGATTGTCGTCCATTTCCCTGGTGGAAGTCACTGAGGTAGTCAAACAACTCCACAGTGGCAAAGCCCCAGGGATTGATGAGATCCGTCCGGAAATGCTGAAAGCTCTGGGTGTGGAGGGGCGGTCTTGGTTGACACGCCTCTTCAACATTGCGTGGAAGTCTGAGACAGTGCCAAAGGAGTGGCAGACCAGGGTGGTCGTTCCCCTGTTCAAAAAGGGGGACCAGAGGGTGTGTACCAATTACAGGCGTATCACACTTCTCAGCCTCCCTGGTAAAATGTACTCCAAGGTGCTGGAAAGGAGGGTTCGGCCGATAGTCGAAGCTCAGGTTGAAGAGGAACAATGCGGATTCCGTCCTGGTCGTGGAACAACGGATCCGATCTTTACTCTTGCAAGGATCCTGGAGGGAGCCTGGGAGTATGCCCTACCGGTCTACATGTGTTTTTTGGATCTGGAGAAGGCATATGACCGGGTCCCCCGGGAGATACTGTGGGAGGTGCTGCGGGAGTATGGGGTGAGGGGGTCCCCTCTCAGGGCCATCCAATCTCTGTATGACCAAAGCGAGAGCTGTGTCCGGGTTCTCGGCAGAAAGTCGGACTCGTTCCAGGTGAGGGTTGGCCTCCACCAGGGCTGCGCTTTGTCACCAATCCTGTTCATAGTATTTATGGACAGGATATCGAGGCATAGTCGTGGTGGGGAGGGGTTGCAGTTCGGTGGGCTGGGGATCTCATTGCTGCTCTTTGCAGATGATGTGGTCCTGATGGCATCATCGGCCTGTGACCTTCAGCACTCACTGGATTGGTTTGCAGCCGAGTGTGAAGCGGCTGGGATGAGGATCAGCACCTCTAAATATGAGGCCATGGTTCTCAGCAGGAAACCGATGGAGTGCCTTCTCCAGGTAGGGAATGAGTCCTTACGCCAAGTGAAGGAGTTTAAGTACTTGTTCTTGTTCCTACTTGGGGTCTTGTTCGCGAGTGAGGGGACAATGGAGCGGGAGAAAGGTCGGAGAATCGGCGCAGCGGGGGCGGTATTACATTCAGTTTATCGCACCGTTGTGACAAAAAGAGAGCTGAGCCAGAAGGCAAAGCTCTCGATCTACCGGTCAGTTTTTGTTCCTACCTTCACCTATGGCCATGAAGGCTGGGTCATGACTGAAAGAACGAGATCCAGGGTACAAGCGACCGAAATGGGTTTCCTCAGAAGGGTGGCTGGCATCTCCCTTAGAGATAGGGTGAGAAGCTCAGTCATCCGTGAGGAGCTCGGAGTACAGACGCTGCTCCTTCACATCAAAGGAGCCAGTTGAGGTGGTTCGGGCATCTGGTAAGGATGCCCCCTGGGCGCCTCCCTAGGGAGGTGTTCCAGGCACGTCCGGCTGGGAGGAGGCCTCGGGGAAGACTCAGGACTAGTTGGAGGGATTACATCTCCAACCTGGCCTGGGAGAGCCTCGGGATCCCCCAGTCAGAGCTGGTTAATGTGGCTCGGGAAAGGGAAGTTTGGGGTCCCCTGCTGGAGCTGCTCCCCCTGCGATCTGATACCGGATAAGCGGACAACAATGGATGGATGGATGGATGGAGAAACAGAGGCTCTGTAGTCCGAACCAGTGTGAACCAAGACAGCCTTTATTTACTTCCACATTGTCTACCACAACTGAGCTTTACCCTTTCCAGTTTGACTTTCCACAATAAAAGCCTAACTTAAATTCACTACGAGTATTTCGCCAAAGAGGCAAGTCAACAAAATCGCAACATGACACCAGACAACAAGGTCAAATTCAGAATGATGGAAGTGCTGAACAGACTAGCAGAGTGCTAACATGGAGGAGAACAACAGTCTGTTCTCGATGCATGTGTATCGATGATGTCATCGCCACACCCCTCCACCTCATAGCCTTCGACCTCTTACCCCGCACTAGCTAGTGCACGACCACTGACACGACTGGATCATTGATATTTGTTTGACTGCCGATGTTAGCTGGTAGAGCTAACGTTAGCTCTGCTAGCTAGCGCGCTGCAATCATGTCCGATGGCAGACAGAATTGCAAAATAAAAAGCAATCCAACAGCACATTATACAGTGTAAACAAAGACACATTTTCTTGGGGCGGCCTTTATAAAATGAGCAGTGGTGAAAGTTATTAAAATCTGAACGGAAGTGGAAGTGACTAGATTGATTAGGACTAGACTATGCTCTTCTTCTCCATTTTTGGTTAATTTCTGTAGCAATAACAGCCTATAGGCCTGGAATATGAAGTAGCGCATTGAGTCATTTACAAATGGATTTGTTTGGAAGCAACTATTCTTGAAACGAATCCAGGGAAGACGGGTAAAAAAAAGATTGGTACGTGTGGACGTGGCCTAACATGCTTGTAGAGCTGTGGGGAACTGCAGAGTTGGTTGATAATTCTCTGTGTGTTTATCACTATACGCAACTCCTTTCACATCAAACATAGTCATTTGATCCATTGTCAAAAAATGTTGATCACGGCAGCTAAATATTCCGGATGGCATCCTTTACTTGAATAAAGATTTAATCTGTCATATTCATGTAAAAACGAAGAAAGAAGCAAGCTCTAAGGTCACCTCCACCTAAATATTAACTGTCATGTGCTACAAACCATTTTGTTAGAGAAGGCTTTACTTTATTGAAACAGCAGATATTTCATTTTGAAGTATTGATATGTGACCATATCTTTCTAATGTTAGAACAAGAAAAAAGCATAATAAAGACTGACAAAATAAAACTAATTATGTTGCTGATTCTGATTGTACAAACCTCACCAAAGTCTATCAATGACTCTAGCTGTTACTAATTGGGCAGCCAGCAAATCTCTCCCTTGAGAGAGGAAGAAAAGTAGTTTCTCAGGAGGGAATATTGATAAGGTTGTGTGTAATGGTCCCTTTTGTGTCTGATCCATGTAGGTCTCCTTGTGGTCCTAGTCCCCCGCTGAGAGACAGACAGATATAGGGCCCATTTTGGATGAGTGCCTGCCTATGATCGATGACCTGGGGGCTCTGAACACAGATCAGCCATCGATACATGCACACACTCGCACGCAAACACACACACACACACACACACACACACACACACACACACACACACACACACACACACACACATTTATCATTTATTTCAAGAGCAGAGATCCCAGGTTGAGGAGGGAGATAATGATCCAAGACCACGGCTGTTTGTGTCTGCAGGTCAGTTTATAGAGTGGAGACAAAGATTGTAAGAAGGGTGCTTGCCTTGCACTGTCCTCCTTTAGCTGAGTGTGTTTACATGCATTTACCAGTATAAATATAGCTGTTTCCATGTCATATCCAGATCACAAATAAAACTGCACGAGTGTACAGGATATTCTGAACATCATCATTTAGACAGAGCATAAAGATCTGCGCTAACAGGGTTGAGGTACTTATACTAATGGCAGCGCTAACAATAAAAGCAGTAATACACTAACAGCAGTTCATAAATAGGTTGTATTGTAGGTTGTTGTATTGTATTCAAGGCCTCTGAACCTTTTTCTTTCCCAGTGAGGATTCGACCATGAGATCATTAGCATTACTGTTAGCCACTTATTCCCACTGACTGGCGCCAGTTCTTACATGTGCAGTGCCCATTCAGAGCGCATACTTGTTTGGAGTGGGAAATCGCTTGGCCTCAGGAAGTGCTGCTTGCCTCATCTGATCGACTTTACACTCAACACTGCATTCCCTTGGTTCCTCAGTAATAGAGGTTGACCAATTTAATTGGCCAATTTTTGGCATTTTTTACATAATCGGCATCGGCCGATATCCTAGTATATCAAGCCGATTAATAGGCAGGCGCATCTGTGGGCAGCCTAGTGTTAAAAACATGAATAGATGACATTTTTTACAGCGCGCCAAGACCAGCTGCTTCCAGCCCCTCCCCTTGTGAAGTCTTGCATGACAGGTCAACAATGTTGCACTTCAGGCTCAGATGCTATCGTTAGTAGTAGCATGATTAACTGTACTAATAAAACACAAAACACAGATAAAACACTTCAACAAATGAACAATGATCTAACAAACAAAGTGAACACAATTTACTTTAGATAGCCCTAGTCTTATGTGATTCAACAGGAGTTAGGAGGAAAGAGATTAATAATAACATGTCACTTTCTGTATGGATCATACTATTGTTAAAATTGTTTGATAAATGCTGCTAAGTGCAGTAAACTTTATTTTTATTTGACAAAGTTTATTTTCTTCTTACCTGTTTCGTTTATTTAATATATTTGTTTATACATTATTTATACAATATATGTTTTTACATTATACATTTTTAATTTAAGTATACAAGTGTAGATTGGTGAAGTGTTCAATACATGTTTTTGTTGAGAAATTTTGTGTATATTTGTGTTACATTTTATCTTTCAAATAGAGGTTTAAAAACAAGCACATAACCGCCCAAAATAAATCGGCAGCATTTTTTCGGCCATCGGTTGACCCTGATTTCTAAAGATCGGCATTGGCCAGAGAAAACCCATATCGGTTAACAGCTCACGTTCTCAAGATATTTGAATGACAGACATACAAACACACTCTTACACTCACAGAGATTCCTCGCTTTATAGTAAGATGTGATACCATTGGCTTTCTGGTAATGAATGTGCTCAGGAAATTAACAGTGATACGGTGATATTAGTACGGCATGGGTTGGGCAAGTTACTTGAAAAATGTAATCACGTATGTATTCACTGTCATAACAATACAATATCAAATAATAAATTATTTAAGTAATTATTCAACTGCAAAAATAATTAGTTACACTACTCTTTACATTACATTTGTTACTCTGACTAATGTCAAAGGAGCCTTTAAACACCTCCAAATCCTCCAGACCCAGACTGTCTGGATTATACAATTCAGAAAATGTACGTTTTAATTTTCCAACAGCGTTAGCATATTGAAACAAAAACAATCTCTGTCCACACAAGCGTTAAGGCTCCATATCAGAAAGGATCTCCGTCAATATTAACACATCTAAAAATGCATATCACATTACCATTAGCATACACTGGGATTTATTTGCTTGGACCGACGACAAGGTGGAACTGTTACTGAAAAGTATGTAAGCCTACCTAATCGATAAAGGTAGGCCTAAGTGTCCACAGGCAAGCGTCATTTCCACGCTTCCCATTCATTGTCTAGCCAGGCAATGCATTCTGGTAGCGTCACAGTGACTTTAAAGAAAGTGTTGAGTTATCTGCTCCTCGTTTGCGAAAAGTTGAGGTCCAGGCTACTTCAACTTGCCGCCTCTCCAAAACTCACGAAAATCTTTTAAACTGTTGACCGTTGTTCTTCATCTAAAATGAAGACAGATTCACAGTTGTTTTCACAGTAGTGCGTTTCATCATCAGGGGGATGGAGGAGGGGGAGGCAGCCACCAAAAGGGGAGAAATGCACCTCATGGTAACTCCAAACTCCAAGTTTTTTTTTTTTTTTTTAACCTATTGTGTCTCTATAACAGGCTCACTAATCAGGTGTGTGAACCTGCAGCTTCACAGTGGATGGGACTTCTGGAGTGCTGCTGCATAATTAGTGTTGGGTATTGTAAATATATGCAGACTAGCGTCTTCCTAAACCACAATGTCTTGTTTTATGTGGCTACATCCACACTAATATGTTTTTGTTTAAAAACGAATTTCTTTTGCTACGTTAACGTCTGGCGTCCACCCTACTCCGGCGTTTCTGAGCCCCTACAACGGATAGTTTATTAAATACAATGTTTTTTTAATAATTTAAATTCCCCAACAATATAACGGCCTACAAGTCCAGCTGAAATAATTAGCCGATTAAACACTGTTTGGATCGTTTCCAGTTTCTAAAATGTGAGGATTTTTCTGCATTGAGTACTTTTACTTTTAATACTTTAAGTACATTTTCCTGATGATAACATAGTCACATTTTCAATGCAGGAGTTTTACTTGTAACAGAGTATTTTGTGTGTGGTATTAATACTTTTACTTAAGTAAAGTCTCTGAATACTTCTTCAACCATTGCCGCAGTTTTTTCAAGTACGAGAAAATAACCGAAATTACATAACTTGTTAGACTTGGAGACTACTTTTTTTATAAAGAGTCTGCTTTACAATTTTGGGGCATACAGATTTGAAAGATGGGGTCGTTTACCAGACATACTTTGAATTACTGAGCTACTGCTGCTACTGCTGACTGCTGCTTTGATTTGGACCATTCTTGCAATAATCTCTCTCTTGTGAGTCTCATAACTTTATGGAAGTGCGACACTAAATCATTGGAACACTAGTGTAAATCAGTTGGGGACTATATCAGTCCAATGTGGTGACGGGTTATTGTGAGAAATGGGCTGTAAATAAAGACGAGTAGTGGTTCTTCTTACATAAAGAGCATTTTCTGAATGCGGTACCTTTTTACCTCTAGGTTCGAAGTGTAAAATGTTCAGATGTCCCTTAATGTGTGCTGCAAAATCACACCAGCTGCAACCGAATCAGGAAAATGTTTCAGCAGCTTTATGTTAATGTATCTTGGTCAATGGAATATTTAAAGGAACAACTTATTGGGACTTTAGCTTATTCACCGTATCCCCCAGAGTTAGATAAGTCCATACATACCCTTCTCATCTCCGTGCGTGTCGTAACTCTGTCTGACGCACCCACCACTAGCCTAGTTTAGCCCAGATCCGGGAGGTAACCGGCTCCATCTAGCCTACTGCTCCCCAATAAGTGACAAAATAACGCCAACATTTTCCTATTTACATGTTGTGATTTGTATAGTCACAGCGACAAGGTCACATGAGACACAGCCATCTTCTAATCGTATATAAATTGGGAACTATAGTCTCAGAAGGCGAAGTACTTGGGCGCAGTGATTATTACTCTAACTCTGAGCGAACTCCAGGCAAACTCTCTGTTCCTCACCAAAGGGCTTCTCAGGTGCTGCGAGCAAATCACTCCGCCCAAGTAGCAGAAGTAGCAGCTACCCACCGCTAGCTAGCGGTGCTGCTACTTCTGCTGGGTTAGTCAGACAGAGTTACGACACGCACGGAGATGAGAAGGGTATGTATGGACTTATCTAACTCTGGGGGATACGGTGAATAAGCTTAAGTCCCAATAAGTCGGCGTGTTCCTTTAAATGTAAATGGACTGTATTTATATAGCGCTTTTCTAGTCGTAACGACTACTCAAAGCACTTTAACATAGTACAGGAACCATCCACCATTCACACGCATTCATACAATGTTTAAACCTGTTTACAGGCTTTTTCTAAATCATTCATCACATATAATAATTACATTTTGAAGAACATATAGCCTTGCTTTTCACAGAAAATATTCAGATGTAACCCCCCAATGTAATCATGAACATTTGTATAGGTAACTGTAATTTTATTATACATTTTATTGTATAATAAATACTATAATTTATTTTAACTGTAACAGATTTTAACTGTAACGGATTACAGTTAACTTTATGTGGTAATGAAATTACGTAACTCCGTTACATTTAACCAGTTACTCTCCCAACACTGGGAATGAGTATATGTTGTTCATGTTTCAAAGTCCACATTCTGTCCCAGTCTTGGGACTCTGATCCAAGGTTATAATCATTAATTAACAAAAACAAACAAAATAACGAAAACTAGGTGGGAAATAACAAAACATTGTCGTTAACTGAAATAAAAATAAAAACAAGGCATTACTAAAAAACGATAATTAACTAAAACTGTAATGTCTGTTTGCAAAACTAACTAAAATAAAATAAAATGATTGAGTAAATGTCTTTAGTTTTCGCCTTTGTCAATGTCTTTCATAGAGCAAAAAAATTACGTTATATGTTTTAGAGCTGACATTTCCAACAGTAGACCTGTTTTATACAGTCTATGCCATAGACATATATAGTTACCGACTGGGAACCCAGAAATTCCGACATTCCATGGCAAATTAAACACAACATAGACCATGTCCCTCGCCTGGCATCATGGCGGTACCAAAAGTCAGAAGAGTCCTATTTGATTATGACTGTGTCAGATAAAAGCAAGTGCCTTGCGGTGGAAGGTGGTATAATATTGTTTTAAAGGGAAAGATCCCACAAATTTGAAAGTACATTTAAGAAGCGCGC